>CM018697.1:88704447-89164447 GCA_009363875.1 Mikania micrantha
ACGAATATGGAGCATCATCATACTTACCCCTAACAAGTACGGGAGCAACCATACTTACCCCTACGAATATGCGAGCAACATCATACTTACCCCGTAACAAGTACGGAGCAACCATACTTACCCCATACGAATATGGGAGCAACATCATACTTACCTCGTAACAATACGGAGCAACCATACCTACCCCATACGAATATGGAGCAACATAATACTTACCCCGTAAAGTACGGGAGCAACCATACTTACCCCCATACGAAATGGGAGCAACATCATTCATCATAGCATCATAACCACATTATGCAGCATCTAATCATCATAGCATCATACCTTCATCCTAGCATCCTAGGATTTCATCATAACATAACATCTATAATTATCATCATAGCATGTTATCATATAGTTCATCATCATAACTTACTAACACACATTATAAATCATACTAGCACATTAACATGCATTCATCATCATCAGCATAGTCACATAACATCATAACATATATAACACATGTATGCCAGCCCAAAACATAGTTACATATAACTTGTTAAAGTAAGGCATCAGAACTCACCTGACAGTAACTCCTTGTATTCTTGATCGAACTCTTTAACCCAGACTTAAGAACCTACATCAGTACATCGTCTTTTTACATTACATTACTCTAAGTTGAGTACCCTAACTTGAGTACACTAAGTTGTGTACTCTAAGTTGTGTACTCTAAGTTGTGTACTCTAAGTTGAGTACACTAGTTGAGTACACTAAGTTGTGTACTCTAAGTTGTGTACTCTAAGTTGAGTACACTAAGTTGAGTACACTAAGTTGAGTACTCTAAGTTGTGTACTCTAAGTGTGTACTCTAAGTTGAGTACACTAAGTTGAGTACACTAAGTTGAGTACACTAAGTTATGTACTCTAAGTTGTGTACTCTAAGTTGTGTACACGAAGTTGAGTACTCTAAGTTGTGTACACGAAGTTGAGTACTCTAAGTAGTGTACGCGAAGTTGAGTACACTAAGTTGTGTACACGAAGTTGAGTACACTAAGTTGTGTACACAAAGTTGAGTATACGAACTTGAGTACTTCGTCTTTTCTTCATAAATATATTAGAATATATCCATGACTCTGGGTGTTAGTTCTACGTCCCTTATGGCCTTACTAACGTATTGGAACCAAAAAGTAACAAACTTTCTGCATAAAGGCGTGACCTTATGCATTTCTCCCTTTTGTCTAAAAATCGAAACTTTCATGCATCAAACCCTTACCTGGTGTTAGATGATCCTTTCTGTAGCTTCCCGTGCAACTCGTCCTTCGTTTGGCGGATCAAAATCCGTTTTCTTGATATTCCCGAACTTGCCCTCTTCGAGTTCTTGAGAGAGAATGCCTCCAACCAAAGGTTAGCGCGTTTCCCAAGGAACTCATATATATAGGCAGTGTTCACGAAATTCGAGTACACCGAAGTAAAGTTCACTAAATCGAGTACTCTAAGTGGATTCACGAAATTGAGTACTCTAAGTTGTGTACTCTAAGTTGTGTACTCTAAGTTCAATACACTAGTTTAGTACACTAAGTTGTGTACTCTAAGTTGAGTACACTAAGTTGAGTACACTAAGTTGTGTACTCTAAGTTGTGTACTCTAAGTTGAGTACACTAAGTTGAGTACACTAAGTTGTGTACTCTAAGTTGAGTACACTAAGTTTAGTACACTAAGTTGTGTACTCTAAGTTGTGTACTCTAAGTTGAGTACACTAAGTTAGTACACTAAGTTGTGTACTCTAAGTTGTGTACTCTAAGTTGAGTACACTAAGTTGAGTAAACTAAGTTGTGTACTCTAAGTTGTGTACTCTAAGTTGAGTACACTATTTGAGTACACTAAGTTGTGTACTCTAAGTTGTGTACTCTAAGTTGTGTACACTAAGTTGTGTACTTCGAAAATGAAGTTAGTGTACTTCCAAATTCCGTCATCTTTTGTTTGGTTGGTTTTTCATCTATTGCCGGCAAATAAATTATACGTTACCTGTTCATAAGTTCAAATGATTTGTATAGAAAATTTGGGGTGTTACAAGTCTCCCCCTCATACAATAGGTTTCGTCTCGAAACCTGCCTCGTTACATATTGAACAGATGAGGATACAACCTCCTCATTTCTTCTTCCGTTTCCCACGTAGCGTTTGAACCCTTCCGATGCTTCCACTGAACCTTGACTTGTCGAACTGTTTTGTTACGTAATTGCTTCTCTTTCGTATCCATGATCGCGACTGGTACTTCGATGTAGTTCAGTCGAGAATCCACCTCGATGTCATCCAAAGGAACATGTGCTTGCTCATCTGCCAAGCACTTCCTAAGATGTGACACGTGAAAAGTTGGTGGATTCCATTCAGTTCCTCTGGTAGTTCTAGTCGGTACGCGACTTTCCCTACCCGTGCTTCTATTCGGAACGGTCCGATGTACCTTGGACTTAGCTTCCCTCTCTTTCGAAATCGAATGATTCCCTTCCATGTGATACTTTTAGTAAAACTCGATCACCAACATCAAACTAGAATGGTAGCTGTTATTATAAGAAAACTCCACCAATGGCAAGTGGTCATCCCAGCTCCCACCAAAATCGATAATGCATGCCCTAAGCATATCCTCCAACGTTTGAATAGTCCATCCGTTTGGGGGTGGTAGGCGGTACTGATGTTCAGCCTCGTTCCCATAGCATCATGAAACTGCTTCCAGAATCTGGAAGTAAACCTCGTATCCCGATCTGACACAATGGAGACAGGAACTCCATGGCGAGTCACAATCTCTTTTACGAACAAATCAGACAACCTTTCGGACGTATACGTTTCCCTGATAGGAAGGAAGTGTGCACTCTTCGTCAGTCGGTCCACAATCAACCAAATGGTATCATGCCGTTTAGCTGTCCTCGGTAGCTTGGTGATGAAATCCATGGTGATGTGTTCCCATTTCTATTCCGGTACCTCAAGAGGTTGCACATATCCGTAGGGCTTCTGATGTTCAGCCTTCACTTGCGCACAAGTAAGAACACCTGTTCACATACTGCATCACATTAAACTTTATGCCCGGCCACCAATAATCCTTTCGAAGATCTTGATACATCTTCGTAGCACCGGGATGAACCGAATAACGTGACTTGTGGGCTTCATCTAAAATTCTTGACCGAATGTCCCCATTTCTGGGCACCCACATACGACCGAATTGTATCTTCACACCGTGGTCATTGTCTTCTAAGTTCTTGACTTGCCCGAAGACACGTTCAAAACCCACATTCTCCTCTTTTAGTCCTTCCTGTTGCGCCTGCTTGAGCTCGTTCAAAAGTCTGGCGTTATTACCAAACTGTACGATTTTATTCGTATGGCAGGATGATCAGTCTTGCGACTCAAAGCGTCTGCCACCACATTGGCCTTTCCTGGGTGATATAAAATATCACAATCATAATCCTTTAACAGCTCAAGCCATCGTCTCTGCCTCATGTTCAAATCCTTTTGCTCGAAGAAATACTTCAAGCTCTTGTGGTCGGTATAGATGGTACTCTTTACTCCATACAGGTATTGCCTCCATATTTTCAATGCAAACACTACCGCAGCGAGTTCGAGATCGTGAGTTGGGTAGTTAGCCTCATGAATCTTTAGCTGGCGCGAAGCATAAGCTATCACCCTTCCTCGTTGCATCAGTACGCATCCCAACCCTTGTCGTGATGCATTGGCATACACAACAAAATCCTCATTTCCATCTGGCAGTGCTAAGACGGGAGCTTGGGTTAGTTTCTCCTTTAGCACTGAGAAAGCTTGTTCTTGGTTCGGACCCCATTCGTACTTTACATCTTTCTTCGTGAGCTTCGTTAGCGGCATCGCTATCTTGGAGAAGTCTTGAATAAATCTCCGATAGTAACCGGCCAAACCAAGAAAACTGCGTACTTCTGTCGGTGACTTCGGAGGACTCCATTTCATAACCGTTTCAACTTTAGCTGGATCTACCATAATGCCTTCTGGGTTCACCACGTGACCCAGAAACTGTACCTCTCGTAACCAGAAAGCGCATTTGGAAAACTTAGCATAAAGTTTCTCTTTCCTCAGGATCTCCAATACCTCACGTACGTGGCAAGCATGGTCTCCCTCGTTCTTTGAATAAATCAAAATATCATCTATAAACACTATCATCAATCGGTCCAGCATCGGTCGACATACCCTGTTCATCAAATCCATAAATGCTGCTGGAGCATTCGTCAATCCAAACGACATAACCAGAAACTCGTAGTGTCCATAACGCGTACGGAAAGCAGTCTTTGGAATATCCTGCTCTCGAACTTTCAACTGATGGTAACCGGATCGGAGATCTATCTTTGAGAACCAGCTTGCACCTTGCAATTGATCGAACAAAACATCGATTCTAGGTAGAGGATACATGTTCTTTACAGTCAGCTTATTCAGTTCCCCGTAGTCAATACACATTCGCATGCTTCCATCTTTCTTCTTAACAAACAGCACCGGTGATCCCCATGGAGAGACACTCGGTCGTATAAAACCCTTATCAAGGAGTTCTTGTAGCTGGGTCATCATTTCTTTCATTTCAGTGGGAGCCAAACGGTAAGGTGTTTTGGCAACAGGTTGTGCCCCCGGCACTAGGTCGATTTGGAACTCAATTTCCCGTTCCGGTGGTAATACAGGCAATTCCTCAGGGAATACATCGGGGAAGTTATGCACCACGGGTACATCATCAATCGTCCTCATATCCGTACACTCCTCAATCACGTAGGCCAAGTAGGCTACACACCCTCGCCTCATCATAACATCAGCCTAGATCATCGAAATGATCTTCGGCGCATACATCGCTTTATCACCATAAACCGTCACGGAGCTCCCATCCATCGCACGTAAACATATCATCTTTCGTTGACATATAATGTTAGCCTCGTATTTGGCTAACCAGTCCATACCCAAGACTACGTCGAAACCTCCCAAGGTTATAAGAAACAATCGTACTGGGAACTTATGACCTTCTATATCAACATAACAATCATCTATAGCCTCAGTCACCCTGGTCATCTTACCAATGGCCGTCTCTACATCAAATCCCCGATCTATCTTCTTAACCTTCCCAGATAACCCATCACAGAAAGTAGAAGACACAAAACTCATACTGGCACCAGAATCAAACAATACAGAAGCAGGGATATTGTTGATAGAAAAGGTACCTATGACCACGTCCGGGTCCTCAACAGCATCATCCTTTGTCATCGTGAAGGCTCGTGCTTTAGCCTTCTGCTTCTCCTTTCCCTTATCCTCTTTCTTACCCGAGCCCGAAGCATCGGCCCGTGGTTGCTTGCAATCCTTGGACAGATGTCCTAACCCATTGCAGTTGAAGCATCGAGTAGCATTCGGGCAACTGCTAGAAAAATGCCCCGTCTTTCCACACCTGAAACATAAATTAGTGCCCACCAGGCACTGTCCCGTGTGGCTTTTCCCACACTTGTTGCATCGGCCCATCTCCTCTCGCTTCACTTTCTTGCTTGAGAACTTTCGTTGGTCTGTTCGACCCCTCTTAGTCCCGGAGGACTCTTTCATCTTTGTTTCTCCTTTGACTGGCTCAGCAGACATAACATCATCCCAAACTATACCACTAAGTTCAACCGTGGAGTCGAAGGTCTTGGGAGCATTTGATTTTACATGAATCCGCACTGTAGGAGGCAAACCCTCCATATACAGTTTCACCCTGCGTTCCTCAGAACCAATCAAGTGAGGAACTAGTCTTGCCATTTCATAGAACTTTGATGTGTACTGTCGATGATTCATACTCCCAGCCTTCAGAACCAGAAACTCTCATTCTACTTTATCCAGCTCGTTCTTAGGACATAACTGTTTGGTGACCAGCTCCTTCAGATCTTCCCAAGTCATCTTCTCCATATCAGCTGCAGGCTTAGTCTGCTTGATGGTGTTCCACCAGTGAAGTGCCTCCTCGACAAAGGAGTGAGCTGCAAACTTGACAGCTTGATCAATTCAGCACTCACTGATAGAGATAACAGCCTCCATCGCAGAAATCCAGTGGCAGGTGGCCACAGCATCTTTCCTTCCGTCAAAGGATGGTGGCTTGCATCCTTTGAAGGCCTTGTAGTCACAGCCTTTCATCATACTTTGGTTGGAGTCACCGCTCTTTGTCTCAAGGATCACGATTTCCTCGTCATCCTTGGTGCTTTCTTTTGTTCCTTCCGACTTTTCCTTCAGCGCATCCTTTAATGCCTTAGCAATCATTTCCGGCATTTTCTCATCCACGATTCTGCAGACTTCATCAGAAATAGCCTTTATCACGATAGGCTCTAGCGTGAACTCTTCTTCGTCTTCCGGTGGTTCACTGTGCTCGTTTTCTTCTTCGTTGACAGGCTTCTCGGTCTCGACATGTGGCTCCTCAGCTTCCTGTGGTTTCTTTCGTGGTCTACCCCTTTGTCCGGCCATCTAAACTTTCTACATAATGCAACAATTGATGAGTCAGTACAGGAATTAGTTTAGCACGAAATAAGCTTAATAAATTGTTAATGACGTTGATCAGGTGTTATTAACCATTTACCCTGCTCATAGGCTCTAAACGTTTCCCATCCCATCTCCTTAATGTGCATGACACTAACTACCTTTCTAACCTTAGATCTACATCTTAACTCGTACATAACATTCAGCTCGTGGCATCTGTTCATCCGTGGTTGGCAATCCGCATCATTAAATCCCATTCTCAGTTTAAGTCTTAGCATTTGGGATGTTAAGATCTCTCAAACTATGGCTCTGATACCAATTGTGAGGCCTCGATCCCGGGCGACCCCACAGAGGTTGGTTTCGTCATAACACATAGCTCTTAAACTAAAAACTTTCATAGATAGCAGCGGAATTTAAAACATAGTTTGTCAAACATGAAATAATGTCTGAATTAAAACATAATTGATTGCCAACACCTCCAGATTCTCTATCTTGATGCCCGAGCTCCACGTTTCTTCTTACCATAACTTTAACCTGACATACATACTAAAATGTCAGCTTACGCTGGTGAGTTCCAGTTTTCATAAAACATCGTACACATTTTGTTAAGTTAAAACATATTTAACATCGTTTCGTTCACATAATCCAAAACCTTGTCACATAACATCCTGATCATCATCATACAACCACTGCTACCGAGCGTAACAGCGGGCTTATGCCGGCACAAGGCTCCATAACCGTTGATCTGACCCGCCGAAGCGTTCTGCAGATCCATATTTACCCAGTAACAAGTACTGGAGCAACCATACTTACCCCATACGAATATGGAGCAACCATACTTACCCCATACGAATATGGGAGCATAATCATACTTACCCCGTAACAAGTACGGGAACAACCATACTTACCCCATACGAATATGGGAGCAACATCATACTTACCCCGTAACATGTACGGGAGCAACCATACTTACCCCATACGAATATGGGAGCAACATCATACTTACCCCGTAACAAGTACGGGAGCAACCATACTTACCCCATACGAATATGAGAGCAACATCATACTTACCCCGTAACAAGTACGGGAGCAACCATACTTACCCCATACGAATATGGGAGCAACATCATACTTACCCCGTAACAAGTACGGGAGCAACCATACTTACCCCATACGAATATGGGAGCAACATCATTCATCATAGCATCATAAACACATTATGCTAGCATCTAATCATCATAGCATCATACCTTCATCCTAGCATCCTAGGATTTCATCATAACATAACATCTATAATTATCATCATAGCATGTTATCATACAGTTCATCATCATAACTTACTAACACACATTATAAATCATACTAGCACATTAACATGCATTCATCATCATGGCATAGTCACATAACATCATAACATATTAACAGCATGTATGCCAGCCCAAAACATAGTTACATATAACTTGTAAAAGTAGGGCATCTAGAACTCACCTGACAGTAGCTCCTTGAATTCTTGATCGAACTCTTTAGCCAAGACTTAAGAACCTACATCAGTACATCGTCTCTTTACATTACATTACTCTAAGTTGAGTACCCTAAGTTGAGTACACTAAGTTGTGTACTCTAAGTTGTGTACACTAAGTTGAGTACACTAAGTTGTGTACTCTAAGTTGTGTACTATAAGTTGTGTACTCTAAGTTGAGTACACTAAGTTGAGTACACTAAGTTGTGTACTCTAAGTTGTGTACTCTAAGTTGTGTACTCTAAGTTGAGTACACTAAGTTGAGTACACTAAGTTGTGTACTCTAAGTTGTGTACTCTAAGTTGTGTACACGAAGTTGAGTACTCTAAGTTGTGTACACGAAGTTGAGTACTCTAAGTCGTGTACACGAAGTTGAGTACACTAAGTTGTGTACACGAAGTTGAGTACACTAAGTTGTGTACACGAAGTTGAGTATACGAACTTGAGTACTTCTTCTTTTCTTCATAAAATATATTAGAATCTATCCATGACTCTGGGGTGTTAGTTCTACGTCCCTTATGGCCTTACTAACGTATTGGAATCAAAAAGGAACAAACTTTCTGCATAAAGGCGTGACCTTTATGCATGTTTTCCCTTTTGTCTAAAAATCGAAACTTTCATGCATCAAACCCTTACCTGGTGTTAGATGATCCATTCTGTAGCTTCCCGTGCGACTCGTCCTTCGTTTGGCGGATCAAAATCCGTTTTCTTGATATTCCCGAACTTTCAGTCTTCGAGTTCTAGAGAGAGAATGCCTCCAACCAAAGGTTAGCGTGTTTCCCAAGGAACTCATATATATAGGCAGTGTTCACGAAATTCGAGTACACGAAGTAAAGTTCACTAAATCAAGTACTCTAAGCGGAGTTCACGAAATTGAGTACTCTAAGTTGTGTACTCTAAGTTGTGTACTCTAAGTTGAGTACACTAAGTTTAGTACACTAAGTTTTGTACGCTAAGTTGTGTACTCTAAGTTGTGTACTCTAAGTTGAGTACACTAAGTTGAGTACACTAAGTTGTGTACTCTATGTTGTGTACTCTAAGTTGAGTACACTAAGTTGAGTACGCTAAGTTGTGTACTCTATGTTGTGTACTCTAAGTTGAGTACACTAAGTAGTTTACTCTAAGTTGAGTACACTAAGTTGAGTACACTAAGTTGTGTACTCTAAGTTGAGTACACTAAGTTGAGTACACTAAGTTGTGTACTCTAAGTAGTGTACTTCCAAATTCCGTAATCTTTTGTTTGGTTGGTTTTTCATCTATTGCCGGAAAATAAATTATACGTTACCCGTTCGTAAGTTCAAATGATTTGTATAGAAAATTTGGGGTGTTACAAGTTGCTCGTTCTTAACAATTCCAAGACAAGCATTAGATGTTCAGCATGTTCCTCCTGATTCTTAGAGTAGATCAGGATATCGTCAATAAACACTATTACCAATTTATCAAGGTAAGGCTTACACTACCGATTCATAAGGTCCATGAATATAGCTGGTGCATTGGTCAGTCCGAAAGACATGACCAAAAATTCTTAGTGTCTGTATCGGGTACTAAAGGCAGTCTTTGGAAGATCATCTTCCTGTATCCTCAGTTGATGGTAACCCGATCTCAAATCGATCTTCGAATAGTAGCTTGACCCTTGCAACTGGTCAAACAGATCGTCTATTCGTGGTAGCGGGTATCGATTCTTGATCGTCACCTTGTTTAGTTCCCGGTAGTCGATGCACATACGGAATGATCGGTCTTTCTTCTTCACGAACAAGACCGGTGCTCCCCAAGGTGAGAAGCTCGGTCTGATGAATCCCTTATCTAACAGTTCCTGCAACTAGTTAGATAGTTCTTGGATTTCTGTTGGTGCTAGTCGGTATGGAGCTTTGGCAATCGGTGCTGCTCTGGGAGTGAGGTCTATCTGGAACTCGATTTGTCGTTTCGGGGGTAGTCCAGGTAGATCCTCGGGAAATACTTCAGGAAAATCGCGGACTACAGCAATGTCCTCGATCTTCTTTTCTGCCTTTGGTTGTTCAGTAATAAGGGCTAGTATGGCTGTGTATCCTTTCTGCAAGTACTTGCTCGCCTTCATGCAAGATATGATGTTCAAGGGAATCCCTCGTCGTTCTCCCTAAATTGAGATATGTTCTTCGCACGGCAACGTCACTCGTATGATTTTCTCGTTGCACATGATCTCAGCTTGGTTTGCGGATAGCCAGTTCATTCCAACGACCACATCGAAGCTACCGAGAGTTACAGGCATCAAGTCGATTTCAAGCTCGTGATCCGTGAAGACCATGACACATCCTCTAAAAACGTGTTGCATTTCAATTAGTTTGTCGTCGGCTAACTCTACGGTATACTTATAATCTAGTGGTGTTGTGGTAATATCAAGCAATTTGCTAAATTCACTACATATAAAGCTCCTATCAGCACCGGTATAAAATAATATACTAGCATAGACATTATTTAAAAGGAACGTACCGGTTACGATGTATGGGTCATCCTTGGCTTCCCTTGAGCCTATTACGAAGGCACGACACGTGGATGCACCTCCTCTAGCCTTTTTCAGTTGCAGGCAGTCCCTCCGCATGTGTCCTGGTTTACCACATCTATAACACCCCTTTAGAGTGTTATGGTTGTTGTTCAGGTTGGGGTTGGGGTTGGGGTTGTTGTTGTTTGGAAACTTAGACCTGCAGTCTTTGGCCATTTGGCCATGTCGTCCGCAATTTAGGCAACGGTACCTTTTGCATTGCCCAAAGTGGTGATAAGAACACCAGTTGCATAGTGGGTATTTCCCCTGGTATACACCCTTCCCTTATCCTCGGGTTAGGTGGTAGTGAAGGCTCTTGCTGTTGCTGATCTTGGTTGTCGCTGGTGTGATGAGTGTGATTGGTGGTGGCTGGGTTCCCACTTACGCTTGTGGCTGTCTTGGGGTTTCAGGTGTTCACCCCTCTTGGGTAGCTTTCCTTGTGCCACTACTAGGTCGGTAAGTTTGTGTGCCAGTCAGATGGTGGGTTGGATTTGGGTCAGGTCAGAACCTGTGGCCATGCTTTGGATCTGCTCGGGCAGTCCACTGATAAATTGTTCAATCTTCTTGCACTCCGTGGTCACCATTCCAGGGCATAGCTTGCACAGTTCATGGAACCGTGTGCAGTATTGTTCGATCCCCAATCCCACCATTTTATGTACCTATAACTCCTCTTCGAGCTTCTTGATTTCGTTCCTGGGACAGTATTCCTCATGAAGCATTTTGGTAAACTCTTCCCAGCTTATGGAGTTTGCAGCTTCCAGTCCTAAGGTCTGGACATGAGAGTTCCACCATGTGAGGGCAGGTCCCTCCAGCGTTTCGGTGGCATATTTTACCCGGTTCTCCTCAGAACAGTCTGACATGCAGAATACTGATTCTACTTTCTCGATCCATTGGAACAGTCCCTCTGCTCCTTCAGTTCCCTTAAAGTTGTGCGGGTGGCAGCTTAGGAATGCCTTAAATGAGCATCCCTTGTTGGTGCTTCCGTGAGATCCTTTATGTCAGTAACCAATGTCGCGTGTTAGTGATAGTGTTAACTATGCTATGCTAGTCAGGTTAGGCAAGTGTTAGTACCGTTGTTGGTTCCGCTTGTCTCGCTATGTTTCCTGCTCGCTTCATAATCAGTGATTGCCTTGCTAACCCTTCAGTCAACCATCATTTTGATAGTTTCCGATCTGATTGGTCGTTTGTGTTGCCGGGTGTGCGTTCCCCTTCCCGCCACAGTCGGTTTCTATACAGAAGGGATAGAGTGTTAGTCATCATTGGTTAGAGTGTTCATCAGGTGTTATGTTAGATGTCATGTTAGTGGCAGTCATGATCAAAATACATAATAAATGAAAGTAAATCATCATTTCATTAATATCAGCTTGAAGTACAATGATTTTCAAAAATGTAATACTACTATCAAGTTCGTATGAGCACATCCCGCTCATATAGGCGTACAAAAAGTAAAGTAAACTGAAACAGAACAATCTAACTAATCCGATGCAATCGTGGAGTGCGAGTCTCCACTGTCCGCGGGACCGTCATCCTGGTCCTCCTCAAGATCCTCGTCGGGGTCCTCGTCGAAGTCACCTTCCTCGAGGTCCTCGGCCTCGAACTGAGGCTCCTGCTCCTGCCCGGGCTCCACGATGAGTTGTTCTGCCCAAGCGTCCTGGAGTATCTCCAGGTTTTCGTCATTCGCGACTTCTACCGCAGCTAGTCGTCCACCTTGTTCTTGAACCACTGCAGCGATCTCTCCTTGTTGTTCCTCCAGTTGTGCCGCCCTATTCCGGAGGCCTGCGATCTCGCCCACTACCAGCTCCTGCAGGTAGTTTACATGTCCTCGGAGATGGTGGTTATCCTCACGGAGAACTCTAACCTCCTTCTCTTGCTCGCGCATCCTACGTGCCTCCCGGGCTGATCGGGCGACATGGGTTGCGAAAGCCAGCTCGAGTGGCACCCCGAGAGTCGTAAGTCGATGTGCGCTCGGCACATCGCTCTGTAGTCGTGGAAGAGGTACTCTCTCCCCCCCCCACAATCCAGTTCCATACGGTCATAGCGCGTCTACTCGGGACACGATATCCCGGATCCTCTGACGGTCCTCCTCTGTCAGCTCGTATCCCTCGGGCGTTTTCCCTGGTTCCTCCCATCGTCATTGTTGTTGGCCATCCTGTAATCTTAAATAAGTAACAGATAACAATAATAACGTATTACTGTGTAATGTCTAAGTGTAGTGTCTAGTGTTGAGCAATGGCTATAGTCTAAGTTTACTATATGCAAACCTAGTTCTCTATAACCAAGGCTCTGATACCAGTCTGTCATACCCCCAAATTCCCACGAGTGGTGTCAGTACACTTGGGTGTGATGTGGCCAGAATCACAGCTCATGGTCATATATAACAACTATAAATGTGATTTCAAAATACATTGTTTGACATCAATTCAACCAAACAGTTTATATAATAAGCAGGGGAAAAATAATTGTTAAGCAGCGGAAAATATTGTGTATAATAATGCAGCGGATAATAGATTGTTAAACACTACGTTGTTCTTATAAATAACATAAATTAGAATTTGTTTCATCAAAACAACACGACATAAATGTATGCAGTTCCTATGTTCGTGTCCTTAGGTGTGTTTCCTGGTCCATATGCCTGTCAGTTACCTGAGAATACAAGTTTAAGAAAAAGTGTCAACATAATGATTAGTGAGTTCACAGGTTTTGATATACGTATATAACAATCAGAAAACGTGTGTCATGCTGTTTATTAAAATGTTAGTCCCAAGCCCTAGGTTCCAAGTGTTAGTGTGTCACCCCCGAACTAGACTTATTAGTCCTTGCCTTCGCTATGTTTCGTAATAACATAGCAAGATAGGTCGAGATTTCAAGTGTCCCGACCTCCGGTCAGTATTGTGCCACGTGGGGTTCATCACACCCAAACATATCTATTCAAACACACCTCGTTGTTCGTACATCAACGATAAGACTTTGTGAGGGCTTGTTACAATTACAACACTTATGTTTGTCTAATAAACCAGCATACACAGTAATGTTTGTAATAGCATAAATGTTTTGACTCGATTCAACAAGTATTCTCCCCCTATTTGAAAAGTTTGTAAAAGAGTGAAAGAGGGGCTGTAAACTCACCTTAGTCATGTTTGGGAAAAATGCGTAAGCTCCTGCTTGAAAACGTGTCGGTCACCGACTACTTATTCGAATACCATACGTGAGTTCGTGTAAGCGACCGTGTTCGTGCTCGTGTTTGTGCTCAACAACCCTCGGTTGTTATGTTTGTCCGTGTCAGTCCACATTGACCAGGTTTGCTGGTGTTTGACCGCGTTTGACCGTGTCAAGTCAACGACCCATTGGTGAACCGAGTGTCGGTTGTGATTCGTGTAACATTCGTGATTGTGCTCGTCATGTGCAAAACGCTCAAATTGTGTTCATAGACAACTTACTATTTATAGTAAGTTTCCATTTATAGCATGTTCTATAGCACAAATCATTTTAATAGTTCTAGCATGCTTGTTTGTCATACGTGATCATGTTAACACATAACACGTTGTTCATAAGCGATCAAATATACATACAAGTCGTTTTTACACATTAAAGTGTCCTAAAAATGAAAGTTTCTAAATCTAACATGATTATCATCGAAAACCATCTAACTTAACATACAATAATCATATTCCATTATGTTAGGTCATTTATCATGCTCAAAACATATCTAGCATCCCTATATCGATATTTCACAAAATAAAGTTACTAAAAATAGTAACTATGACAACTATCATTCAATCGATTATTCTAAGCATTCCTAGGCCATTTTTATATCAAATAACATCCAATAATATCGTTCAACATCATCTAAACATGTCAATCTAGACCAAATCATCATCTAGCAAATGTCGGTTTACAAAAGTTACTAAAAATAGTAACTTGCCCTAAAATGGCCACAAATCAATACCAATCTACTCCCTTAGCATTATAACATCATTTTATTATTCAAATAGCCAATCTATTCACATGCATGCTCATGATTCCATCCATATCATCATTTTGTAACTAAAAAGTTACTAAAAATGGCAAGTATTGCAAATACTCATATTTTTAATCATTTTGACAATACCAAATCATGTAGCACATTACCTATAATGCCATACACATTTATGAACATCTAAGACCATCTACAACCCTTAAATCATACATGCATGCAAGTAATTTCACATTTATGAACAAGTTATACAATATGACATATTCTCATCATCATGGATCATCACTATTCATCATCTATTCATTCTAGATCATCAATATTACTAGAGAAATCATCAAACCCAGATTCGCACATCAAGAATTTCGTGCATGCATAGAATTTGTTCTTGCATGTGCGATCTAATGCATGCATGTGCGTAGTAGTGTTTTTAAGATACTAGAGATGCAAAGCTACCTTCTAAAGCTTCAAGAAGATAAGAATGGTGATGATATTAGTACCCCAAGCTCCTGGAACAGCGAATGAAGCAGGTTCAAGAGGATGGTGGTGGGGTTCAAGCTTCCTTGTGGATGAAAGGCTTCAAATCTTCAAGTCTTGAGCTTCAAATGGACTTCAATGGCTTACAAGAGGCAAAAGATAGCTGTAGCAGGTGCTGGGGAAGAGAAATGGCCGAGATATTTCGTCTAGAGTTGGATAAAATGAGTGAGAAAATAAATTTGCCATAATTTGTCTTGGTTTTATAAAGATTTTGGCGACCCGCCGAGAGGGTCATAAAGATGCTTAGCGTACCGCGAAGAAATTCGGGATTCAAAATCCCCGCCCCCGTGTCGCGTATCGCCATGGTCCTCTCCGAGGTCCTTAGCGTACCGCGACGAGTCCCGGAAGTGCCCAATTGGCCCCTTTTCAATCGTTTAGCCCGTTTTTCACCGTTTTCACGTTTACGGACTATCGTTCGATCTCGTTTGAACTTTCAAGTTCAATGTTTAAGCGTTTTGTGAGGTTTCTAGTGTTTTGTTACATGATGTGCTAAACGTTCACCAACGTTTGTGTTTTCTTTGACACGTGTGTGCATGTTGCGATAACTCACCGAATTATCGTATTTGTGTTAGTGTTCGTACTGTCATGCCACGTGTCACACTAAATTAACTAATTCTAGTGCCACGTGTACAAATATCAATTAAATAATCATTTAATTAAAATAGAATGCTAACCTGGAATTTACGGGTGTCACAAATAGGTACCAAGTATAGTTATAAATTACACATGTGTTATTTTCTTGAAGAGTGTGATTTACACATGCACATCAAAAAACAAGGTTTTATATATGTTATAATGATATTCAACCAATAAAAATGAGAATTTTAATACCCTATATATATATGTATGTATATATATGTATATATGTGTGTGTGTATATATATCCATGTATGCATGTTAGGCATTGTTTAAGTATTAATCCATTGTTAAAGAGATAACCCTGGTAACATTTCCATATCTAGTGTTAAAGTTATAACCCACATAATGCACATGTAGTATACGTTTTTATGTGTATGTGTAAATTGATCATCGTTTAATAAATAAACATCGTTGTAAGGTTTATATTTATGTCGGTTTAAGTTTTTTGATAAAAAATTTAGGCAACATTATTTTCTTATATAATGATGAATTTACACATATGCAGAAACAATTGTATTGTACATGTGTAATATTGATATTAAAAACAACAAAGATTTGAATAAGTTTTAATGGACTTATATGTGTTATTGTTTCAAGAGTGGGTTACCATTTGATCTTGATCATATGTGTGAGTGCACACACACATATAAATATATATATATTTATATGTATATATATGTTTAATTAAGAAACCAATATATTTATATTGAGAACTAAAACAACTATTTATAATTGTTGGAATTTTCAATAATAAATATGGTTTATTATTATTATTCGTATATGTCACGAATACGATTATTGTAGATTACGTTTTGTTCTATGACGTGGTCCAAAACGAAGCTAAGATGAATGAGATATCGATGCTCGAATTACAAAATAAACAAATACTTTTGTTACTCAATTACTCGAATTACAATTCATCTACCAAAGTTAATGACCATGACTTACTTTGTAAATAAGCCATTAATATGCTTATAAAGGTATGGCAACCTTTGAAATGCCATGACTGCATGTATAAATAAAGACATTTGGTCTCTTGTTTTCTTTAATTCGCTAGTTTTGAGAAATCTCAACACCATTTGAAACACACAAACATAAGTTTCAAAAGTTCACAACACTCTAGTTTCGGGTAACGTTTTGGTTTCGGTTAATTCCGGCAGTACATACTGCTTCGGCTGTTGTACCTTGGAAAACAGTAGGGTTCACCTGGGGTGGCTCGAAATCTGTTTTAAGGGACCTCTGTTGACTAGAAATCCTCAGTCACCGAATTTTTTCAATTCGTTTCATCTTGTTCTATACTTCTTTCTTGTAATTTAAGTTTTAGCACTTTTAAATTTCTTGCACTACTTTATTTCATGTTTTGGATTTCTCTTAATTGTAATTCAAGTAATTGAATAACAAAAGTATTTGTTTATTTTGTGAACAGTGTTCCTACAAGTTTAAAACAGATTTTAAAATCACCGTTCATAAGTTTTGTTTTTAAAATTCATCAGATTACAAAATAGATATATAAACTATTTAGTTTCATACAAATATTTGTTTATCAAGAAATTTAAAATGTGTTTTTAAATGTTGGTTTTTCTTTTTTTGGAAAACAAGTATTTTTTTAATAGGAAAACTAAAACATTTTGTTTTGTTTTTGGTAAACAAGTATTGTTTTCTTATTAATAGGAAAATTTAAACATTTTGTTTTGGTTTTTGTAAACCATAACTGATTATTTTATGTTTTGATAATTGTTAAAAAAGTTTGGTTTTATACAATTTAATTTGTTTTTGTGTAAACCAGGAGTTTTATAAACCATTTTGTTACCGTTTATTCGAATCGTTTTTTTTTCTATGAGTTTTATAAACGATAGTAATAATCGTTTATTTCTAATGAGATGTTAGAAAAAAGTTTATGATATAAAAAAATTATAAACGTTTGATGCTTTAAAAAAATTCGATTTTGGGGTCGTTTTGTGTAAACCATAAAAAAGTGTAAAATTTTGATTTTGGTTTTGTGTAAACCATACGGTTTTCTGTAAACCACAAAATATTTTGAAAAATTAAGCTCGTCAAAGTTTAAGTTCTAAGTGGCGGACTTGTAGTAACCATAAGGGTGGACATCGTTATCTGAGTTTCCTATTTAGGAAAGGAATTCACATATATCCCAAACAGTCGAGGGACCTGTCTTGCTTTCCTGGGGATTCTTGGAGAGAGTGTCTTAACCTATTAGGCCAAAAAAAATTCATGCAAACATTGCATGAACTTAAATAACTTTGTTTGAGTTAGAAAGTTTAATTTAAACCATGGCTTTGTGTAAAACTCATTTCTGAAAATCTGACAAATGACAATTGAACCTGCTCAAACTTCAACACCTATGGGACCATTAGTTGGTACCCAAGCTGCCCAGACTGTAGCAAATCATGCTGAAAGACCCGAAAAGTTTTCGGGTTTGGACTTTAAGATGTGGCAACAAAAGATGTTGTTTTTCTTGACCACTTTGAACCTTGCGAAGTTCTTGACTGAATCCCCCCTGCAATTACTGATGGGCATGTCCAATCCATAAGCGCTTTGGAAGCATGGAACAATCGGAATATCTATGTCGTAACTATGTGTCACACCCCCAAATTCCTACTTGCGGTGTCAGACAGCTGGGTGTGACGTGACCAGAATCAAAGCTCTTAGTCATATAGAACGAATCTATATGAGTTTGAAAATACACAGTGTTGATAATAACAATTTAAGTTGTAATGAATATGGCAGCAGAATTAGTAAATTGTTTTGAAGCGGAAAGTAATAATGTTATGCAGCGGAAATAAATTGTCTAAACACTATGACTGTTTATCAAAATACAAAGACACGTCAATGTTTCCAAAAATAATGAATGTAATGCAAGACCCTCCTGCTCAGACTCCGCGTGCATCCTAGCCTTGTGCATTTAGTTACCTGAGAATACATGACAAAACGTGTCAACATAAAGTTGGTGAGTTCACAGGTTTAAGTAAAGTAAAACAGTTGCGAGATATATACTGGATATGTTAAGTTGTAGACCCATGGTCCCAAGTGTATAAGTTCATCTTACCGAAACTAGACTGTTAGATGCCTCCGCCGAGTTTATCGCGAAACTACATCATAGATCGACATTATGCCCGTCCTGACTGCCAGTCAGAGTTGTCGTTGAGTGGGGTTTGTTAGACCCAGTTATACTATGTAATAACGACTCGTTTGGTGTTCAACTAACAGTAAGGATATGTGAGGACTATGTTACGATATAAGCATACTCAACAAAAAGTTGTTTTACAACATACCAGTCATACATCTTAAAAGTTGTTGCATAGTATTCTCAGCCTAAAGTTTAAACATACAGCTAAAGTAAAAGTGGGGCTGTAAACTCACCTGAGTTTCTGTTGTTGTTATTGTTGTGAACTGTAAGTCTTGTTTGCCTCTAGCGGTTACCTATATCACATTGGTGGTGTGAGTTTGTGTTCATGGTTATATTCGTGTTCGTGTTTGTGTTGGTCTCACTAGACCTTGTTTGTGTCCAAACAACTCTAAGTTGTTGTGTTTGACCGTGTTTGACTTAACGACCCGTTGGTGATTCGTTTTGTTATAGTGTATGTTCAACATGCGTTAAGTGTCGTGTGTTACGTGTAAGCACATAAGTTATGTCCGATGGGCAATTTACTATTTGTATTAAGTTTCTATTTTAGGCAGGTTTCCATTTTAAGAAAGTGCGTATACAAGAATTACTTTTTAATTACTCTAGCATGCTCGTTAATCCTATATGATCACGTTACCACATAGCATTTTGTTACATGTTGTCAAATAAGCATATATTTCATGGTAAAGGTTTCTAAATATAGTAAGTTCTTATGTTTAACATGCTAAAGTCAAATCAAGTATACAAAACTTGTTATTTCATTCATAGAATGCCATTTACAAGCATAGTTCACACACTAATCATATTAAAAGTCATGTTTTTTGCAATTTACTTAAGTAAAGTTACTATTTATAGTAAGTTATTATATTTACTAAGTTTTAACTTCACAAATCGCCTAACAGCATTTCTATGTTCATAACAAAGCATTTAACATTATTCTTCACCACATGACATGCCCAATTATCACATTTCACATAAATCCCCAAATAAAGTTACTATTATTATTAAGATTACTAAATGCTAATTTTAATCATCATCAATCCCCCAAATGTGTTCCTAAGATCATTAACACCTCCATTAAATCTTAACATAACCCAAGATCAACTTGCATGCTTAAATCTTATAACAAAAGTTTCCTTATTTAGAAACTCACTATCATTTCATCATTTTTATTAAATCTTCCTAAACAAATACATCAATAATCAATAACTTAGTTGTAATTCATCATTTGAACATGCCTTTCATGTCAAAATCACCATTCATTAACATCATGTATTATAAAAGTTTCTATTTTTAGCAAGAGACCCAAATAATCATTACTTGACAATAATAGTCACAGTGAACCTTGCAAACAACCCAAATATCATAAATAACAACTTATTCATACTCAAAATTAACCGAAATTCCATGGATCATACATGCATGTTGCTAGTAAGCTTCATTTCATAGTAATATCAACAAATGACTATCAAAACCCAACAAGATCATCATAGATCATTCTAATAACACCAATCAATCACAAAGTCATATAAAATCAGATCTAAATGAGTAGAAATTCGTGCATGTGATGGATTGCGTGTTGCATGTAGCATTAAAGCTTGCATGTGTGATTTTGTGGGTGTTTAGTGCAAATGTACACAAGAGACTACCTTCTAAAGCTCAAGAACACGAGGATGTAGCTGGAGAACAAAAGCTTAGCAGGTTTGGGGAGCTCCAAATCATGGTCTTCTCTGCTGCTTAAGAGTGTTGGTGGTGATGTTTGTCTTCTCCAAGCTCCTTCTAGCTCCAAGACTTCAAAAATGACCAAGAACCTTCAAAAATGGCTTTCACTGGTGGTGTGTGGCTTCAACAGAGTGTTTGGGGTCATATGTGGGTCTTTTAGTCGAGAGAACAAGTGTAGAACCCAGAGAAATGAACTGAGATGATCCTTATTGTAACCTCTAGGGTTTTTCGTTACAAATTTAAAAATTTTAGTGGGTTAGTGAGATCATAAACTTTAATAGAACATAAAGCTAATATATATATATAATAATAATATAAAAAAAAAGATTTTATAAACTTTCGATATAATGTGCACAATAGTACATGAACATTAAGTTCAAAATCATTACACAATAATAATAAATACGACCAAGTCACAAACTAATACAAATAATTTAAATAAACTAAGTTATTAGCAGCAACAACAGCAGCAGCACCAGCAGCAGCAGCAACAACAACAACATGATTCAAGCTTTATAAAAGTTTAAGCAATTTAATATTAAGTTTACAAAACATAAGAGCTATAAAAGATTATGAGATTTTTGCATAAAATAAGAATTTTATAACAAGAGGGATTAAAAGGGGTTAACTTGGAAATCAAAGCTGAAGCAATAAAAGTTTTATCAAAACTCGAAGATTAAGGGAACATGAGGGACTGAACATGCCCTTTTCTAAACCCAATCTCTCTCTGTAGCCCGGTTAACCATTTGGATACCCACGACCTGAATCAACTTCAATATCACTCAATTCCAGCTCATTCAAGCATACCGTTTTCCCATATAGAAAGGATTCGAACGTGTTTACACCTTTCAATCAACAATTATATCAATTGAAATTGGTAAATTCGAATTATTATCATTCCAAAGTTGCACGTTCCAACCGAAAATAGAATTCAACAATACCTAGTATAAAAACCAAATTAGTTCATCACACTAGTCCTTTTTGGTTTCTCGAAGTTGTCTGGGCAAGAAACAAGGAGACACATTTCCATCTGAGCGCGATTCGAACCCACAAACGGCCGACAACTTCTCTGTACTTGAACTCTATCAATCACGAATCCTTATCATGTAATTCTTATACCCAATTACACGTTTTCGATCAAAGAACAAAAGCCCCGTAAATTTTGGGACTCGCGATTCCTGGTCTTGACGAATTTGTATTCGGTTCGAATTAGGGTTCTTATGGTTAGGATCTTGATTGAAAAAAGTGTATAAAAGGTACTAGAAATAGAGTCTCTCAGCGAAACCTCTCCTAGCCCAGCGGTTAATACACTTGCCTGTCTGGGAAGAGGTCCCGGGCTCGAAACCCGGCGGCGCGGTTTGTGTCAGTTTTCTCCATTTTTAACCTTTTTCATCCAACTTCTTTTTAATAAAATTATAAAAATAAAAATCGGAAAATCTCAAAAATTAATTCTTAACAAACTGTTAAAAATTACTTATTCCAGAAAATTTTATTTATTTATTTAATTACTTTTATTCCTAAGATAATGATTTAAAAATCATTAACTAGTTAGAAACATATTCATTGTTTAAATATTTAAACATTGTAACTCTTATTTACATATTTTTTTTGTCAAGATATTTAAATATGTTTATCATATTCTTACTTGAATATTTAAATATTGTAATTTAAATATTTTTTTATCATATTAAGATATTTAGATATTCTTATCAAAATTTATTGTAAATCTTTACGTCAAAGTTTATCATTTGTAATTTTTTTTTCTTTTATCTATAATATACACCTTGGCAAAGCTAGCTTAACAATATATATATATATATATATATATATATATATATATATATATATATATAGGGGAAGGTAAAAATATAACCCACTAAATGCGTGTTAACCCAAATAACTTTGGCAAGATGAAGCCGAATCTTGGATTTTTTTTAAACATCATTGTAACACATTTTGAACACCATGTTCTTTTATGAGTTTGGGCTAATTCATCACCGTTTAAAAACTTACAGTACTGTAAGTTTTAAATATTTATAACTTACAGTACTGTAGCACAGAACTTACAACGATGATATTTATTAAACGGTGATAAATTTACACAAACTCATAAAAAACATGGTGTTCAAAATGTCTTACAATGATGTTCAAAAAAAATCCAAGATTCGGCTTCATCTTGCCAAAGTTATTTGGGTTAGCGCGCATTTAGTTGGTTATGAAAAATTCCATGCCCTATATATATATAGGGTTTGAATCCTTTGAAAACCCTGTTTAAAGAGAAAACTCTTAAACCCTACATGGATCGTTAGATCTAACTTATTTTAGATTTTAATTAATTAAATAGAGAAAACAAGTGGTCCACAATTAAAATTCAATATTTTATTGGGGTTTTTGAGAAGAAAATGTCTATTTTACCCTTTAAAGGGTAAAAGAGTATATTTCTCATTATTTCTCATATCTCCTCTCTCTCTTATCATCTCTCTCTCCATCTCTCTACTTTATATATTTGATTATTCAGATACTACACATATGTAGTGTTTTAGTTAAGTTAAAAAAATATTGTTTAAAATATTACAACAGCAAAAATAAAAAAAGTTATTTTTTAAGAAACAAACAAATATGCGTATGTTTATAAAAAAACTACACAATGTGTATCAAACACAATTTTTACTACACAAAACACAATAATATATATTCTCAAAGTCTCAACCACAAAATAAAATATTACACATGTGTATTTTTACATATGAACAAAAATGTATAAAAACAATTTTTAAGAATAAAAAATACAAAAAAAATGTGTAGCTTTTATATGAACTAAAAAAACCTCTTTTTCTAAGAACAAAAAATAAAACAAAAAATGTGTACTTTTTATACAAAATAAATTTTCACTAATATTAAAAAATTAAACATGTTTAACCGATTTAAAAATTTACAAGTTAAAAAATATAGAATAATACAAAACGTGTGTAATTAATTTTTACTAATATTAAAAAACAATATACATGTGTAATATATTCAAATTCAAGGAAACAATTACAAAATTCTTAAACTACACTTGTGTAGTAATAAAAAAAATACACACAGTCAAACAATACACATGTGTAGTTTTTTTTTTTAATAATCAAAAACAATTTTTAAGAACAAAAAAATGTGTAGTTTTAAAACAAACTAAAAATATCTCTTTATTTAAAAAAACACAACAAAAATATGTACTTTTTATACAAAATAAATTTTCAATAGCATTAAAAAATTAAACATGTTTAACCCATCTAAAAATTTACAAGTTTTAATACACAAGTACAATCGACTCAAAAATCTATAAATACGCATGTGTAACAATTTACAAGTTTTCACTAATATTTAAAAAGAATACACATGTAAAACAAATTCAAATTCAAAGAAACGACTATAAAATTAGTAAGCTACACATGTGTAAAACTAGAAAAAAAACTGATGTATATATGAAAACTACACATGTGTAAACATATCAATTTTACTAATTTAAAAAAAATACTTAATAGTATTAAACATATTTAATTAATTTTCAGTAATATTTAAAAGAATTTAAATTAGATAGAAGTGTGTGAAAGAGAAATGAAAATGATTTGAATAGAAAGATGGTGATGTGATGTTATAAAGAAAGAGAGAGAGTGGTAACTTTACCAATATACCCATTATAATTAAATAAATATAAATTTAATTAAAGTTTGATCAACGGTCCACGTAGAGTTTAAGAGTTTTCTCTTTAAGATCGAGTTTTCATTTGATTCAAATCCTATATATATATATAGGGAAGTGTTCAAATAATAACCCACTCTTAGAGCGATAGCCCATTAACTTTGCCAAAACGAAGCCGAATCTTGAATTTTTTTTTTAACATCATTGTAACACAATTAGAACACTATGTTCTTTTATGAGTTTGTGAAAATTCATAACCGTTTAAGGAATATCATCGTTGTAAGTTTTTGACTTACAGCACTGTAACTGTTTTTGTCAAAAACTTACAACGATGATATCTCTTAAACGGTTATGAATTTTCACAAACTCATAAAAGAACATAGTGTTCTAATTGTGTTACAATAATGTTCAAAAAAAATTCAAGATTCGGCTTCGTTTTGGCAAAGTTAATGGGTTATCGCTCTAAGAGTGGGTGTTCCTTTGTTAACCCTCCCTTATAGCGTTAACCGCTTAACCCTAGCGTTTTTTGCCCGAATCTTAAAATTTTTTTTTTCATGGTTTTTATTTTGCAAAAATAAGGGGGGTTTCTTTTTTGTGTTTTTGCTAATTCATCACCGTTTAGAAGTTATTGTAAGTGTAAGTTACTTACACTTACTTACATTTCCGTATCTGATGCAGTAAATGTAAGTAAGTGTAAGTAACTTACACTTACAATAACTTCTAAACGGTGATGAATTAGCAAAAACACAAAAAAGAAACCCCCCCTATTTTTACATAATAAAAACCATGAAAAAAAAAATTTTAAGATTCGGGCAAAAAACGCTAGGGTTAAGCGGTTAACGCTATAAGGGAGGGTTAACATTTGAACCTCTCCCTATATATATATATATATATATATATATATATATATATATATATATATAATCTCCCCTTATGGCAATAACCCATTAACTCAAATTACCCAATCAAAATTAGACACATGGATTTATATTATTAAATATGATGAGGGCATATTAGTAATTTGGTTTATGTACTAACTTACCCCCTCTTTTTTTTATACATCCATAATTTTTTTATACTATAATATTTTTTATGAATATTGTACCATTTTACTCGTCTTATTTTTCTCTTTAATTCCGTTATAGTCTTGACTATGTTTTTTTATTTATTTTTGGATGTTCGTATTTACATCAATGTAACAAGTATAAAAATAACAAATTATTTGTAACGAGTTGTAACGAATTTGGGTTTACATTGTTGTAGAATAAATAGGGGTTACGTTTAAGAGTGTAAACGAGTCAGGCCTAACCCGAGGTCGTTAATTATGTTATACTCTTGACTAGTTTTTTTATTTTTTCCGGATGCTCCAAAATTCGTTATAGCTACAAGATTGTAAATACATTTTAATACTTTAAAAAAATACTATAACATTTTGTTGATTAAAACCAAAATTCGTTACATCTAAAAGATTGTAAATACATTTTAATACTTTAAAAATTATATCTACAAGATTGTAAACACATTTTAATACTTTAAAAACCAAAATTTGTTGGACTAAAAGAACCAATGAGCCTGATCAGAAAAATCTCTAAGTCTCACAGCACTTATAACAACTGAAGAAGAACACAACGGCTGACATTCAATGTACAGAAGATACAAGATCTGAAGTGATATACAACAGCTGAAGTGTAAGTCATCAGATGTTGTAGTGTGTAGTTTAGTCTTCAGTAGTTTTCTTTCAGTTCTTGTAAAAGTCTGATGAGTAGTTTACTCATCAGATGTTTTAGTTTATTACTTCAGTAGTTTTATTACTTCAGTAGTTGTAAGAGAATGTCTTCAGATGTTGTAGACATTCTCAGTAGTTTAGTTATTTCAGTTGTTTTGTTTTGTCTGTTAGGTGTCAACATCATGTGACATCATCAGACGTCACTGTCTTTATATAAGGGCAGTTGACAATTTTGTAATGTAACGAAGTTAGTGAATTGAATGAAATATTCCTTTTGCAGAAACTCTCTCTCTATAACAAACTTGTGCGTTTACTGTTTGATTGAATAAACTTTGTTCTTGCTATGATTGTGCTAATTCAACTTTGAATTCCGCTGCTATACTCTATTATTGAATCAATTGAGAACATCTGATCCTACAATTGGTATCAGAGCAGGTTAATCATTGATCGATTAAACAATTGATCTCTGAAACTGCTCAAATTTGTTCTCTAATTGATCGAATTAGCTGATTAAGTAAGAATTTGTTATAGATTGAAGTTTTCTGTTAACTTCTGTTGATTTGTTCTTCAATATTAATTTGTGTTGAATCAATTGATCGAAATTTGCATTAGCTTGTGTCTAATTGCTTGAATCTATGATCATGACAACTCCAAACAATGATCCGCACAATACAGGCTCCGCAACCAAGCCTCCGATGCTTGTGCGGAGTGAGTACAACATTTGGCAACGTAGAATGCTACATCACCTGTCGATTAACAGCGCAGGATGTTAGAAATCTGTAGTGCATGGTCCATATAAACCCACGATCACTGATCCTGAAACTAAGATCATGATTCCGAAACCATCTGATATGTATTCGGATGAGGATATCAAACTGTTTGAAATTGATGCGAAAGCTCATGGTATTTTGGCCATGGCTCACCCTAATGAGATTTATTCAGGCTTGATGCATCATGATACTGCTCATGATCTCTGGGTTGCACTGAAAGAACAATTTGGTGGAACCGATGAGGTTTTAGCAAATACTAGAGAAATCCTTGCTCAGCAGTATGAGACATTTTCTCACAGAAAGGGTGAATCATTGACTCAACAATTTGAGCGGTTCTCATGTTTAATTTCTGAGTTGAAAATGGTTAAGCAAGAATATACTAATAGTCAGATGAATAACAGATTTCTCAGATCATTGCCTGAGAGATGGGACACATACACAATTGTCCTACGCTCTAATGCTAATCTGGAAAATCTATCTCTCACCCAATTACATGGGAAACTCTTAACTTTTGAGAGAGAGGTAGAACAGAAGAGAAAACTGTCTTCATCTGGCAAACTTGCTGATGATTTTGTTCCTGGTAACACTGCTTTGATAGGTCAGGAGTCAGAGTTTAATGGGTCTGAATGTTCTTATGATGAACATATTGATTTTTCTACTAACAATTCTGAACATGCTTTTGTGGGAGTTGATGGTAATGCAGGAAATTATGGTGATAACTTGTGTTTTGTGATGGATGATTTGAAAGGAATCCCAGATGATGATCTAGAAGAGATGGACATTTTGAGTCAAATGGCATTAATCAACATCAGATCACAAAAGTTCTATAAACGAACAGGAAGAAAGTTCCCTGGATTATCTGGCAAAACCAAAGTTGGATTTGACAAAGGGAAGCTGAGGTGCCATAAGTGTCACAGACTTGGTCACTTTGCTAGGGAGTGCAAATCTACTGGTTCTAACTCTGCTGCACCTTTTGTGACTTTTCCAAGCAACAACACATCAAGCAAAGGACCACAATCTTCTGGTACTAGTCAACAACAATTCTATCCAGCTCACTTTGTTCCACAAAATCCTATGCCATATCCATATCCTTGTTTTTACATGCCTCAACCTACACACACTCCAGCATTAATTCCTTTACAATCACCTGCTCTTCCTGATCCCAGCAAATCTCAAACCAATCAACAATCTCAACAACAACAGCATCAGAGTTTCTTTACTCCTGGAGTAGTTGATTGGAGTAGCCTACCTGATGATTTATCTGACTTCAACATGCAGCCTTACTCTGAAAATGGTCCACATGGTGGAGACAATCCTTTTGGAAATCTTGCATTGATGGCTATTGATTCAACTGACAACTCTTGTCAATCTTCTTCAACATCACAGGTATCTTCTGAATCAAAAGCTAAGTTATGCTCAGAGTCATGTATTTTAGCATTTGCTTCCATTAGGGAAATAAATGTAGAATTGATAAATGAGAAATTTGAATTAGAGAAGGCTGTGGCTAAAAACAAAACTGAGTTTGAAAAGGCTTTAAATGAAAAAGAGTCTGAAATTTATAAACTCAAATGTTTGTTATCAGATGAAAAAGCTAGAGTGGAAGTCATGCTTGTGAAGCATAATGATTTGAAACAAACGCTTGCAGCAACCCAAGTCAACTGTGAAAAATGGGTTGAATCCTGTAAGGGGTTTGAAATGTTGTTAAGCAAACAGTCAGCTTCAAATGTTAAGTTTGGGATTGGTTATAATCACACTGCCCCCCCTGCTGATTATAAACCAAAATGTTTTGAATGTGAGTCTAATGGGGAAAGTGTGTATCAATCTACCAAATCTTCAGAAATGTCTGATTCTGTAGACATATCTGAGGAAGAGTCAAATGTTTGCAAAGCTGAAAAGGTTGAGATTGAAACTTATTCTTATTCAATTGGGTGTACAAATGTCATTGAAGATGACACATGTCAGGATAATGTCTTAGTTGAGATTGATCCTGATGAAAAAGTTTCAAATGTCTTAAATCTACACTTGATTGACTCAGATGGGGATGAAATTGGAGAAAATGATGCACGACTTTTAATAAGTCAAAGTCACTCATCAGCAGTTGTTGAAAAAGCTGATACTGCAACAACTGATGTTGGTAAATGTGTTGATACACAAGTGCTGAAGCACAACTCTTCAGATGTTGTCAACACATCAGCTGTTGTCAAATTGGCTACAAATACTGATGCCTCAGATGTTCTGATGAACAAACAATCTATTTCTAAGTCATCAGTACTTGTAGACAATCACAAGGAAAAGAAAAAGAGGGTGCCTTGTGAAATTTGTAGGCTGTTTAATCATTCAACTGATGAATGCTGGTACAGAAAAGGTTCTAAATTCAACAAAATTAAGCATAAAAACAAGAACATACTCAAAATGAAAAATGAATTTAGTTCAAAGTTTGTACCAGAATCATCAGTAGTTTCAAAATCTGGAAAATCCTTACAAGGAAATAACTCAAGTACATCCAAGAAAGGAAAAGGGATTGTTCCAGATTCAGGGAAACAACACTTGACAGCATCTCATTTGATTAAAGACACTAAAATGATCAAACACAAAAATAAAAAATCAAGTTCTGATGTGTCTGATGAAATCAAAATTTTAGCTCAAAATCATAATCAACTGATGCTAATGATGCAACAACTGATAGGAAAAGTCAATCTGGCAGAGGCATCTGTTGATTCATTTCATAAAAAGAAATCAAAATCAAAAGTCAAAGCAAAATCTTCTGATAAGAATGCTTCAAGTGTTGCTTCAACTGACAATGTTACTTCTGTTTCATCATGTGTTAACAGACCCAAAACCAAAATGGTTTGGGTCCAAAAGTCTAACTGAGTGTGTTGTTGTATGCAGGGTCCTTCAGCATGCCAAAATAGCATCTGGTATGTTGATAGTGGAGGATCCATGCATATGACTGGGAGCAGATCTCTCCTTCATAATTATTTCACTGGAAAGAAAGGATTTGTGTCCTTTGGAAATGATGCTAAGGGTTACATTATAGGTAAAGGTGTGGTAACAAATGGTGAGATTAGGTTTGATGATGTGAATCATGTTGAAAATCTTAAGTACAATCTTCTGAGTGTTAGTCAAATGTGTGATAAGGGTCATGTTTCTCTTTTCACTAAGCAAGATTGTAGGATTTTATCTTCTGATGTGATGCCTTTGATTGGCAAAGTTTTAGATGAGTATACACTTCTTAAGGCTAACAGAGTGGGAAAGGTATATGCCTTTGATTTATCTAAGAAAATCTCAGTCAAGGGTCATCCTTGTTTATTCTCTAAGGCCTCTTTCAAGGAATCAAATCTGTGGCATAGAAGATTAGGTCATGTGAACATCAAAAACATGAATCAATTGGTGAAACATGGTTTGGTTAGAGGTCTTCCTTTAAAGGATTTTACCTGTGATGAGAATTGTACTGCCTGCTTGAAAGGAAAGCAACACAAAGTCTCTTTTCCTCCAATTGGAGATTCCAAATCCACTGGTTGTCTGCAACTACTGCACATGGATTTGTTTGGTCCAGTGCAGATAATGTCTATGGCAAAGAAGAAGTATTGTCTAGTTATTGTTGATGACTATTCAAAGTTTGTCTGGACTTTCTTCTTACACTCAAAAGGTGAGGTTGACAAGGCTATTATAAACTTTGTGTTATATGCTGAAAAGCAATATTCTATTCCTATCAAGTGTGTTAGGAGTGATAATGGCACTGAATTCCGAAACCACATTCTGGATGAATTTTATATGTCAAAGGGAATTCAGAGACAGTACAGCATTCCCAGAACTCCTGAACAAAATGGAGTTGTAGAAAGGAAAAATAGGACTTTGATTGAAGCTGCCAGAACAATGTTGCCTGATTCTGGTTTGCCACTGACCTTCTGGGCAGAAGCCATCAACACAGCATGCTATGTGCAAAACCGGGTTCTAGTAAATCAAAGATGGTTGAAAACTCCATATGAAATACTTCACTCTCTAACCCCTTTGATTTCTTTCTTCAGAGCTTTTGGGTGTCCATGTTATATCCTTAACACCAAGGATCAACTCACAAAGTTTGATTCAAAAGTTGATGCAGGATATTTTGTTGGCTACTCTTCCACTTGCAAGGCTTATAGAGTGTTCAATTGTCGAACAAAGATTGTTGAAGAAACCCTTCATGTTAAATTCAATGAGTGTCCAAAAGACTCCATTCCTCAAAATCCTGCTGAGATGTTTGATCTTAACATCTTGCAACATGAATTTCCAGTTGAGCCTAATGTTGAAGCACATGAGGTACTTACAGCAGATCCACCAAAAGCTTCTACAGAAACCACACATGGAAGTCCTGATGATGAAGATGAAAGCACTCATCTGTTCAGATTTAGTGATAATCTGCCATTATCTGCTAAATCTGATGCTCCTCCTGCTCCAGTTACTCCTCCAACTACAAATGCTGATGAAATTCTGGTTTCTTCCACATCATTTGAAATTCTAGCTGAATTGTTCCCTGGTTCTTCATCAACATCTGCAGCAGCTGAACCCCCAGCAAACACTTGCACTGATCTTATTCCATATCAAGAACTGAAGGATCTTCCATTATCTCAAATTCTTGGTGATATTTCTGCAGGTGTTTCAACAAGAAGTCAATTATCAAACTTTTGTCTCTATGCCTTATTTGTCAGTCAACAAGAGCCAAAGAACTATCACACTGCACTCAAAGACAATGGCTGGGTGGAAGCTATGCAGTTGGAGTTGTTGCAGTTCAAGAAACAACAAGTCTGGGAGCTGGTTCCTTTACCCCAAGGTAAGTGTGCAATAGGCACTAAATGGGTGTTTAGGAATAAAACAGATGAAAATGGTCAAATCATTAAAAACAAAGCTAGACTGGTTGTACAGGGGTTTTCTCAGGAAGAAGGTATTGATTATGATGAAACTTTTGCCCCTGTAGCCAGACTAGAAGCAATTAGGTTGCTCTTAGCATATGCTGCCTTACATAAACTTAAAGTTTTTCAAATGGATGTCAAAAGTGCTTTCTTATATGGTAAAATAAAAGAGGAAGTGTATGTGTGTCAACCTCCAGGCTTTGAAGACAATAAACATCCTGATTGGGTGTACAAGCTTGATAAAGCTCTTTATGGGCTGAAACAAGCACCTAGAGCCTGGTATGACACTTTATCCACTTTTCTTCTCAAAAATAATTTCACTAGAGGCTCCATTGATAAAACTTTATTCATAAAGAATGTAGGACAGCATAAGCTACTTGTTCAAATTTATGTTGATGACATTATATTTGCTTCATCTGATCTAAAGTTGTGTGATGCTTTCACTGAGCTGATGACCAAAAATTTTGAAATGAGTGCCATGGGGGAACTACAGTTTTTCTTGGGTCTTCAAATTAAACAAAAACCTGATGGAATTTTCATTCATCAATCAAAATACACAAAAGAGCTGTTAAAAAAATTTGATTTGCAAAACTGTAAACCATGTTCTAACCCCATGAGCAGCACCACACAACTTGATGCTGATCTAAAAGGTACTTCAGTGGATGAAACTCTTTATAGATGTATGATTGGCTCTTTGATGTATCTAACTGCATCAAGGCCAGACATTATGTTTGCCACATGTGTATGTGCTAGATTTCAGGCTGCACCCAAAGAATCTCATCTGATTGCTGTGAAAAGAATTTTCAGATACTTACAGGGTACTCAATCCCTGGGAATATGGTACTCCACAGGACATTCCTGCAAGCTGGTTGCTTTTTCTGATAGTGACTATGCAGGATGCAAACTCTCAAGAAAATCTACTTCTGGTGGGTGTCAATTTCTAGGAAATTGCCTGGTTTCTTGGCAAAGTAAGAAACAAACATCTGTTGCCACTTCCACTGTTGAAGCCGAGTACATTGCTGCTGCAAGTTGTACTTCACAAATTCTCTGGCTTCAGTCTCAACTCTTGGATTATGGCATCAAAGAACTGAAGACACCATTGTTAATGGATAGTGCTTCAGCTCTTTGTATTGTCAAGAATCCAGTTCAGCACTCTAGGACTAAACACATTGAGATCAGACATCATTTTATAAGAGATTGTTATGAAAAGGGTCTGATTGATCCAAAGTTTGTTCCTAGTGCTGATGAGCTTGCAGACATCTTTACAAAGCCTTTAGACACCTCAACTTTTCAAAATTTAGTTATAAGGCTTGGTATGCTGCAACTTGAATAAGTTGGTTTTTCATAAAATAAATTTTAATTTCTTTTCAAAAACCCAAAAATATTTTCAATTTTTCTTTTCAAATAAAATTTTTTTTACCTTGAAACTTTTTGATATTTTCAGTAAATACTGATACATATCAAAAGTACTGATTCAAGGAAAGATATGACCTTTTCTAATACTCTAAGTTACAAGTACTGATGAGTATTGATTCACTAAGTACTGAAGGTCAAAAATTGTTTACAAGTTCTGATGAACAAATTGTTCCCAAAATCTGATGAACAAAATTTCCACAAAGTCTGATGAACAACTGATGAAAACAACTGCTGAACAAAATTGTCGACAACACCTGATGAGTAATTTTACTCTTCAGTTGTTTTAATTTCTGTTGTTTTCTCTATTTAACTCAACCTTCTTCAGTTGTTTCATTATCACTTTCTCAGAACTTTCCATCTTTTTCAAAAAACCTATTTTCCCTCTCCAGTCTTTGCATCCATGGCGTCTATAACCTTGAAACCGCGTCATAACTCCATTGCCTATCTGACCAAATCCTCTTTCTGGTCAAAGTTCGATGAAGCTGTGGATTTGATGAATGCTTCTCAATTCAAAATTGCTTTTCTCATCAATCCAACCCTATATGTCGACTATATTCATCAATTCTGGATGAATGTGGAACTGATCAATGTTGGCACAGGAGTAATCTCTCTTCGGTCCACTGTCAATGGTCATAACGTGCACATAAGCCCAGCTGAACTGAGGGAAGTTCTTCAGCTTGATGATGCTAATCTGGTCACCCAATTTCCTAAGAGCGCAACTGACCTCTGTTTTACACGTCATGAATACCAGGGTGACTTGAGTGACTCAACACTCTTCAAGAAGCACTTCAATGATCCAGAGCGCCTGATATTTCATATGATCAACATCTGCTTGGCTCCGAAGTCTTCTTCATGGGACCAAATGTCTTCCAGGTGGCAACAGGTATTGTATTCAATCCTTGAATCTCAAAAATTAAATTTTTCTCAAATCCTGTTTTCTGAATTAACTGAACATGCTGCTAAGCCTGTCTCTTCTAGATGGCTACTCTATCCACGTTTTATCATGGCCATCATAGAGAAACAGCTTCAGCAAAATGGCCTTGTTGGTCAGGGGATCTCTGCTCCAGCTGTTTTGTTGGAAGTATATTCCCGACACAACTCTAACCTTACTCTAAAAGAGGCTGCCCGAAAGCTAAAACCCAAGCATAGGGAACCCACAGCCTCCTCTTCCAAATCAAAATCTAAGGTCCCCACCAAACCCAAATCCACAAAGCCCAAAAAGGCTGCTCAGGGAAATGAGTCCCCTGAGTCTGCCCATGCCTCACCAAGGCATGACATGGCCACTGGGGGTAGTCTACCAGTGGTCCATCAGACTCTACCAACTCAAACCGCCCAGGTTTCCTCTCAACAGGATCCTGGAGCAACCATTGTAGGGGCAGACACATCTTTAGAACCTCTTTCATTTGAAAAGGTTTCTATTGAACAGCACCAATCTCCCCGGGTGCACTCTCTTTCAAAGCCAATTCCTATGGAAACCACCCCAAATAGCCCCACTTTTGTTATTGAAAACATCCTGAATCAGTTGAACACTCCTATCCCCTCCCAGACACCTATCACTACTGGGATTAGCTCCAACATTGAGGGGGAGGATCAAAGTGTCTCTGATAACCCACAGGATTATGACTACCACATCAGATCTCCTAGTGTGGAAAGAGAGATTCTGATATCTGACAAGGCTGCTACTTCATCACCTCCATCATTTGGAGTGATTGATAGTGGTACCATTGCTAAGACCTTGTCAGAGGCAACAACTGATGAAGGGGTTACCCCTGAGGTTGGAAGTCCCCGGTACCAAGAAAAAGGGGCACCTGATCATGTTGAGCCACACTCAACTCAGGTAGATCCTGATATTCTCAGGAGGTCAGATGATTCAGCTAAGGCTGATGATGACCAAAGAACACTTGCTGAGGTTCTAAAGCAGAATCAAATCCTTGAGGCTGAGGTATGTAGACTCAATGAGCTACTCACCAAAATGTCCAAGGACAAAAGTCCATCTTCCCCAATTACCCCACAGATGGCACCTTCTCATCCTGAAGGTCACCCAAACACTTCCACCACTACTTCACAATTTGACAAACCACCAGCCACTGCTTCAGGCACTAATACTTTGGGTTCTAGCCCCCTAGAGGCATTAGCTGCTGCCCTTCTAAATGTCATCCCTCTCATCACTCCTTTACTGAAAACCATCATTATCCAAGCCCTTGATGAGAGGCTACCCTCCAAATCTCAAATTCAGCAGATGGTAGATGATGCTGTGACTGCCAGACTTTCAACTCTTCATACTCCTTCTTCCCCTGCAGCCAAAAAGGGGGAGTTAGGAACAGAGTCAGTCACAACTTCAGCTTCCAAAAGGCAAAGGTCTGAAGATGAAAATATTGCTTCTGAAAGATCTCCAGCTATTCAACTTACATACAAGAGACAGAAGAAGAATAAAGCTGAGATTGCCAACAGGGCTGAGGAGGAGGTTGAACAAGAAAGTGTGGAAAAGGCTGATATAGAAGTTGAAGTAAGTTTTGAGAAAGTAAGTACTGAACAAGTTACAACCTCTGATGTACAAGAAACTGAACAAGAGGAGATGCAAGAACAAGAAGTTCAAACTCAGAGGGTTGAGGTTGAGAAATCTTCTGAAAGTGTTGAGGTAAGGGCTCCTCTAAAGAAAAGAAGGCAACTGAGAATTGAGGAAGATTCAGATGAGGAAGACAGGATGCCTATCTCTACAATCATTAAAACAAATGTTCAAAAGCCTGATTCAGCAACAACTGGGTCAGATCTGGCCATTCAAAAGAAGAAAGTAACTTTACCTGTCAAATATGTGCCTGAGAAGCCACTGGTGTTTGGACAACATCCAAAGATCACACCAGAGTCTAGAATGGGCAGTAAAAGTGAAGCTTGAAGAAGAAGAGAACCAGAAACAGCATGATGAGCAAATCTTAAAGATGGTTGACAAGGATTATCCTCAGACATCAACCATTATTGCAATGAAGAAAGAAGCTCAAAGGTTGTATGCTCTGAGGTTCACCTACCAGTATAGGAAGGAACAGATTAGAATGTGGCCTGATCCAAGAATCATTCACAGGATACACAAGAGAGAGGCTCCAGCATCTTATGCCAGAAGAATCAGAAGGGTCTTAAGTGCTGACATTATGCTAGGGTCAGTACTTGATCCTTGGGAGATAATCAATGACTTCAAGAGTGTGTACAACTCTGGCTCAAAAGCTCCAAAGTTTATAGAAAACAAAATGATCAAGAAAGGCTTGGTATATAGGAAACTTGAAAATGTTCAACAAAATGAGCTTTCTCTGTTTTTGGAAGGGAAGCATCCTGATGAGTTTGTATACAGAGAAATTACTAGAGTTGAGCTGAATGATGGGACAATGGCCAGGTACTTGTCTGAGTATTATGGACCTGAGTCTTTCTTTGAAGGTGAACCTGAGAGGCTGACTCCAGAAGAGAAGGTAATACTGCTTGAGGCATATGTCAGGGAGTCCTTCAGGTTAGTATATGATCAATAGCTTTAATGAGAGGGGTTAATGCTCATAGTCCATTTCCCCAATGGAGTTCCCTCTCATATTTTGCTTGTTAGATTTTTTGGAAGCTGTTGATTATCAAGCATACACTTTAACTGGTCATTTTGATACTGATCTCAAAGAAAAAGACTTATCTTTCAGCCTGGGAGTAAATAAGTGAGACCATAAATAAATTAGAGGTTTTTGGCTGCATTGGTTCAGGGGGAGTTTGTTGGACTAAAAGAACCAATGAGCCTGATCAGAAAAATCTCTAAGTCTCACAGCACTTATAACAACTGAAGAAGAACACAACGGCTGACATTCAATGTACAGAAGATACAAGATCTGAAGCGATATACAACAGCTGAAGTGTAAGTCATCAGATGTTGTAGTGTGTAGTTTAGTCTTCAGTAGTTTTCTTTCAGTTCTTGTAAAAGTCTGATGAGTAGTTTACTCATCAGATGTTTTAGTTTATTACTTCAGTAGTTTTATTACTTCAGTAGTTGTAAGAGAATGTCTTCAGATGTTGTAGACATTCTCAGTAGTTTAGTTATTTCAGTTGTTTTGTTTTGTCTGTTAGGTGTCAACATCATGTGACATCATCAGACGTCACTGTCTTTATATAAGGGCAGTTGACAATTTTGTAATGTAACGAAGTTAGTGAATTGAATGAAATATTCCTTTTGCAGAAACTCTCTCTCTATAACAAACTTGTGCGTTTACTGTTTGATTGAATGAACTTTGTTCTTGCTATGATTGTGCTAATTCAACTTTGAATTCCGCTGCTATACTCTATTATTGAATCAATTGAGAACATCTGATCCTACAAAATTCGTTACAAAATCAAGAATATAACGTAATTAACGAGCATCCGGAAAAAATAAAAAAAACTAGTCAAGAATATAACGTAATTAATGAGCTCGGGATCGGCTTGGCTCATTTACACTCTTAAACATAACCCCTATTTATTTTACAATAATGTAAACCCAAATTCGTTAAAACTCGTTACAGATAATTTGTTATTTTTATACTTGTTACATTGGTGTAAATACGAACATCCGAAAAAAAAATAAAAAAACCTAGTCAAGACTTTAACGTAATTAAAGAGAAAAATAAGACGAGGAAAATGGTGCAATTTTTATAAAAAAATATTATAGTATAAAAAAGTTATTGATGTATAAAAAAAGAGGGGTAACTTTAATAGTATAGCAAATTACATTAATACCCTTATTCCCTTTTCCTTTTAAATCAAATATATTATTTTATTATAATTTAATATAAACCATTTGATTAGAATCTTAAAATTTGATCCTCAAATATGGTAAGGTTATTGGGTTATTGCTTAATCATAAGGTTATGAATAGATCACTTCCCTATATATATATATTTTTAAAGATTATTATTTTTCTTCAAAAACTTATAATTATCAAACCATTTTATAAGAATGTTTAAATGACAAAATAAAACATAATACGAATGTAATAAAGGATAACCGCATATATTTATTCCAATATCCCATATAAGTATTCGTAAAATTATAAGATATGTTGGTGTTAATAACCATCTTATTTTCTATACAAATACTATCTCTAGTCTCATCAAACAAATAACAATTATAAAATGAGTAAATAGAACATTCATTTATTATGCAATATTATGAGAATATTTATTTAAATAAATAAATAAATATTTCAAAATTAATACTATTAAAACTTAGATATACTATGTTAAGACTTCCATAGTATGCCATAGTTTGTAAGACAATTTTTGATTCAATTACTTATCAATTATCACTTGGACTAGCTAATCAGCTCATGTGAGTACATTTATACTCCCTTCTTTACTTTTGTACTGTTTTAGGGATGTTACACATGTCCTATATAAACATGTTATTCTTAGAGTCAAAACACAAATGATGCAATGACGTAGTCTTTGGATATTACCTTTGATTGTATGCGATTACATGTTGAATTCTGCATACATCATTCAAAACAATTGCAAGCACGTGTTTGCATAGTACATTAAGGCCTTGCAAGCCTTTGGTGTACAATTGTGGTTTGACACTGCTTGAGGACTCTTTGAGATCTACTAAGGACTATTGAGGACTATTGAGAACTATGATTACCTGGTTGCTTGCTTTTGCTTAACTATTGAGAACTTATTTGAATTTATGTGTTACATATGATGCCTTAGAAACTGTAAGAACATGCACTTTAGATCAATGTCTTTTAGACTTTGAATTTGCATCTATTTCTTATGTATTATATAAACTTTGTATGTGTACTCACCAACTATGCAAATAGTTGACAAAAATTATTTTACATGTGTAACAGGATAAGGAAGCATGATGAAGACATAAGATAGGATTAGTGACCTAGTTTAAACTTTGAAACAATTGTATTTAGTTTTCAATTGTAATACTTTAATTATTCAATTCATGTAATGTTTGTGTATTGTACAATGAATGTTGTGTTGGTTTTGTAAAAATGATGCATTAGATATTGCCCGCCCTAGCTTTGCGTACTGCAAAGGCCCAACCCAGGGTCCTTAGCATACCGCGACGCCTGCCGGAAGAGCCTAATTGGCCAAATTTCGTTGTTTTTAATCGTTTTTCGATTATTTCTCGTGTTGATCGACGTTTCTTGACTTTAATCATAATTTTAGTTTGTTTTGGCTCATATAAGTTTTAATTTTTGTTCAATCGCATCTTAGTTCGTTTAATTCACCAACGTTCGTTAATCAAGACACGTGATGTTCGAATAACTGTGCCACGTGTCATACTAAATTAATCTAATTTAGTGCCATGTATGTAATAATAATATAAATTATTATTAAATTAATTTAGAAGCTGGCTGGAAAATACGAGGTGTCACACTATGTGTTGAACGATTTAGTAGCATTGTATAATGTTCACTACAAGATAACAACTACCAAAAAATTATGGGATTCGTTTGAGAAAAAGTATATAACAAAGGATGCTGGCACGAAGAAGTTTGTGGTAGCCCGTTTCTTGGACTGTAAAATGGTTGATACTAAAATAGTGTTGAACCAAGTTCAAGAGTTGGAAAATATACTAAGCGACATACATTCTGAGGGAATTACTCTTAGTGAGACATTTCAAGTTGCAGCCATGAGGGAATGACGGTGGAGGACCTTGTGGTATGTCTTCGAATTGAAGAAGACAACATGATGGCTTTAAAAATAACACAACAACAATTTCCTCCAAAAGTCAATATGGTGAAGCATGGTCAATCTTCCTGTGGGTACAAAAAGAAAATTGAAAACTACAAGGGAAAGGTCAAAGGAAAAGGCAAGATTGTGGAGCTTAGGCCAAAAAAAAGGTGGTGTGAAGAAGTAGGTTTTCCCATTTAAGGGGAAATGCTACAATTGCGATGAACATGGCCACCATGCTGATAAGTGCAAGGCTCCTAAACAAGGCCGAGGACATATGATGGAGGACGATATGCCTCTTGTTTCTATGGTCTCTAACATCACTACTATGGTGGAGGCTATCAACTTGGTGTCAAATGACCCTAAGTGGTGGTGGGTTGACACTAGTGCTACTCGCCATGTGTCTTGATAGGGCCCTCTTTAATACGTTTAAAGAGGTTGTGGGTGACTCGAAGCTGTACATGGGGAATGCAGCAACTACTGATGTCAAGAGTCAAGGTAGTATGATCTTAAAGTGGAATTTGGAGAAGGAGCTCACTTTGAGCAACGTGCTATATGTTCCTCACATACGTAAGAGCCTCGTGTCAGGATGGTTGCTTAACAAACATGATTTTTGTTTACTCTTTGAGTATGATAAATTTCTTTAAACTAAGCATGAAATGTTTGTTGGTAAAGGTGATTCCCAAAATGGAATGTTTAAACTCAATGTTAATAGCTAAGGTTGAGAACATGAATGAAAATGCTTCTACTTCTACTTATTTGATTTAGTCGCCTAATGTTTGGCATGGTCGTTTAGGTCATGTTAATTTCAATTCGATGCGTCGTTTGATTAAATTAGATTAAATTCCAAAATTTTCCATTGATTCAAAACATAAATGTACAATATGTGTTGAAGCAAAACAAACAAGACCATCTTTTCAGTTAGTTGAAAGAATAACTGAGCCCCTTGACATAATTCACACTGACAGGTGTGATTTAAAATCGAATCCCACAAGAGGTGGAAATAAGTATTTCATCACATTTATTGATGATTGTACATGATATTTCTATGTATTATTACTTAAAAGTAAGGATGAAGCAATCGACAAGTCTGTCTTGTATAATACTGAGGTTGAGAATCAACTCAATAAAAAGATAAAAGTTCTAAGAAGTTATAGAGGCGGAGAATATGTTTCATCATTTGCCAATATTTGTGCACGAAATGGAATTATCCATAAGTGTACCGCTCCTTGTTCCTCACAACAAAATGGTATTGCGGAACAAAAAACTGTAAATTGAAAGAGATGATTAATGTTGTGTTAATTAGTTCTGGAATAAGCCAATACATATGGGGGAAGCCATTTTGTCGGCTACTTATCTTTTAAACAAAATAAATTTTAAGAAAAAGGATGTAACTCCTTATGATTTGTGGATGGGAAGAAAGTCATTGTGCAAATACTTGAAAGTGTGGGGGTGCCTAGCAAAAATGGTGGTTCCACCACCAAAGGTTCAAAGACTAGGACCCAAAACCTTGGATTGTGTATTCATTGGTTATGCCCATCATAGTAGTGCATATCGGTTTCTTATTCATGATTCAAAGAATCTTGAAATACATAAGAATACTATAATGGAGTCAAGGAATGCATCATTCTTTGAAAAAATATTTCCTTGTTTGAAAAAGAAACTCCCAAGTTCATTAACAACAGCTAATGAGATTGTCCATAATGAGGATCAAGAACAATTAGAGGCTGAAGAAGTTGATCCAAGACAAAGTAAAAGGCAAAGGATTGAAAAATCTTTTGGACCTGATTTTCTTACTTATATGGTTGAAGGAGAGCCCCAAACCTATCGTGAAGTAGTCACCTCTTTGGAAAGACCTCAATGGAAAGAGGCGATCAAGAATGAAATTGATTCGATCTTACAAAACCATACTTGGGAGCTAGTAGATCTTACACCAAGATGTAAACCACTTGGATATCGACGGATATTCAAAAGGAAGATGAAAGCTGATGGTTCCATTGATAAGTATAAGACAACGTTAGCGATCAAAGGGTTTAGACAAAAAGAAGGAGTAGATTACTTTGATACTTACGCGCATGTGACTAGAATAACCTCGATAAGGCTGGTGCTTGCAATAGCGGCTTTAAGAAATTTGGAAGTTCATCAAATGGATTTTAAAACCGTTTTTCTAAATGGTGATTTAGAAGAGAAGATTTACATGGAGCAACCTGAGGGTTTCTCAGCTCCTAGCCAAGAAGGAAAAGTGTGTAAATTAGTCAAGTCATTGTATTGCTTGTAGCAAGGTCCAAAAAAATGGCATCAAAAGTTTGACCAAGTTTTGCTTAACAATGTTTTCAAAATTAATGAATGCGACAAGTGTGTTTATGTGAAAAACACAACTAGAAGTTATGAGATATTATGTCTTTATGTAGATGATATGTTTATCGTGGGGAGTGATGATAAGATGATCAAATCTACTAAAGACATGTTAAAAGCAAGATTTAACATGAAATACATGGGTCTAGCTGATGTGATTCTTGGTATAAAGATCAATAGAACCCAAAATGGTCTTGTGTTGATTCAGTCTCATTATGAGGACAAAATCCTTGAAAAGTTCAATACGGGGGATACGAGTGTGGCTCACACTTCGGTAGATACCACGTAACATCTATCAAAAAATAGAAGTGAGGGTGTTGCTCAGTTGGAGTATTCAAGGATTAATGGAAGTCTGATGTATCTGATGACATGTACACGGCCAGACTTAGCATATGCTGTGAGCAGGCTAAGTAGATATACTAGTAATCCGAGCTCTGAATACTGAAGAGCATGACAAGATTACCAAGGTACTTAAGATACACAAGAAACTATGGGCTGCATTATGTCCGAGATCTAACTGTTATAAAAAATATAGTGATGCGAACTGAATATCCGACATGAAAGATTCGAAATCCACAAGTGGTTATGTGTTCACCCTTGGTGGAGCAACTATAGCCTGGAAGTCACCCAAGCAAACTCTCATAGCTAGATCTACGACGGAATCTGAGTTTATTGCGTTAGATAAAGCTGGAGAAGAAGCAGAATGACTACATCAATTTGTGGAAGACGTTCCAGGATGGCCAAAGCCTATGTCAGCTATTTGCATACATTGTGATTGCCAATCTGACTATTAGTAGAGCACAAAGTGCAATGTATAATGGAAAATCAAGGCACATTCAACGTAGACACAATACGATACGACAACTACTCTCAATGGGAGTTATCTCAATTGACTATGTGAGGTTAAAAGATAACATAATGGATTCGTTTACAAAAGGATTAAGCAAAGAGTTAGTGTACAATTCGTCAAGAGGAATGGGACTAAAGCCCTTCAAAAAAGTTTGTACAAAGGAAAACCTATCCTAGAAGATTAAAGATCCCATGAACTAGGCTCAATTAGAAAACCTAATTGTATGAATTAAGGTCACTGTGGGGGAGTACCTCAAATATAAAGAGGGAGTTGCATACTTCCTAGTTCACTCCTTTATCAAATCAGTGATAGAAATGGAGGATAAGCTTACCACTTTTAAAGATTTGCATAAAGTCACTTATGTGAGAGAGAAGTGGGGTCTCTTCGAATGGATTGGGGGGGGCGCAAATCCTAGAGCTTTTGCAGAACCAGGCTAGTGTTCCATGACCATAACGGACACGACCATGAGGGGTTAACCATACTAGGAAGAGTATTGTGTGACATGTAATAATGTCTACGTAAACAGGGATTGGTTCAAGGACATCACGTCTACTAATCGCTATGAGACAAAGTATATATCACAAAGGAGGGTTCAATGGGAACACCTACTTCTCCTGCAATGCTCAACCGCTGAAATTTTATTGTGACACTTTAGTGTAAGGATCGATTTCTATTCATGTCGAGGATTGTTGGAATTTTTAATAATAAATATGTTTTATTATTATTATTATTATTATTATTATTATTCGTATATGTTACGAATATGTTATTGTAGATTACGTTTTGTTCTATGACGTGGTCCAAAACAGAGCTAAGATGAATGAGATATTGATGCTCGAAATTGTGTTGTGTAAAATGCTAAAAAGAAAAGAAAAATGAAAAACTTTTCATCTCCCAATGTTAATGACCATGACTAACTTAGTGAATAAGCCATGAATATGCTTATAATGGTCATGATGACAACCTTTAAAATATCATGACTACATGTATAAATAGAGACATTTGTTCTCTTGTTTTTCTTTGCTAGTTTTGAGAAATCTCTACACCATTTGAAACACACAAACACAAGTTTCAAAAGTTCACAACACAAGAAGATACTTTGTTGAGTTCTCAACAACATACAACAATCGATTCCTCGTGCTAAACACTCTTGTTTCAGGTAACGTCTTGGGTTTTGCGGTTAATTTCGGCAGTACATACTACTTCGGCTGTTGTATCCTGGGAAACAGTCGGGTTCACCTGTGTCACACCCCCTGCGCCGCGTGCGGAATCCACGGCGCGGTGACGTATGAGTAGTTGAATCATGCACAAGTATTGAATAAGAACAACCACAATGGATTACTAAGTTTCATAATGTTAAGACAATTGTTTAGTTACAGACCATCTATCTACCAAAAGAAAGACAACTACGGACCCAAAATGTAGTTACAAAATAAGACTTCAAACAAGACAATTAAACAATTAGAATTTGGTGTGTTTCTAATCCATCCTAGCATGTTTCTTCATCTTGTTCTATCTTAGAGTGGTCTCCTTAGTTGTCCCTTAGAAAGTCTTAAACCTGATTACCTGAAACACGTGAAAAGTAACTGTCAACTACAGAAGTAGTTGGTGAGAACAATAGGTTTAACATTTGAAAACATGAACTTGCAATGAAAGGCATTAGTTTAAAGCAAATAATGAAATACATGGATGAGCTGCAACCCAAACTAACATCAAGTATGTACAAGTGTGTCCAAACAGTCAGTATACCGTTTGCTAAAGAAGCCAACATATAATCAAGTCCCAAACCACGTTTGGAGTTAGATAATGTATCAGCAGTTTTGAAAACCATAATGACACCAAACCTGCAGTTAGCTTTTAAAACAAATTTAAAAGCTAACTCCATTTTGGATATGAACCAGTGTGTCCGCTTTCCCTTGTTGTGATCACCCAGTACTAACGCTAATGAATGTGAAACTTGATGTGTTTATAAGTTTGTTTACAACAATGGACACCATGTTTTTGAACCTTACTTTAAAACCATTGATTTAATGCCTTGTTTGGTAACATGACTTGAAACCTTATTTGGATACCATGATTTGAATCCTTTGTTTGATCACCATGAAATGAACCATTTGTTTGAATACCATGTTTTGAAACCCTTAATTGAGTACATAAAATAATGTTCTTGTATAATAACAAGGTTAATAAGAGAATTATTCTCAAAAGCACAATTTTATAGTTAAAGAGTTTATAAGTCAATTTATTTAAAAGTGTTTGTCATTTATAAAACCATTTGAGTAAAACTAGTATAAAACAGTTCTGGAAAACTTTTTAAAACCTCTTTGATTGAAAGTGTTTAACAATTGATAAAAATCTCTTGAAACAGTTGAATATACTGATGAAGTTGGACCACGAACCTGTAATGTTTGTAAAATAGCATACATCTTGTATAATGAAATACAAATGTAAACAGTGTAATTGATCACGTGTTCCACCCCAAAACAGTTGAAAAACAGTTAAAAGAGGGGCTAGTGTTCTCACCTGTCTGCAGTAGACTCTGAACTATAACAAATAGCAAGTAGCAAACAGGACTTCTAACTGGTTCCTATATCATTGTAATCATACATAAGATATAAGATTTATGATGGTATAGACTTTGATTCATTGATTGACTTGTGTTAACTTGAACTTGATTAACTCATGATTACTTGATCTCATGATTATGATCGTTGTGAAACTTGAAAGTCATGATTGAATCACTTGTTTGATCATGGATCCATGAAAAGAATGTGAAATGTTCTTTTGTGCACAAACTTGTTTGCACAACATCACATGTGTTTAAGAGTTTGATAAACCATTGATTAACATGAAAATGTATAGATATGTTCAAGTGTTTTAGACCCCTTGTGATTATGAATTGATCTCATTATTAGTTTAGGTTAAACTTAGCCCAACTAAGATCAATTCATAGACACTTTGCATTGTAGGCCTCACCATGGGCCATTTAGGTTAATAATGGGCCAAGTGAATTGGGGTATTGGGCCAATAATATATATATATATATATATAGGCCATGTAAAAGTCATAGATAATATTGGACCAATTAGGATCATGATGGACCGAATGAGATTGGATTGGGCCTAAAAGAATTGAGTTGGGCCAACCATGGTGTATGTGGGCCATGTAAGGTTCCAAAGCAATATTGGGCCAATTAAAGATCATAATGGGCCGATATAACTCAATTGGGCTTGGTTTAAGTCTATGGGCCAATTGCTAATGAAGTTGGGCCGAATAAAATTGAATTGGGCCGGAAGGGGTCATGGCTGCTAACTTGGGCAGCGAACCTTTGGAGTTCAAGGGTCTAGGTTCGCCGGTCATGCACAAGCCACCAAGGTTCGGCCAAAGTGCCCAACAAAGTTCGTCTGGGTTCGCGTAGGAGAGGTTCGCTGCATGTTTTCAACATGGTTCGTCTATGGTTCAGCTTGCATGGGTTCGCTATGAGCTCTAAGGTTCTTCACCCTCAATAGGGTTCGTGAATCTGCATGGGGTTCGGCCAAATCGTGGAGGTTCGCTGCTACAGAAGGGTTTGTCGGCATGCACATGGTTCGGTGACCAGGCTGGGTTCGGCTGAGGAGAACTAGGGTTCGCCTGGGTATCCAAATGGTTCGGCTGATACGTTAACGAACCATGCAGGGTTCGTGGAGTTCCATATGGTTCGGCATCAAGCAGTCGAAGGTTCGGCTAGATGTGACCCACGAACCTGTCGACCTGCACCATCATCATCTTCTAATTTCTAGTTCCAGCCCTCGATCCAAGTTAATCCAACATCAAGGATGGTTTCTGTAAGTGCGGAACTCAAAATAATGGTGCAAGAGTCGGCTTTGGGTCGGGTTTGAACAAAACACACAAGAAACCCTATTTTCCAGATTTTTCATTCGAGCATACCTCGTTTTTGGCCGGATAAATCTTCAGATCACTTGTACTTTCGTGTAGGGAATGTCGAGAGCTTAGCGTGGGCGCCAAGAACACCAAAATCCGTTGAGCAACGAAGGAGATACGCGCGTTTGAAGTCGGTTTTCTAGAGAGAGAGGGTTGAACGAAAATGTAGAGAGAGAAAGGGTTGTTGGTGAATTAAATGAAGGATATGGCCTCCTTCAAGGCTTTTATAGTCCGAGTGGTATTCGGGTCCGTTTCGGTTGCTCGGTTCGCGTTTCCGAAATGTAACGCGTATTTTACGCGATTTTAAATAAAGGATTATTATTCTCATCTTTTTGATGAGTTTCAAAATTGTAAAAATGAAAAATAATAAATATTTAATTATTTTTACTCTTCGTGTGTTGACGGATCGTTAAACGACCGCAATTACGTGTATACCCGCAATCGCATACGTTTTTCGATCGTATAAAATGTTAAGGCGTTTAATCATAATTATAAGTTCAACATTCGTATTATTATGGATCGTCACCCATAACTCTACTCAGTCTCGCTTACGTATTACGATTCTTGTTAAATTAATTGTCATAATATTCGTCTCGACACTACGCACTAACACTATCCCATTACACCGAACGCAGTATATGTATAGGGCATACCCCAGATTCCAGCTACCTGCCGTACCTGACGCCGTCCCACCACTGTTTCGATATAATACGATACTGTTCTTGCCTAGTGAACTCGACTGTAAATGATAATACACTTGTTCTTAAATAATAAAGATCCTAACACACAAGCACATTATGAACACATGAATCACATTGACAGATCTGATATGAAAACACATTGATTCTAACACTATTTACAACTACCATGACTAAATGTACAAATGTTACAACCTGGGTGACCTGGAATCTGTTTTAAGGGACCCTGTTGAACAGAAATCCTCAGCCACCGAACTCATTTCAATTCGTTTCATCTTGTTCTATACTTCTTTCTTGTAATTTAAGTTTTAGCTCTATTATATTTCTTGTAGTACTTTATTTCATATTTTAGATTCCTCTGAATTGTAACTCGAATAATTGAATAATAAAAATATTTGTTTATTTTGTGAACATTTATCACATATTTAAATAGTTTAAAAATATTTTTTTAGTTTATTAAATGCTTACAAATAAACAATAGTATTATTTAAATATATAATAATAATAATTATTATTTTTTAATAATTTTATTTGTTGATCATATGTTTGTGTTTTACTTGATGCTATATTTTACCACTGAACACAACCCATTTTTTTGTACGATGGTTACGTTTACGACAAGCATTATTTAAGGTTTTATGTCTTAATAAAAACCTTTATAATTTTTACAAACATATTTTGATATACGAGATATTTGTTCACATATTTGTAATTGTAACCGAATTTCCGTCACAACGCATGTTGACCCCCGGTTCTTATAAATAGGGCTGTTCACAAGCCAAGCCGAACCGAACCGAGCGAGGGTATGCTCGTGCTCGGCTCGTTCACAAACCGAACGGCTGAGCTTGGTTCGGATTTGCAAAATCGAGCCACATTGTTGTGCTCGTTGCTCGGCTCGTTTTAAAACCGAGCGGCTTGGCTTGGTTCGGTTTGGCTCGGTTTCAAAATAAAATTTAATGCGAACCGGTCATCAGTTTAGTTTCACGGCCGATTTTTTTCCCAAAACATCTGGTCGGTAGTTTCAAAAGTTTGAAGCCATAGTGAGCGGTTTGGGTAATGGTTTTCACTAAAAAACCGGTCGTTAAAAAACCGAACCGGACTTTATGATACACACACATACACACATATTAAATAGATAAATAGATAAGTTCATTGATTTAGACATCATTGACACAAATACACACACATATGTTTGGGCTTACAATGCAAGTAGTGAATCTTAAATAATAAAACCATTTGTTTTTATTTTTAGCAGGTCAAATATCCCAAATCTAAAATGCCGAAACTCTAAACCAAATCGTTTAACGATTTGTTTGGCTTTTAACTCTTAATGGTTCGGTTTTGGTTATTATTATTCAAAAAACATTATTAACGGTTAGGTTTATCACCCCCTTCTCCCGAAGTTATAGGGCTATTTTGCCGAGTTCCTTAGGTTCCATCCAAAAACTATAAAAACCGGTTCCTTGAATACCCCTAATACGAAAACATAAAAAAAATAAAATGTAAAAATAGTTCGTAAACATCATTATACATTAGTTTGGATATACCAACATTATTCATCTTTAAAAGCTTGAAGCATGTTAGTATTAATAAAAATTTATATATATGTATAACTTAATTATACTTAAACGAGTCAAATCGAGCAAGCCAAATGAGCAACTATCCGAGCGAGCGACGAGCGAGCTTACCTTGGCTCGTCGGCTTGTTTTGAAACCGAACCAATCGTGCTCAGCTCGTTTAAAACCGAGTGAAATTTGAACGAGTTTTTTTACATCAAGCGACCGTCAATCGACCAGCATTTTGGACCGCCTTTGGACTGCCTACTTATAAACCGTGATCAAGCATCTTCGACGGGTCTTAAAAGCGCAAAGCGAAACCAAAAATTTCCCCACTGGGACGGCGGATGGCGGAGGAGAAAAGCGGGAATTACAAATGGCGGGAACTAACGAACTCCAATCTCAAGAAATCGAAGATTGCTTTCAATGGGATGAAGACTCACAGTTGTATTACCATGCCAGGTTTGACATGAATTCATGAATATTTTCAAATTATCTGTCGTCAACATGATTTCTATGATTTTGGGCTCTTGATTGTTTTGTGTAATTAGTTTCATGTTAGGTCTCTTTGAAGATTCAGAGTTTGAATTTGCATTTAATGATTCTGATTGATTTTGGTGATTCGTGTTTATGTATAAGCTAGGGTTTTTGTTGATTGTTAGTTTAGATGTGCTTGAATCTTCATTTCTTCTGATAATGTTATATTTAAGTGGTTTGAGTGATATTTGGCTAGAAATGATTCCTGGACTATGTTTCTAACTTTAAAATCGATCTCATTTTGTCAGATATATTAAGGAGATAATAGCCAGAGCCTAGAAGAGTGAAATGCAATCAATTCACCAAACAAGAAGTTATGATATCTGATATGTAATCAGGATAAATTTTGCCTAATTCGCTAATATAAAGGATTATGGAAGCATTGTAATTTGATGCCAGAAACCAATAGAACACATTTGATAAAAACAATGCGCAACATTTATTGATAAAGATCTCAACAGTGTTACATAGCTTTTTATGTATTTATTTATTTTTTGGAACAACAATTAGAAATACACCTTAACCTGATCACTGCAAGAGATACGTATGCAAGCATGGTTTAAAAAAACGGACTGAAGCGGCGCCTCGAGGCGCGCCTCGAGGCGAAACGGAAGAAAAACGCTTTTGAGGCGGTGCCTCACAAGATCTGAAGAAAAGCACGCCTCACTGGGCCGAGGCGGTCTGAGGCGGTCCGAGGCGGGCTGAGGCGGTCTATATGGGTTGATGCTTTTTTCTAAACATTCCAAGTATTTTTGTGTTTTATAGACTTTGTCCTTTTTTATATTTATTGAATGATATTGATCTTAGTTATAAAAACTCTTTAATTGATGTTTAGTATTTTTTTATATATATATTATAAAAATATTTATTTATTTGATACCGCCTCGGACTTACGCCTCGTTTCGCCTTGAGGCGTACGCCTCGTGAGGCAGAGTGAAAACGCCTCGAGGCGTGATTCCGTTCTTTTAAACCTTGTATGCAAGTGCTAAAACGAATGTTGGAGCACCGGTAAGAGATACATATTTCGTCATAATAGAGGTAGGACTACACGTAGGATCGACATTTAGCCCATTCCTTTTTGCGGTTATATTAGATGAGCTGTCGAGGTATATTCGACATTCCATGGTGCATGTTTTGTGCAGATAATATTATTCTAGTGGCAAAATAGAAAGAGGAACTAAATGTGCGGTTAGAAGAGTGACGAGCGGCCTTAGAGCATAAAGGTTTGCGCAAACTGAGCATCTTTACTGTAATTTTAGTGAGACTAATGACGAGGAGGAAGACGACCATGTGACCATTTAAGGCCATGAGGTGACACAAACGACAAAATTCAAAACCCGGGATCGTGCCTACAGAATGGCGTAGACTTCGATATCGATGTAGCTCACCGGTTCCAGGCAGATTGGAATAGATGGAGAGCAGCAATAAGCATATTTTGCGACAAGAGATTTCTGGAAAAACTAAAAGGTAAATCCTATAGAGTTGCAGTTAGGCCATCAATGATTTATGGTACTGATTGTTGGCCAATTAAGAAGAAACAAGCACAAAAGTTGGAAATGAAAGAGATGAGAATGCTGAGATGGATGTGCGGGCACACAAGAATGGATTGGATAAGAAACGAAACCTTCAGGAAAAATTAGGGGTAGCGAACATCTCGGAAAAAATAAGAGAAGAAAGATTGATATGGTTCGGGCATGTGAGCAGAATACATATGTAAGAAGTGTAGATAATCTTACGATGTTGGGGAAAAGGTGCAGGGGTAAACCGAGGTTGACATGGGATGAGAAGATCGTCAGGATTTGTCAAAATTGCACCTCTCTGAGGACATGATCAGTGATATTAGTTATTGGAGGCATAGAATAAAGGTGATTTTGGCATGCTTGATATATGTTTATATGCTTGTTTATCCAGCTTGATTTTGTTTCCCTGTTAATGGTTGTTCCCTTGGCTTTGTGTGCCCTATCTAACCTATGCTTTTAAGGGTATGTCCTATATTTTTTCTGTGTTTATCTGTTTTGACTAGGTGATTGTGCTATATGGTTATGTGATTATATTTGTGGCAGTTTTGTGGTGTGTTTTTGGAAGAATATATATGTTTTCTGTGTTTATCTGTTTTGACTAGGTGATTGTGCTATATGGTTATGTGATTATATTTGTGGCAGTTTTGTGGTGTGTTTTTGGAAGAATATATTTGTAAAAAAAAACTTGTTTCTATGAGACGGGGGACTCTTCTGAAGCAACTTCTCTATCCTATTTATTTTAGGTAGGGGGTTAAGATTTACCTTCATCCCCCCCCCCCCCCCCCAAAAAAAAAAAAAAAAAAAACACCCTTAGACCCCATGAAAAAAATGAGATTTTACTAGGTATGTTGTTGTTGTTTTATATTAAAAGAATTAAAATAATTCTAGAACTTGGAAGATACTCTTAAATAAGAAACTAACTGAAATCCTATTATTTAGGGATTGTTTGGTTCGTTAAGTGCTAAGTCACTAATAGTTTTGAATCATTTAGGCTCTGTATAAAATTTAATGGTTTAGAGATTGCTTGACCCATTCAGAGGTGTTCTTTTAGTAAAACAAACATTACAACCTCTGACTTATTCAGATGTAGCCTCCTAATAGAATAATTAAGAGGCTATCAAACAACCCTTAGTTTTCCTTTCCAAGGCATATTGTCTAGTTAGGATTTAATCATCATTACTTATCCAAATCATGCCAAATATTGTTATCGAAGCTCTTGAATGTGTAGCTTGTTTTCCATATTTCATGCTTTTTGTATGATCATCCAACATTTTATATCCTAAAACTTGCAACCACGCATGTGCATCCCAATTTTTCATTTTTCATAAATCTTGGAAAGACATGATTTTCGTCCATAGAAAATCTTGTAATTTATTCTATGTCGTTATTGTTCTATATCACTTTATATTTAGCAACTTTTGAGTAAACATATTTTGTTGCAACTTGCACCACTTCAATATTAAACCATGTATTTTCTTATTTGACATTTGGACACTCCTTTTGTTGTGTGGATGTGAACTTAATGAGTTGTTGATCTTGTATCACTTCTCCTTTATCATTATTAAAAATATGTAAGAATCTATGGAAAGTTGAAAGTTTATGTTACTTTGTTGAATCTTAATGCCAAATCTGATATACCTTCAATTTTTGTTAGGGATAATTTTATTGAGGAGAGTGGATAGCTGCTTAAGTTTTCTTTTGCAATATTAAATCAAAAATACATTTTCATTTTCTTGCAGTAGTGGGTTTTATCACGACACTGCTGCAGGCTGGTATTATAGCAGCAAGGACGGTCTGTATTATAAATTTGAGAACGGAAATTATGTACCATGGGAAACTGACCAAGTGAGTTCATTATTCTTATTTATCCAGATTTTTAACTGGTTTCTTCGTCTATAATCCAAATTTGTTGATTTTTGTTTCAGTATTGAGCTATATTAATGTTTCAGGCTGATCTCTCGAATCCTAATCAGAGCATAAGTAATGTTGATGATGAGTCTTACAATCATGCACCCTGCATTAAGGGTACAGATAAAGATCAGTTTGAGGATGATGATACAGAGTGCTTAACCAATGACATGCCTGAAAGTGTACCACCACCTTCTGAATGGTATTATTTTTGCTCAATTTTCTTTTATTTGAAATTTTAGATTATTGTGTTATACTATAAATCTCTAATAATGCCTGGTTATTTGTTTATGTATATAGGCTAGAAGACACACTTATTGAACTGTATCTGTCAGGTTATCCGACCCAAACAACAAATGGTATGGATGACACTTGTTTACGTATTCCAGCAGACAGTTAATCTGAAACTTGTTAGCTACCTTTGAGGAGACAGATAGTTTGCCTTTCACCAAGACTTTTAACAGATATGCTTTTATACAGTTATAGAGAATGATAATGTTGATGAGCTGGAAGAGGGAGAATGGATCCCAGATGAAACTTATGAATTAGTTGAAGATTTTGCTGCAGATGAAGGTTCTTGCAATCCCTTAATATATAGAGTTAGACAGTTATTGTAGTTATTATAAAATGCTATTTTTAGCTTAGTTTACTTCTTGTTGACTCGTTAGATAATCTTTTGTGCATGTCTTATCTCAAAAAGGTTAGCTTTGTGTATTAAGTAAAAATGAAAGTATGAAACAGATAAAATGGTTTGAAAGTGTGTATTAAAATGCTTATGCTTTTTATGGTAGATTTACATATTAATTTATAGTTTCATTACCAATTTCATACATTAGCAAGGGAAAAAAGTAAAACAAAAAAAAAGGCTTACCAGTCAACTCAAATTGACCCCTATTAAAAAGGTACCTGTTTTGAGGTCTATCCCATTATCCAACTGACCCATTATACTGCCTCTACTTAATGGATTTATCTCTTCATCTTGTCTCATGATTTGATCCAAACTATCAATTGCTCTCCTGTTTTATGTTGATTTATTGGAAAAGTAGAAAAATCATTTGTTACTGATTATGAACTCTATAAGTTTATACTTTAGTCCTATTTCATCGTTCTTCAAGCGCATTTTATAGCTATTGCACCCCATAAAAATATTGTAACTATATATGTTATTATTATTATTGTTATTATTTTTTATTTTTGTTTATTATTATTATTTATTATTGTCGTCGTTACTGCTGCAGCATTTTGACACCTAATTCTGATAATGACCATTAGTCATCCAGATTTCTTGTGTTCATTCTGTTTCTTTATAGATGCTTCTGTGGAGGAAGAAATGTGGCGTGCACAATACGGTCAACCAATCCATCTAGACAAAGAGCCTGTACCTGATTATCCAGTTGTGGACTTGTGGGATTGGTCAATGGTTAAAGTAACCAGAAGGAGCAGAAAACATCCTATTTGCAGATTGGTGGGCCGATTAGTGAAACGAGCTACTAAACTCCATCCCTCAATGCCTTCAAATGGTCGGGTATTGAAAACCGCCCCAATATGTGAAGTGCATCTTGATCTTGTAAGGGTTAGATCGGGTCGTGTGTACAAACTAAGGAGTCCAAAAGCTTCTTATTTAGCTTCTTTGTCATCTTATGATTCCTCAAATCCAACAAAAGATTGGGGCTTTCCGGAGTTGTCAATGGTCAATGAAAGTCAAACACTAGTCAAATCAAGTCAGCACATCGACCATAAAAGTGTAGGAGTCCATGTTGAAAGAGTTGGATTAGGAAAGGAAGTTTCTTTAACTGAAAAGGTAATTTCTGTAAAACTGGGAACAAATTTAGACGGTGGTTTGTTCTACATAAACATGTATATGTTGTTTCTTGTAGATTTAGGCAATATATGTAAAAACAATATGGCATGTGTGAGTCAGCCGTCAGGGGTCTCTATATGAGTTGGTTTGCCTTCGTTTCACCCTCCTCAGACCCTACTGTTATTGGGACTTTACTGAGTATTGTTTGTTTTGTAGATTTAGGCACCCAAAAAAATTTATCTTTGGCCACATGTGACAATATCGACCCAGATTAAGGTACATGTAATAGGCTTGAACAGGTTAGGTGGGACGATAACAGTAAAAATGTATTAAAAATGCACAAGATCTTTTAATGGTTTTATTACTAAAGTTGGATCATAATTGTAACCATATGATGTTTTAATCACATGCAACACATTAATTATCATATTATTGTAGGGACTTTGATGCCTTCATGTTCTTCTATCTACTTGTAATACCTAATTACTTTAACTTGTTTTCTTGTTGCCTTCTATGTATTGGCTATCTTCCTCAAAGTGTTAAGGATATTTTGTAGAAACAAAAGGGATTTTTCTGGGTCGGGGTTTTTCTGGGAGCAACCTCTTTATCTAGTGGGATAAAGGTAAGCATGTTCTCATCTCACTCTATTCAGACCTTGCCTTTGTGTGAGACTTTGTTGGGTATGTTTGTAATTACTTGTATATTATTCAAAAAAGGTAAACAAAGAGTATTTGCAGGTCAAAAAGCCATATTAATGTGTTAAATACTTTGCTTTTTAATTATATTTAACACATAAATATGATATATTATTTGTTTTGGTTCTAAAAGCTATTGCTATGTACCAACATTCAGCTATATCTACGTGTATCATATCTGTTTATTATATGTGTTATCTTCAAATTTCGTTTTGTGTAATGTCGGGTTATCTTTTCAGCAAAAGGGTCATGCATATAGAGACAGAGCTGCAGAGAGAAGAACTTTGCATGGCGGTTTTGGTGTGGGTCCCGGACAAAAGAAATCAGCAAATGATGTGGATTCTGCATCTTCATCTCCTGTTTCTGCCACACCAGAGGAATCTGCCTCTGAAGCATTAAAACTGTCGTTTGGAGATGGGAGTTATGCCAGAAGAATCCTAGAAAATATGGGCTGGAAAGAAGTAAGCATAAACAGTTAATTTTTTAGATTATGATTTTCTGTGACAAAGATGAGTACACCAATTTCAACTCGTTTATATTGGGTCAATTTGGGTTGTATTTTTTTATTAGTAACGGGTCGAAGAAAACAAACAAACAAACATTCCTAGTCAAGTCTCACTAATCAGCAGGGCTGAAGAAAAAGAACTGAAACTGGTCAAACGGGTTGGACGGTTTGAAAGCTACTGAAAGATAAATTTGGGGGCAATTTGTATTAACATTAAATGCCAAATTGCCAAGCTAATTTGTTTTCTTCTGTATAGATAATTTTTTAAAGTAAAAATACTATTGACGGAATTTTATGCAATTTATCCATTTAAAAAAAATGGATAACTGAAGTGCTGGTGGACTGGGCCAAACCTTTTTCACGCGCTGCAAACCCATTAGTTTTTACCCAAACCCGTGTTAACTCATTGTGCAGTACGCTCGATCCTACCCTACAATTAGGCCATTTAAAAAATAAACTTAATGAGAGCGTAGCAAATATGGAGTGTGTTAAATATTTAAAAAATAAATCATATTGTTATATCTAATATTAAGAAGTTCTGAACTTTAATGAAAGCGGTTTTGGAGATTTTAATGAGCGACGTGTAACAAGCCAAATTGAGCCGAGCATGAGCTCATCAAGGCGTTTAACTTATAGATAGATTGAGCTGAGCTCTAGCTCAGCTAGCTTCGACTTCTTTTATAGACGCTTGAGCTTGGCTCTATCTTGGCTTGCTTTTAAATTTAATTAATTAATTAATTTATATATATTTGTACATTTTTTATACATTGATAATTAGAAAACTTATATATACAAAATTATTTAGCTCTTTTTATCATAATTATAGTCTATAAATAATGATGATAGATTGATAGTTATTATGCAAATATATATATTTAGCATGTTAAGTAAAAATTACATAAATAGCAGGCTCGTTTAGGTTTGTAGGTCTGCTAAAGCTTAATAAGTGAAGCTTGCTCGATTCAACCAATTTGACTTGACCCGCTCTCAATGCATGATTGATCACCTGTTTTACACATTGCAGAGTGAGGCGCTTGGAAGCAGCATGAAGGGTATAACCGAACCATTACAGGCAGTTGGAAACAAAGGAAACTTGGGTTTGGGATGGAATACAAACACGAATAGAAACCGTATATGATTTCTTCAAACTGTTATCGTGTCGTTTTGTTACACGAAGTGAAAATATTCAAAAACGAAGCAAAAAATGTCAATTGTCTAGTGTATGTAGGACATGTTATATTCATTAGGTTTACCGATGTAGATATGTTTCTAAATTACTATTTGGATTTGTTCCATTTTGGGATGAAAAGTCCAGTTTTGGTTTCTAGTTATCCATAAAATGCAGTTATTAGTGTTTGCTGTTTTTGTTGGTTAGCAGAGTATTTTGTGGAATTGTGAGTTTTGTTGCGCAAGGTATATAAAATAGAAAACTGAACCCCTATTTGCGTGTCATATTTCTCATATTGAACCTTCTTATAGAGTTTAACATGAAAACAAGATTTCAATCGAGAGGATAATCAAGCAGGATCCTTTGCAGATAGAGGTAAGTAATCTAACTGGATTACTGTCACACCCCAAGCCGGCGGGCTGGATCGACTTTCCAGTTGGGCGGAAAGTTATCGGGGCGCCGATATCGTTTGATAATCACAATTGATCAGATTGTTTGCATATCACATGATATATATAAATGAGAAATGCTATCATGGCAATGGAATAGAATTACAAAGTTAAATTACATTGTATCATCCTAATTTAACTAAGTAAATCTAATCAAAAGAATCAATGAGGTTCTATCTTGTAACTGTACAAGATTTACAAAAGATGATTCATTGTTTTGTCATTCCAAAATATGTTCAACACAAAATGTAGCTAGGTCTTCTAAAAGTCCACTAGCTAATGCATCCTGAACTTGGCGACTAAACATGTTCGTCACCTGAGAAAACATGCATTTAAACAAAGTCAACACTATGTTAGTGAGTTCATAAGTTTGATAATTGAAAACCTTGAATTGTTCACATACACAGATCACAATGTCATACATGTTACTTGTAGATTATTTGATTCACCCGTTCACACAATGGCCTTTCCGTAGTTATATTTACAAGTAGTAGCTCATCCTATTAGATATGCTTATATATAGGGCATATGTAGGGGAACAAGCCCCAGCCAACATCCCACCACATACCTAATAGAACTTAACACCACTTGCAGTACAATTAAATATATCCATTTTCCTTTCACCCGTCCGTTTGTGTTCATCACCTATTGTATCATATGTAGAATAATATTATGGGAGGGGTTTAGTTATCAAATCGAAGTATTGATACACCCTCAATGTATTAAGGAATTTAGATTAATTAAATCTGATCCTTGTTATTATTCCATTTCTTGTGGGGTTAACTGATAATCACTTTTAAATAATAAAAGTGTTAGTTAACCCATTGATATTTGTTCTCAACTTGAAGTGCATAGAGCCTAAAAGGAATCCATTGCAATCCTCACGTAATCAGATTACAATGCATCCGATTTACCTCTACCACCATGTATTACTGTAAACCTCATCGAAACTGTTACTAGCAATATGACATGAGAGAAAATAAATTCCTCAGTCTACTAGTTAACATGACACGATGGATTAATTACTTTTCATTAATATCACCATGTGTCGCTTTCCAGACCCTGACTGTTCGTCGCCCTGTCACCGGTTGTACGTTACCGGCCAAATGAAATTACAATCAACATACTAGCCCTACAAGCTAGAGGTTTGTCAAACCTATGGTACCACTATGCTATCGTCGGTTTAGTCATGTCAAATTAACAGGTCAGCAATTTGTGAAGGGACTTACAATGATCAACTTGAGTACATGGCACATGATTGAAATGATATAATACAGACAGTTCAATAGTAATCAATTGTATTGTGTTCACCAATGTTGTTTGTTCTCAGTGTTGTTGTTCTCTTGTATGTATGTTTCCGTTGTTTCTAACAAAGTTATATAAGAACATGTCTTATTATACAATGTTAATAATTGAGTGAATGATGTTGTTATCATGAAGTTACGTTATCATGATTATCATTCTTGTTGTTCCATATAGTCACCCTGTTGTCACTACAGTATTGTAAGAGCTAGTCCTACAACACTTAGTCGACTAAGGTGGTGGAGGATACTTGTTTCGTGTTATCTTGTAAATTGGCACCGAGTTATAAGCTAAGTGTTATAATAACTTGTCTTATTACACTTAATTAACTCCTATGGTGAATGATATTATGAGGATATATTATCCTCATATCATTCTTGTTTGTTGTTGTTGTCGTCATCATGTTCACCTGTGATAATCTCATTGTTCGTTCTTGTAAGAATAATTAAGTGTTATAAGATCGCATCTTACAACTACACTATTCTATTGTGTTGATGGTTCATGAAGTTATATTATCATGTTCATCTTATTTGTCTCTGTCATGTTATGATCATACAAGCAAGCATCCAATGATAAGCGATAATAAGTCAAGCAATATTATAATCATAGTATAAGCAATATGTTGAACTAAAGCTTTTAAATAAATAGCCCCGAAGTTTAAAATCAGTTAAGATTAGAAAAGGGGACATATGAACTCACCTTGTGGTTGTTGTAGTTGACTAAGTTCTAGCGAGAAATGCATGCGCTCTTTGTTGTATTTGATGTTGTTTTCACGATCCTGTATTGATTTCACGTTGTTTGTAACTTGTAAATATAAGTCATAGATGATTTGTGTGCGTGTATGTGTTAGTCTTAAGTTGACTAACACTCCTCGGTCTTGGTCATTATTCGGCCCAATGTGCTTGTTAGGGATTTTGATAACCTTTAACCCAATTAAGTTATGGTTAGTATACTTTGTTATTTGTTTATGTTCAACTTGATGTAATGTCATAACAAAAAGGGGTTCTAAGTATAAAACTTAGACTTTGAGTTATAGATTAGAAGCCCGTAGCATCTTTTAAATTAGTTTGAATGGTACTTATTGAATTCACCTTATCCTTTTTGAAATCACTTGTTATTAATTGTAAAAGATAAGGCTATTATGATTCATAAAGTTCATTACCACATAATTCACCATCTTTGTAGTAAAATTCCATGATTTTCATGCATGTTGTATCAAGTTTAATTTGTCTCAAGTATTGAGTTACTACATTTGTTATGTGGGCCGAATATTTGGGCCGAGCTAATGGCCATGGGCCGACTGAAATGTCCTAGGCCGAAACAGTGAGTGTGGGCTGCATAAGTGGGCCGAATGGGTGCTGCTTGGGTCGAATGACTAGGCTGGCCCGAATGGTGAGGTAGCTGGATCGAATAGGTTAAGGCCGAATAGGATACGGTTCGTGCAATGCCTTGATCGAATGGAGTTGGGGCGACTGGGCTTATCATTCGGCCGAATGAAACCATGACCCGAATGGACCTCTGTCTTGACCGAACGAATGAGAGATAATGCCGAGAGAGAGAATGAGTCCTTCGGTCGCCTCTCTCCTTCGGTCGCCAGCCCTTCAGCCATCCCCTTCAGCTCTAAGCCTTTCGGTCGAGCTGTGGTGTTTGCTTCAGCCAGCCGCTGCACAGGTGGGCTTTCGAGATCAAGGTGTGATGAATGATGAGGTTCCAAAGTAGTGGTATGCAAGGATGATTTTTCGAGGGTGTAGTGTTCGTGTAGAAAGGTTCTATACCGGTTTTGTGGAGGGTTCTAACAAAAGTTAAAGAAAACCCTATTTTTCGCTCCCTTTGAGCTTAGTTACCTTCGATTCAGAGATTTTTAGGGCAGATCCCTTGTACTTTCGTGTAGAGAACGATGAGGGCTTCGATTTGATATGCTATTTGCTTGATTTCATCAAGGATTGAAGGAGTTATGGTGATTTGAAGTTCAAAACTTGTAGAGAGAGAGAGAGAATCCGGGATTAGGGTTTTAGAGAGAGAGAGAGAGAGGAAAAGAGAAATGAGGAGAATGAGTTCATTTAGGGTATTTATACCCCGAGCGTGTTCAGGTTCGTTTTTGTTGCTCGGTTCGCGTTTTCGTGGCGTTTCCGTAACGTTACGCGCGTGTTTACGTGTTTAAATAAAAACGATTTATTTTAAATATTTCAAAGGTTGTGATTCCTAATAAATATTTTAAATTTGTTTTTCTTAAATTATTATCGTTCGAATCGTTTAACGATTTCGTTTCGTCAAATCGCGTCACCTTCGCGCGCATTCATTTGAATCGTCACCCAAACGAACACGATGATGGTTTTATTTTCTGATTCTTGTATTTAACTTTTCAGTCATCATTTCAGAACGTTAAGGTCACATATATGTTTGTGTGAATCTTCACCCACGCAAACACACTGTCAGTTCGCTATTTCGAAATAACACTGCATTTATGTTCTGAATTGTGTTTCCTCACTGACGGACTCAACTAAACTTCCTGCTTTCACAATGTTTTCAAAATGAATTACCGGCCATCTAATTCCTGTCATCTATGGATATCAGATCGCAACCAACATGTTCTTGTTATTCACTTGTACACCGTTGTTTCTCTTGATTCATTGTACTAATCTGTACTTAGGTTTTCACCTAAATACTTACAACCATTGTTTATCGTGAGTTGTTGTACTTACGGCATTTAAGTTTCACTTAAATATGTACAACTGTTTCTTGTTTTCTGAGCTCTGTTATCATGCACACATTGTTCTTGCTTTGTATTTACACACAGTAAATAATGAAAATACACATACCGTACGGACTTGCCGGACGATCAAGTACTGGATGTCACAGTCTCCCCTTGTTAAAAAATTTCGTCCCGAAATTTAAGCATCATTGTTGGGCACAACTTCTTCAAACAGGTGGGGGTACTTTGTCTTCATGTGATCCTCACGCTCCCAGGTAAATTCTGGTCTGCGCTTGGAGTTCCAACGAACCTTTACAATAGGGATACGACTTCGTTTCAGTCTCTTGACTTCACGTTCCATAATCTCTACAGGTTCTTCAATGAAATGCAATTGTTCATCAACTTGTATCTCTTCCAGAGGTATGATCAATGACTCATCAGCGAGACATCTCTTGAGATTTGATACATGAAATACGTCGTGTACTCCGCTTAGTTCATTAGGGAGTCTGATTCTGTATGCCACAGGACCTATACGTTGAGTTTTCTCAAACGGTCCGACATATCTCGGTGCTAGTTTGCCTTTAGCCCCAAAACGAACGACGCCTTTCCATGGGGACACTTTCAACATGACTCGGTCACCCACTTGGAATTCCAAAGGCTTTCGCCATTTGTCCACGTAACTCTTTTGGCGGCTACGTGTTGCTTGTAGTCTCCGTTGTATCTGGGCTATCTTATCAGTAGTTTCCTGAATAAGTTCAGGCCCAGTTATTCTGTTCTCTCCCACTTCGGTCCAACAAATTGGAGACTGACATTTTCTACCATAGAGTGCTTCAAACGGAGCACATCCAATGCTGCTGTGGTAGCTGTTGTTGTAGGAGAACTCAATGAGTGGTAAATGTTTATCCCAACTCGCACCTAAGTCTAGGATGCATGTTCTCAACATATCCTCTAGGGCTTGAATTGTTCGCTCGCTTTGTCCATCCGTTTATGGATGGCAAGCGGTGCTCAAGTTAACACTTGTCCCTAGAGATTGTTGCAATGATTGCCAGAACCGCGATGTAAATCGACTGTCCCTTGTCAGAAATAATAGACAATGGCACACCGTGCCGCACTACTATTTCATCGACATAAAGTCTTGCTAGCTTTTCCATCATGAAATTTTCTCTGATCGGCAAGAAGTGTGCGGACTTGGTCAATCGATCAATGATGACCCAAATCGAATCATGTCCACTGGAAGTACGGGGCAGCTTGATAATAAAATCCATAGCTATTTGCTCCCACTTCCATTGTGGTATCTCTGGTTGTTCCAGCAAACCTGACGGTTTCTGGTGTTCAGCTTTTACCTTGGCACATGTTAAGCATTTGCCAACATAAGTGGCAACATCCTTTTTCATACCCGGCCACCAATAAAACGACCTAAGATCTTGGTACATCTTATCGTCACCAGGATGAACGGAGTATCGTGTCTTGTGTGCCTCGTCAAGAATGAGTGTTCGAAGTTCATCTACTGCCGGGATCCAAACACGATCCTGGAAGTAGACAACTCAATCTTGTTTCGTCTAAAAATTTTTCTCTGCTCCACAATCGAGCTCGTTTCTCAAGTTGTTTCTAGCCATTGCTTCTTGTTGTGCTTGTATGATTTGATCTTTCAGACTTGTTTGCACAGGCATTCCCATTGCTCTAACGCGCAAGGGTTTGACTCTTTCCTTCCCACTCAAAGCGTCTGCAACAACATTCGCTTTGCCCGGATGGTATTTGATCACACAATCGTAATCTTTCAGGAGCTCAACCCAATGTCTCTGTCTCATGTTAAGCTCCTTCTGATCAATATGTGCTGTAAACTCTTGTAATCTGTGAAGATAGTGCATTTGGTACCGTACAGGTAATGTCTCCAAATCTTTAGAGCAAAGACAACAGCTCCCAGTTCTAAGTCGTGTGTGGTGTAGTTCTTTTCATGTATCTTCAGCTGCCTTGATGCGTAGGCAATGACTTTGTCTCATTGCATTAAAACACAACCGAGTCCCTGATGGGAAGCATCACAGTATACTACAAAATCATCATTGCCTTCTAGGAGTGTTAAAATTAGAGCATTGCACAATCTTTGTTTCACTGTTTGAAATGCCTCTTCTTGTTTCTGGGTCCACACAAATGGTTCACTCTTATGTGTGAGTTTGGTGAGAGGCAAGGCTATCTTAGAGAAATTCGATATGAATCTCCTGTAGTAACCCGCCAATCCCAGAAATGATCTGATCTCTATTGGTGTTGTAGGCACATCCCAGTTCTTGATTGCTTCAATCTTGGCAGGATCCACATGAATACCATTACTGTTAATCACATGACCCAAGAACTGAACTTCTCGTAACCAAAATTCACACTTGGAGAATTTGGCATAAAGTTGTTCATTCTTTAAAAGTTCAAGATTGTTTTGAGATGTTGTTCGTGTTCTTTCTCACTTCTTGAATAGATCAATATATCATCAATAAAGACGATAACGAATTGATCTAAGAACGGCTTGCACACCAAGTTCATAAGATCCATGAACACTGCCGGTGCGTTCATCAGTCCGAATGGCATCACCATGAATTCGTAGTGACCATATCGGGTACGAAATGTCGTCTTGGTATGTCTTCCTCTTGAATCCGGAGCTGGTGATAACCTGAACGCAGGTCTATCTTTGAGAAATACTGAGCTCCTTGTAACTGATCAAACAAGTCATCAATCCTCGATAACGGGTACCGATTCTTGATGGTGAGTTTGTTGAGCTCTCTGTAATCGATGCACATTCTGAAAGATCCATCCTTCTTCTTAACAAAAAGAACCGGAGCTCCCCACGGTGAGAAACTCGGTCGGATGAATCCCTTGTCGAGTAGCTCTTGCAATTGATTGGACAGTTCCTGCATTTCTGATGGTGCAAGTCTATAAGGAGACTTAGCCACAGGAACCGCTCCCGGAATTAAATCAATTCGAAACTGCACCGCTCTCTCGGGTGGCAGTCCTGGTAAGTCTTCCGGAAACACGTCCGCATAGTCTTTCACAACTGGTACGTCTTGAATCTTGATTGCTTTCTTGTCTTTTTCTACCACGTGAGCTAGGAACGCGATACATTGTTTTCGTAGATACTTGCGAGCCTTCATACACGATATTATCTTGACACTGCGGTTTGCTTGATCTCCATGAATTTCCAAGATCTGATTGTTCTCCACTGGAATACATAATAGCTTTTCGGAACAGACGAACTCAACTCTGTTAAGAGATAGCCAATCCATTCCGACGATGATATCGAAACTGCCCAATTCCATCGGTATCAAATCGATGGAAAATGTGTGATCGCCAAGTGTTAGTGGGCAATTCCTAAGTACTGTATCAACTGTAATCTGTTTGCCATTAGCTATCTCAATAGTATAAGGGAAGTCTAAGGATTCCTCCACATGATTAAGATGGCTAGCAAAATCGGATAAGATAAAACTCTGATCCGCACCAGTATCAAATAATATAGATGCATAGAAGTCAGATAAGAGAAATGTACCCGTGACCACATTCGGGTCCTGTCGAGCAGCAGCAGCTCCAATCTGAAATGCTTGCCCTCTTGCAACTTGAGCACTTGGCTGATTCTTCTTGGGAGAATCCCGAGAAAAGTGTCCAGGCTCGCCACAGTTGTAGCAAGACCTGTTGTCAGCAGCAGCAGTAGTAGCTGCGTTGTTGTTTCTGTTTTGGGCTCCCGTGTTCTGACATTGATTTGCCTAGTGACCAAACTTCCCACAGTTAGTGCATTGTCTGCACTGGGTGTTTGGTAGATGATGATACTGGCAAGTGTTGCACAATGTTGCTGTGCCAGAGTAGGGCCTCTCGATCTGCAGCGGTAGAGGTTGGTTAGCCATCGGCGTTTGAGTGGTCGTTGCAAAGTTCTTGACCACTTTTTGTTTCTTAGCCGGGCGTTTATCCGGCCTTCTTGAAGTTCTAACCTTTGCTGCTTCAGTTTCTTTCTTCAGTGCCCTAGAGGCAACCATCACATCTGTCATTGTTGATGATAGAGTAACAGCCATCTCTAGGGTTGTTGGATGAGTAGCGAGAACAAGACCTTGGACACATGCCGGTAATCCACCGATATACTGTTCAATTCTCTTCTCTAGGGTTGGCACTATACCCGGTGCCAATGTTGATAGCTCATGAAATCTTGTGGTGTAATCATCACAAGGTTGAGTAGTTCCATTTCAACCTTCTTCAACTCGTTCCTCGGACAAAATTCTGCCCTCAGTATCGCCTTGAAGTCATCCCAAGGCATAGAAAGAGCCTCGTCTCTTCCTCTGACTTGGACTTGAGCGTTCCACCAAGTTAATGTCCTCTTGTTGAATGAACCAGCATCATATTTCAACTTGTACTATTCAGGACATCCACTGATTTCCAGAGTTGTCTCCATCTTTTCGATCCATTGGATCAATCCGACAGCACCCTCACTGCCACTAAAGCTTGGTGGCTTACATCCTACAAAGTTCTTGTAGGAGTAGTCCTGCTGGTGTCGAGTGTTACCACTGCCTTCTCCAGATGAGTTGGTGATGTTGTTGATGTTGTTGCTGTTAATCCGGTTCATCATCTCGGGGATCACATCCTTCAATTGACTGGTCAATAATGTAGCCAGTGCTATAGTAGCAGGATCCAACTCGTGAGCAAGTGGTGGCGGAGGAGGAGGAGGTGGAGGAGAGTCAGGTGGTGTCAGTGTCGATGAATGAGGAGCTGAATCTTGTGGTGGTGGCAGTAAAGCTGGTGGTGGTCTTCTTGGCGGCATTCTGATCATAACCGAAAGAAAATTGGTTAGTGCAGTGACCAGATGCAGAGGACATATGCAAATAGAATCTTAAGTTGTATGTTCTCTACATGAGGGTCCCTAGGTTATAGTCTAGGCCAAACCGTTTATGTAATATGACCTATATTTCTCTATAACCATAGCTATGATACCAATCTGTCACATCACGAGCCGGTGGGCTGGATCGACCTTTCCGTCGGGTGGAAAGTTCTTAGGGCGCGATATCGTTTGATAATCACAATTCATCAGATTGTTTGCATAGCACATGATATATATAAATAAGAAATGCTAACATGACAATGGAATAGAATTACAAAGTTAAATTACATTGTATCATCCTAATTTAACTAAGTAAATCTAATCAAAAGAATCAATGAGGTTCTATCTTGTAACTGTACAAGATCTACAAAAGATGATTCATTGTTTTGTCATTCCAAAATATGTTCAACACAAAATGTAGCTAGGTCTTCTAAAAGTCCACTAGCTAATGCATCCTGAACTTGGCAACTAAACATGTTCGTCACCTGAGAAAACATGCATTTAAACAAAGTCAACACTATGTTGGTGAGTTCTTAAGTTTGATAATTGAAAACCTTGAATTGTTCACATACACAGATCACAATGTCATACATGTTACTTGTAGATTATTTGATTCACCCGTTCACACAATGGCCTTTCCGTAGTTATATTTACAAGTAGTAGCTCATCCTATTAGATATGCTTATATATAGGGCATATGTAGGGGAACAAGCCCCAGCCAACATCCCACCATATACCTAATATAACTTAACACCACTTGCAGTACAACTAAAGATATCCATTTTCCTTTCACCCGTCCGTTTGTGTTCATCACCCATTGTATCATATGTAGAATAATATTATGGGAGGGGTTTAGTTATCAAACTGAAGTATTGATACACCCTCAATGTATTAAGGAATTTAGATTAATTAAATCTGATCCTTGTTATTATTCCATTTCTTGTGGGGTTAACTGATAATCACTTTTAAATAATAAAAGTGTTAGTTAACCCATTGATATTTGTTCTCAACTTGAAGTGCATAGAGCCTAAAAGGAATCCATTGCAATCCTCACGTAATCAGATTACAATGCATCCGATTTACCTCTACCACCATGTATTACTGTAAACCTCATCTAATACAGACAGTTCAATAGTAATCAATTGTATTGTGTTCACCAATGTTGTTTGTTCTCAGTGTTGTTGTTCTCTTGTATGTATGTTTCCGTTGTTTCTAACAAAGTTATATAAGAACATGTCTTATTATACAATGTTAATAATTGAGTGAATGATGTTGTTATCATGAAGATACGTTATCATGATTATCATGCTTGTTGTTCCATATAGTCACTCTGTTGTCACTACAGTATTGTAAGAGCTAGTCCTACAACACTTAGTCGACTAAGGTGGTGGAGGATACTTGTTTCGTGTTATCTTGTAAATTGGCACCGAGTTATAAGCTAAGTGTTATAATAACTTGTCTTATTACACTTAATTAACTCCTATGGTGAATGATATTATGAGGATATATTATCCTCATATCATTCTTGTTTGTTGTTGTTGTCGTCATCATGTTCACCTGTGATAATCTCATTGTTCGTTCTTGTAAGAATAATTAAGTGTTATAAGATCGCATCTTACAACTACACTATTCTATTGTGTTGATGGTTCATGAAGTTATATTATCATGTTCATCTTATTTGTCTCTGTCATGTTATGATCATACAAGCAAGCATCCAATGATAAGCGATAATAAGTCAAGCAATATTATAATCATAGTATAAGCAATATGTTGAACTAAAGCTTTTAAATAAATAGCCCCGAAGTTTAAAATCAGTTAAGATTAGAAAAGGGGACATATGAACTCACCTTGTGGTTGTTGTAGTTGACTAAGTTCTAGCAAGAAATGCATGCGCTCTTTGTTGTATTTGATGTTGTTTTCACGATCCTGTATTGATTTCACGTTGTTTGTAACTTGTAAATATAAGTCATAGATGATTTGTGTGCGTGTATGTGTTAGTCTTAAGTTGACTAACACTCCTCGGTCTTGGTCATTATTCGGCCCAGTGTGCTTGTTAGGGATTTTGATAACCTTTAACCCAATTAAGTTATGGTTAGTATACTTTGTTATTTGTTTATGTTCAACTTGATGTAATGTCATAACAAAAAGGGGTTCTAAGTATAAAACTTAGACTTTGAGTTATAGATTAGAAGCCCGTAGCATCTTTTAAATTAGTTTGAATGGTACTTATTGAATTCACCTTATCCTTTTTGAAATCACTTGTTATTAATTGTAAAAGATAAGGCTATTATGATTCATAAAGTTCATTACCACATAATTCACCATCTTTGTAGTAAAATTCCATGATTTTCATGCATGTTGTGTCAAGTTTAATTTGTCTCAAGTATTGAGTTACTACATTTGTTATGTGGGCCGAATATTTGGGCCGAGCTAATGGCCATGGGCCGAATGAAATGTCCTAGGCCGAAACAGTGAGTGTGGGCTGCATAAGTGGGCCGAATGGGTGCTGCTTGGGTCGAATGACTAGGCTGGCCCGAATGGTGAGGTAGCTGGATCGAATAGGTTAAGGCCGAATAGGATACGGTTCGTGCAATGCCTTGATCGAATGGAGTTGGGGCGACTGGGCTTATCATTCGGCCGAATGAAACCATGACCCGAATGGACCTCTGTCTTGACCAAACGAATGAGAGATAATGCCGAGAGAGAGAATGAGTCCTTCGGTCGCCTTTCGTGTAGAGAACGATGAGGGCTTCGATTTGATATGCCATTTGCTTGATTTCATCAAGGATTGAAGGAGTTATGGTGATTTGAAATTCAAAACTTGTAGAGAGAGTGAGAATCCGGGATTAGGGTTTTAGAGAGAGAGAGAGAGAGAGAGAGGAAAAGAGAAATGAGGAGAATGAGTTCATTTAGGGTATTTATACCCCGAGCGTGTTCAGGTTCGTTTTTGTTGCTCGGTTCGCGTTTTCGTGGCGTTTCCGTAACGTTACGCGCGTGTTTACGTGTTTAAATAAAAACGATTTATTTTAAATATTTCAAAGGTTGTGATTCCTAATAAATATTTTAAATTTGTTTTTCTTAAATTATTATCGTTCGAATCATTTAACGATTTCGTTTCGTCAGATCGCGTCACCTTCGCGCGTATTCGTTTGAATCGTCACCCAAACGAACACGACGATGGTTTTATTTTCTGATTCTTGTATTCTACTTTTCAGTCATCATTTCAGAACGTTAAGGTCACATATATGTTTGTGTGAATCTTCACCCACGCAAACACACTGTCAGTTCGCTATTTCGAAATAACACTGCATTTATGTTCTGAATTGTGTTTCCTCACTGACGGACTCAACTAAACTTCCTGTTTTCACGTTGTTTTCAAAATGAATTACCGGCCATCTAATTCCTGTCATCTATGGATATCAGATCGCAACCAACATGTTCTTGTTATTCACTTGTACACCGTTGTTTCTCTTGATTTGTTGTATTAATCTGTACTTAGGTTTTCACCTAAATACTTACAACTATTGTTTATCGTGAGTTGTTGTACTTACGGTATTTAAGTTTCACTTAAATATGTACAACTGTTTTTTGTTTTCTGAGCTCTGTTATCATGTACACACTGTTCCTACATTGTATTTACACACAGTAAATAATGAAAATACACATACCGTACGGACTTGCCGGAAGATCAGGTACTGGATGTCACAGCTATATGAGAATTGATGTAAACATGATTCTAAGCAGAGTCATGTGTTGTTATGGTGAGTTAGAGCTGTTATGGTGGTTTTACTAATAATGGTTGAACATGAATAATGTATAGATATAGTAGAATACAAGTGGATTGTATATATGGTGGATTCATAATAATTTATAAAATATATGATGTTTAAATAGATGATACACCTCTAATATGGTGGTGGAGATTTATTTTTCCTTATAGTGACAAAATGTAAGGTTTATACCTTCATTATGGTGGAAAAATTTAAGATTTATATTTTACTTATGGTGGTAGTAATCCTATTATATGGTGGTTATCTAAGGGATGATTTCTCTTACTATATGGTAGATGGTGGACTCTGACTAATCTCAGTTTAAATAAAATGGTGGCAAGTATTAATTAAAGTGGGTGGTGATAACTATTCTTTTGTACAAATATGGTGGCATTGATTACTTACTTAGCGTTTCGCTAATTAAATCGTTGGGTGTAATTTGTAGGTAAAGCTCCAATATAATAAGGAATGGAACAAGTCTCGGATCGGTTATTAATGTTTCGCATGACCTGTGGTTAAATGGTTTTCGTAAATAGTTATAACGTGTCGGAGTTTTCTATAGTGTTGTTGTCAAATAGTACTAGTTACTATGACATAAATTAGTTATGGTGTTAATAGTTTGTTGTTGTGTGAATTACTGGTTATGAACGTGTTTATTTTATAAGGAAATCGATATTTTAGGATGGGTCATGACGAAACTTTCAAAAATCTAGGACCATATTTCCGCATGTATTTTAAATAAAACTGTTATAAAGTGGGTGTAACAAGTTTGGTATCAGAGCACTGGTTTGAGAGACTTAAGTATTGGGTGTAAAGATACTTAAACTTAAACATTTTGTGCTCATAAATTGGAAAGGAGAGACTTTGATCCGAGACGTTCCAAAGATATTGCACAAGCTTACATGTATGGTGATTAAATTTTTATATAACATTTGATACGTTAGAATGAAGTGATATAATTTCTGGGATGAAATATATTAATCATCACATCTTTCCAATGTTATGATTTATATATAACACTCAGTTCAATTATGATCATTGCTCTCTTGTATTACGCGTTACTACGTTAAGTTGAATAAGATTGAACTTATTGAAGCATTATGATAATGTATATATTGTGGAGTTTATATATTGGTGACTAAATGCGTGTTAAATATAAATGAATGGTGTTAATTAGACATGGTAAGAAAGCGGTGATACAAATATATGTATATGTAAATATATAGACTCTAATAGGGATAAATTTTCAACTGAAGATTATGGCTGAGGGTGGAGAAATACCAAAAATTGTGGAAGAACACGAAAGTGAAGACAATGCATCTTCACATAACGGTGGAGGTGTAACTGGAATATTAAAGGAGGAAACGAGGAAGCAGATTTCAGAGGAAGTAGCAAAAGCGTTTGAATTTACGATTCCACACTTCCTCGAGAAGATGAGAACAATAATTCAACAAGAGTTATTCAAGGGTAAATCAAGTTTGAATGATGAGATAACCGAGAAGGAAATAGATAAAGCAAAGCAAACAAATGAAAAGGAGACAAAGATGGCAAGTTACAAAGACTTCATGGTATGTAAACCCGATGAGTTTCAACGTGAGATTGATCCATTGGAGAGTCACCGATGGATATCTGGAATAGTGACTGTCTTTGAAACAAGTCACTGTGACCCACAGATGAAGTAATTTATGCAACTATTCTACTTAAAGGACGTGCTAAAGATTGGTGGGATGCTCGTAAGCAAGAAAATGGTAAAAAAAGTGTTAAGGCAAAAGTGTGGTAGGACTTCAAAGCAATGTTCCTGCAACACTTTTGCCCACAATCAGAACTTGAAAAAATAAAAGAAGAATTTCTTACCATGAGGCAAAAAGATGAATCTATTGATCAAATCACTGGAATGTTCTTTGATAGAGCTAAGTTCTGCGCTGATCTCTTACGAACAGAGCGGGACTGGATAATTAGATATAATCTTATTCTTAAGGTGGAATATAGGGAGGATATAAATCCTTCCAAATGTGAGACACTTCAAGCCTTGATAAACTGGGCTCGTGAACTAGAGATGGAACTTCTGAGATCAATTGAAAGGGGTGAAAAACGAAAGGATGAGGTAACATCAACTCCAGTGAATAAAACTAAGTTCATTACACCTCTTAAGAAAGAAAATTTCAAAACTGAGCCCTATCGTTGCAAAATTTGTGGAAAAGGACACTCAGGAAAGTGTAGAGCTACTCAGATTGTGTGTTTTAAGTATGGGTGGTCAGGTCACACATCCTTGCATTGCCCTAGTGCAGTGAATTTATGTGACAATTGTTATCAACCTGGACATGTAATGAGTGAATGCCCAAAACTAAATGTAGGATTTAGAAGAGGATATGAAATAGTGAGAAACAAAAAGGAAGTAAAGAGGCATGAAGCCCCGAATCCAAAAGGTAGAGCATTTCAAATAACATCAGAGGAGGCTAAGACTACCCCTGATGTGGTAACAGGTATATTTGTAATAAATTCTATTCATGCACATATCCTTTTTGACTTGACGGCGAATAGATCTTTTATTTGTGTTGAATTTGCTAAGAATCCCTCGTTCATAGTTAATAAATTGCCTAAACCATTAGAAATTGATGTTCCTAATAACAAGAGTTTTCTAGTATTCAATATCTATAAGAATTGTCCACTAAACATAGATGGGGAGGATTTTAATGTTGATTTAATTCCTATGGTTATAAAGGAATTCGATGCTATAGTAGGCACGGATTGGTTGTCACAACATTATGAAAATACTATATGTAACCGAAAGGTTATACAATTAACGACGCCAAGTGGGAAACCAATTTCGATACATGGCCAAAGAAAGGGAGACCTTGTTATTTGTTCATATATAAAGGCAAGGAAATATATAAGCCATGGGTGCAAAGCCTATATGTCATATGACACTAATAAAGAGGATCTTAAATTGGAGGATATGCCGGCAGTAAACGAGTTTAGTGACGTTTTTCCAACTGAATTATCCGGTGTTCCACCAGACAGAGAAGTGGAATTCGAGTTGACTTGAAACTAAAAGCAAAACCAGATGCAAAAGCTCCTTACCGGTTAGCACCTTCCGAAATTCAAGAGTTAATGACACAACTATAGGACCTCCTTGCCAAAGGATTTATCTATCTTAGTGTCTCAGCGTGGGGTGCTTCCGTCTTATTTGTAAAGAAGAAGGATGGTAGTTTTCAAATTTGTATTTACCGGGATTTAATAAACTTACCATCAAGAATAAATAACCCTTACCCAAAATGAGGATCTTTTCGATCAATTGCAGGGAGCCAGTTGGTTTTCTAAAATTGATCTAAGATCGGTTTATCATCAATTAAAGGTAAAGGAGGGGATATGCCAAAAACCGTTTTTCATACTCTTTACAGGCACTATGAATTCATAGTCATGCCTTTCGGACATACGAATGCTCCGGCAGCTTTTATGGATTTTTTGAACCGGGTGTGTCGTCCAATGTTGGATAAATCAATAATCGTTTTCATAGATGATATTTTGATTTTTTCACGTACAAAAAATGAGCATTCTTAGCATCTTCGTGAGATGTTGATGATACTTCATAGGGAGAAAATATATGCTAAATTTTCAAATTGTCCCTTCTGGTTACGGGAAGTTCAATTTATCGGTCATGTGATTAATTCAAGTGGCATATCTGTGGATCCTTCCAAGGTTGAGACAGTGATGAAATGGTCTCCTCCTAAAACACCAACTGAAATTAGAAGTTTCTTGGGTCTAGCTAGATATTACAGACGTTTCATCCAAAACTTTTCCAAAATAGCTTCCTCACTCACTAAACTTATCCGAAAAGACGTGAAATATTTTTGGAGTCCGGAGCAAGATACTGCTTTTCAATTATTAAAGGAGAAATTAACCAACGCTCCAGTTCTTGCATTACCTGAGGACACCGAAGATCTTGTGGTATACTCTTATTCTTCAAGCATGGGTCTTGGGTGCGCTTTAATGCAAAGACGAAAGGTGTTAGCCTATGCCTCTCGACATTTGAAGCCACATGAAACAACTTACCCAATTCATGATCTTGAACTGGAAATGGTAGTGTTTGCATTAAAGATATGGCAACATTATCTCTATGGCATTAAATTTATGATTTTCACATATCATAAAATCCTAAAATATTTCTTCACGCAGAAAGAATTGAATATGAGGCAAAGAAGGGGTTGGAATTACTCAAGGACTATGATTTCGAGATTATCTATCATCTTGGGAATGCAAGAGTGGTAACTGATGCCTTGAGTAAAAAATATGAATGTTCACCTATTATGGTAAAAGCTATGAAGCTTGTAATTACTTCAGCGTTGATTTAGTAGATCAAAGAGGCTCAGATGGAAGCCTTAAAAAAACTGGAAATGAGACAGAATAAAAGGGCAAGCACATAACCTTGAAGAAGACAATAATGAATTAAAGACTAGGTGGGGTCGAGTGTAGATACCTTCCACTTGTTCATTTAAGTCTGTATTGTTGGAAGAAGCTCACAAATCAAAATACTCAATTCATCCAGGGGCTACTAAAATGTATCATGACCTTAGGGTTAATTACTGGTGGTCAGGTATGAAATGAGATATTGTTAAATATGTTAAAAAGTGTTTGACATGTATGCAAGTGAAACCAGAGAACCAAAAGCCATATGGTAAACTGCAACCATTGGAAATTCCATTGTGGAAGTGGGAACATATCACGATGGGCCTAATTACTAAACTTCCTAAAACTAGGAAAGGATTTGATGTTATTTGGGCCATCGTTGATAGATTAACTAAGAGTGCTCATTTCTTGCACATTAGTGAATCCTATTCTTCTGATAAAATGGCTGAGATATATGTTAAAGAAATAGTTTCTCGGCATCGTGTGCCGGTGACTATTATATCTGATCGAGATACTCGTTTTACTTCCTGTTTTTGGAAGAACTTTCAGGAAGAATGATGTACAAAACTGTTGTTGAGCAAGTCATATCATCCTCAAACTGATGGTCAGAGTGAAAGGACCATCCAGACTGTTGAGGATATGTTACGAGCATGTATAATTGATTTTGGTGGTAGTTGGGATAATTATCTACCTTTAGCAGAGTTCTCGTATAACAATAGCTTTCATTCCAGCATGGAGATTCCTACTTATGAAATGCTTTATGGAAGGAAATGTCGGACTCCAGTTTGTTGGGGAGAAGTGGGCAACGAGAACTAGCACATAAAAAAGTAGTTAAAGCTATCAATGATCAAATAGATCAAATTCGTGCTCATTTGAAAGCAACACAAGACCGCCAGAAATTATATGTTGATAAACGTAGAAGGTCTATTGAATTTTAGGTCGGGGACTTGGTTGTAACATTCCTATAATTTATAATAAACGATTAAATTTTTTAAATAATTTATGATGTCATTTGAAATCTTCATCTATGAGTTTATATTTATTTTTTTGAACGACGAAAGTCTCAATTGTGTGAACCCACTGTTTCCAGGCAATGTCACCAAGGTTTAGTTACCTAGACCTCCCATGAGCCACCACAACCACCACAGGAGAAACCCCACTAGGAAAACCCCATGACCCCCCCTAGACCCATTTTTCGTTGCGGGAGAGATTTGAACCCAAGACCTCCCATTTGGAAGAATCTATGAGTCCATATGGAAGAATCTATGAGTTTATATACATATGTATAGTTATACATATATATCTATATATATACACACATATGAGAAAACAAATGTAAACATTTTTTAAAATACATATATATATATATATGTATGTATGTATATGTATGTAATTATTAAAATTACACAAGTTAAAGAATTAAAAAACAAAAGAAAATTTTAAACTACCTATATGATTCATAATAATTTTTATAAAATTTGGGACTTATTTGTAAATAAATAAGTTAAACAATACATTAATTTTAAATAACTATACAAATAATTTTGTAAAAAAAATAATAAAAAATTCATAAAATATATAAATACTTTATTTACAAAAGTTTATAAAAAATGTTTTAACAAGTTATACATTATTTTTAAACAATTAAATATGATCAATAGAAAGTTAAGGGACTATTCTTGCAAAAATTTGAAAATGTTATTAAAGGGAAAAACAAGGAGGCACTAAAGTTGTCATAGCCATATAGCTCCTTTCCTCCTTTACCCAGATACTATTTGGGTCGACCCAGAGCCCAAGCGTGACCCATATTGAACCCGTTTTCGATCCCACTCTATACGAATCATTTACAGCTAATCAAAACTCTTTTTGGAAAGGATTTGGTCACGTAAATCACTTCCTATCACTGATTTCACGAATTTATACCAAATCAATTCGGAATCAATTACCCAAAACGAACCAAAATCCCGAATTCAAAATACATGTTAACAAGTATAAAAACAAAATTCAATCAACCAAAATGATCCATTGGTCTCGACAAATCCTTCTGTGTTTACAAATCCAACTCAGAAACTAAATCAATAGAGAAGCAAGATCAAACAAGCTACGGCTGACTTGTTATTGAGCTCTAACTCAGAATCCTTTAAATCGAAAACAAAGGTACACATTTTATACACCAAATCGATCGGTTTCTATTTCTAAACGAAAGCCCTATGGCTAAAATCCATTCTGATCCTTATTTGAACGAATTTGGATTCAAAAGAACCTAGGGTTTCATTTTGAAGCTGATTCAGAGAAGGAATCTGATTTATGATTATGTTTTGTAATCCGGTTGTTTGTTACGAGCAGCGCTCTAGATCAACTGGTTTATGCATGTGTTGGGTGGGTGAGAGATTGTTGTTTCGAACCAAGGTCAAACCGGTTCAATCATGTCTGAACCATATTTTTTTTTTGTCTCTGGTTTATTTAAAAACTAGTTTTCAATTTTGAAGTAACAAAAATTAATTTAATTAAAAATACTAATATTTTAATAACAATTTTATTAAACTGAAATAATAATTTTTATTTAAATCTTCAAATGTTATTAATTGATAAATTTTAAGCAAATAATATTATTTAATAAAATTTTATAAATTACTTATATAATATTTAATTTATAATCTTATGAAATTGAAATAAAAGTTTATTTAAAAACTAAAATTTATTAAAAATCATAAAGGCTTATAATTTTATCAATTAAGCAAATATTTTATAAATTGTTTTTAATAAGTTATGGATAAACTAAAATTTTCTTATAAACATAGATGTTTGCATTTTATAACATCCAATTAAGCTTTAGTTATTTGAAAATATTTATAACTTATTAATTCAATTATTTTGTTTATAATTAAAAATATCTTATAATAATTTTTTACTTTGACATATTATTAATAAATTCCTTTGAAAGTTTATTAAATATCATTCGAAAGTTAAAATGATAAAACAAGTGTTGTAATATTTTGGTTAGATATAAAATAGTTTATTTTCAACACTTTTAAATTATGTTTTATGTCAAAGTGAATAGTTTAAACTTCTAAATATCATTACTATTTTAATGGATTTTAAATTTTAGCAATCCAAAACAAATCAAGCCCATTGATTCATTTAGATCATAGAAAGACGTAGCTATGTTAACATATGCATATTGGACTATTTAGGCGAACATTGAAATTGTGTTGGACATTAATTGAAACATACTTTGACAACTATTGCAAAGACTATCTCATACACTAAGGTGAGTCTTTATAGCCTCTCTTTTACTTGTTTTGAACTTTTGGGGGTGAAACATGTAACTTTAAACTTATCTTTAATTTGTGTACATGTGAACTTAGTTTGTGATATAAATTGTATTGTAAACTTAGCTTGAGCTTGCATTGGTCACAACTTGTCTTTAGTAACAATGATAGATCTATTGGACTAACCATCACACTGTTGGTTGAGTTCACTTTGGTCTTCCATGGTGAATTGTTTACTACTTCAGCATTGTTAGGAATGCTAGCTTGGTCAAACATTATTTGATCTGCGTATGGTTTAATTACATGTTTTAGTTCATATTGGCTTGTTATCACATGTTACAACATATCTTTTATCAAACTAACTTTGTGTGTGTGCTTAAACCTGTGAAGCTCACCAACTCTTTGTAGTTGACACTTGAGTTTAAACATATTTCAGGTGAAGATGCCATTTAGCTATATTATTGAGCTTGGATTGGATTTTATCATGTTTGATGTTTGAATTCAACTGATGTAATAGTTAGGGTTTGAAATCTAAAACAATGTATTGAATGTTGAAATTAATGAGGAATTGAAGTTTGATTTATTTACAACTATATACCTTGTGCTATGAGCAATCTACACTTCGGGCCGCCCCTATGTTTCCGCCATCGGTCGAGGTGTTACATTGGTGTTACTAAAAGTTTCACCGTGAAAGGGTGTCATACGTTTTCGTAAATGAGGAAAGTTAAGTCCACGATTTATTGGACCCTTAAAAATAATTGCACATGTTGGCAATGTTACTTATCATTTAGAGCTACCTGAGGAGTTGAAGCTAATCCATAACACTTTTCATGTTTTATTTTTGCGAAAGTGTTTAGCTGATGAATCCACATATGTTCCACTAGAGGACATTGAAGTGGATGACAAGCTTAATTATGTAGAAAATGGTTGAAATTCTTGATCATAAAGTGAAAATGCTTCGTAACAAAACCATATATCAAGTAAAATTAAGGCGGAAGCATAGGAAAGAGTCAGAATATACTTGGGAATTGGCGGGAGAGATGAAGAAATTCTACCCTTACCTTTTTGCTTAATGTAGAGGTTACGGGGACGAAACCCTAAATATGGAGGGTGGATTTGTAACATCTTAATTATATATATATATATATGTGTGTGTGTGTGTGTGTGTGTGTGTATATACATAATTGGTGGATTTAAAATAATAATAATAATAATAATAACAACAACAAATAACTAAGTTATGGGATCCTAAACTTGTGTGCAGTTATTTTGGTATGTTTTAAACATTCCTTGTTGTATGGATCATGATTTTTGCCAAGAATCCAAGTTAGGATTCATAAGAGTGAGATGAGAAAGATGACTCATTTGGGGTGACTAAGAAAAATATGATTTTTGTTGTTGTCTAGATTTGAAAATATGTATAGAGATGAAATTGAGATGTTATAACTGTCTACAACTCATATGATGAGATTAATATGAGTTAACCTAAATGGGTCAAATGGGTTAATTTTTTCAAATTAATATAAATGTTAGAATACAAATTATTCTAGAAAGATTGAAACCTGAATGTTGGGTGAAGGTTGATAAGAATGGGAAATTATACAAAATATAATAAATATGTTAAACAAATTTAAATGGGTCGAATAAGTATAGTATGTGATATATATATATATATATACACACACGTATGTGGGTGTGTGTGTTTATGTATTCATGCAAATATGTATACAAACATTTCGAACAGAAGGGTGAATAGATATAAATATACATTGACCCGTATAGAGTTTAAGAGGAAAATAAGATTTCAATCAAGAGAATAATCAAGCTGGATCCTTTGCAGATAGAGGTAAGTAATCTAACTGGATTACTATATGAGAAATGATTTAAACATGATTCTAAGCAGAGTCATGAGCTGTTATGGTGAGTTAGTCGCTATTAGAGCCAATATGTATATATATGTATATATACATATAGGTATCTATACATATACATATAGATATATACACTATAATGAAATTCACCTATACTGACGACATATGTCGTCTCATTAGAGCCAAAAATTCGTCGATATAGGCTATAGCGACGACATGTGGTCGCTACGATGTCGTCCTAATAGTTTAGTCGCTATTGCTAAGACAAATCGTCGCTATTGATGTCGTCACAATTTTTCAAGCCATAGATATGAAAAATCGTTGCTGTAAATTTCTGACACCTTTGATTTTTGCTTTATTTTTATTTTCTTTATTATTAAAAAAAATATTTTTGGAAAATATCTATAGCGACGACATATGGTCGCTATAGATCTTGGTCAAAAAGTCAAAGTTTGGTTTGTAGCGACGACATGTCGTTGCTATAGCTCCAGGTCAAAAAGTCTAAGTTTCATTTTAGCGGCGACTTGTAGTCGCCGCTATAGCCCTAGGACTAATTTTCATTTTTTTGTTTTTTAAAGTTTCTAGTTTTTAACTTGTTTAAACCTGCTGCACAATAACAGTTTCTGGATTCAAATATCCAAATACATTCACACATTCATATTTTTACATCCAAACCTAAAAGTTATTAAATTGTTTAACAAAACAACCAAACAAAATAAGTTTAAGTAATGGTTTAACAAACCAACCAAACACAAAGTTTAAATTGTTTTAAAAGTCCAACAAGTTCATCTAATTGCTTTCATCATCTCCATCTTGATCTTCATTTTGTTGAAATCCGGGGAAATAAGGTGAGCTAGGTCCTTGGTCTTGCATCGACATGAGCTTGTTAATTTGTTGTTGCATTTCATTGATGCGTTGTTGCTCCTCCCAATGAGCATTGGCTTCTGCTAATTGTTGTTGAAGCTCATTTGTTGGTGCATACATATGGGGAGATAAATCTGGGGTGATACTTTTGACTGTTCGACCAACACCCTGTATATGCCCACGTCGATGACTTAGCGAGTACTCTAGCACTTCCACTTCATCAATAGGTTTGTCATCAGCACCTGAGGCTGATTTAGCTTTGTTCAATTCATCAGTAATATTATCTTACCTTAAAAACACAAGACAAACATATTTAAATGTTTTACAAAAATCCGTCAGCATAACTGTTGTGAAATGATTACCCAAAATGTATAATAAATGGCAACAAATCCTAATTCAAAAACAAATCTCAACCAATTCTATCAACATATCCCAATTCAATCAACAAATATCCAACAATTCATTATCACCCAAGGTCCTATATATAAAAGGGCAACTTTCAAATAAAGTTTAAATGATTAAAACATAATACTAGTGAACATCTTTTACTTACCCATTGTTTCTCGGCCAATTGATTGTACCACCCCGAACTTCCTTTAAAATACATGTCTTTGCTACCACCTTCCTTGACCTTTAAACAATAAAAAATATTATTATTAGGATATGAAATACGAATTAATACACCTTTTGATAACACTAAATTATAAATTCATCATAGCGTCTCTGAGCTTATGATTGAGTCCCATGATAGCTTCCATACAGCTGTTTAGATCTATTTGTTGTATTCTTTAAAGATCTATTTTTGTATGTGGAAGTTGTAAACAAGCCATCAATAACCTGGACCTATGCTTCCGGGTCCATGCCATTAGGAGGATTGTGCTTTTCTCTTTTTGTGTCTTTATATCCTCTTTCTTTGTCAAAATGTTTCTTTAGCTTTGTTTTTCCGGTCTTTGTACGGGTTTGCACAATCAGCTTGAATATCGAGCTTGATTCCATCCCAATATTCATTGTCATGGTATTGTTGCAGATTGAAGTAATGCTATAAAAGTTGATAGGATTAGTATATAACCAAAAATATGAAATCTAAATAAAAAGAACATTAGTAAGTATACTAATATGGAGAGTGGTGAGAATAGACGTCTTCACATCTCTAGGAACCTCCTGTCAGCTGTATTATGGAAAGGATAAGGATCATGCCTATCAACTTTATTGGAGATTAACCTTATAAAAAGCCGATAGTTATCTCCAACAGGTCTATACATATTGGATGAGTAATCAAACTCGATTGGAAATGGTCTACTTCCATTCTTTTGAAACTTTTCATATAAGTTCAGTTTGTTCCCATGTGCTCGTCCTTTACTCGATTTAGCTACATTAACACATGAAATTAAAAGTTACCAAATTTAATAATAGGTTCAAGAAGATTAAATATAAATTATACTAGCAACTTACAAGACTCGCAACTCGTTGGCATCTTATAAGGATGCCCATGTGGAGGTACATCACCCCCGTCTCCTCCATGATAGCCTGCAACCTCCACCATTCCTTGGACAAAAGAAAATAAATGTTAATAATTTTAACAAATGCCACAATGCAATATTAACAATTAATAAGAAATGAAACAATGAAATAGCAAAAAAATGTTAACAAGTATAACACAAGTAAATAACTATCTTACATTTATTCGGAATCATCACTACAATAATGTGTGTCTATTTCACCATCATCATCAACATCTTCATATTCCTCATCTTCATCTCCGTCTTCCTCATCGTATTCTACTTCATCACCATCAATGAAAATCTTATCGTCCACACCTTCACCTGAAGGTGCCCTCATAGGCAACGAGCCTAAGTCAACTACCAAGTCACAATGAAAAGCTTGAGTTTCTTGCGAGACATCCAACTCATCATCAAAAACTAAGTTATAACCAGATGATTGGTTGTCGTGTAATATATCTACTTCATTAACCCACTCATACTTGGATGATCCCAAAGTTTTCGATGATGAAGATCTTCTACAACCCTCCAATTACCGGTTGTTCGAGAAGGATCTTGGAGATAGAACACTTGTTTAGCTTGTGTAGCTAAAATGTATTGCTCGTTAACAAACCATTCACGGCTAACATCAATTACAATAACATTATTCTTCTTAATAAAGTGTTTACCTGATGTGTTGAACCATTTACAACGAAATACTACAACAGAGTAACCATTTACATAGTTCAAGTTTATAATCTCCTCTAGTTAACCATAAAATTGAGTACCATCTTATCCTATTGTAACAACACCACTATTCTGAGTATTACGATGGGCATCACAATTGTGTACTACAAATCTAAAATCGTTGAATATACAAGCCGTGTACACGTATGCATTCAATGGACCATGTGCCAATGACTCTAATTCATTGGACAACTCCACGAACATAGATGATGACGACGACATATTTGATTTATATCGAAACCATGAGGAGAATCCTATTTTTAGATCACGTCCGAGAAATTCAGATTCAAATTCACTATACAATTAACAAAAATTATAGATTAGTTTACTAAAACAATTAATATGAAAATTAGCCAAGTAAATAAATAAGCTTACGATTTGTAGTCTTTAATTTCATTGAGTTGTTTAATACAAACCATTCCAATGATTTTCTAACATCTTAAGAAAGTGATATAATTTTCTTTTTTGAAATTGGGCGGCATTGTGATAAAAAAAATATGAAGATGTCTCTTGGGAATTCCAACATCTGCGTTTCTATCAAGACGATTGAATTTGGTTTGCATACCTTAAAGATACATAGAACAGATTGTCAATGCTTCATCTGCAACATAGCCCTCTGCTATTGATCTTTCAGGTCTAGCTTTATTTCTAACATACGCCTTTAACTTCTTCATGTATCTTTCAAAGGGATACATCCATCTCATATACACAGGCCCACCAAGAATAGCCTCTTCAGGCAAATGAATAACCAGATGAACCATTATGTCAAAAAATGCTGGAGGATTTATCAACTACAAATTACACAGTATCTTGATCACATCTTTATGAGCTTTCTCCATGTCTTTCACATCAAGTGATCATGTACAAATTTTTTGAAACATAGTGCAAAGATCAATGATTGTTGTTGAAATATTTGGGGGCAAACATCCTTGTACACCTATTGGCAACAATCGTTGCATTAAGATGTGATAATCATCAGACATTAACCTGATTATATTTGAATTATTTGTGACAATTGCAGGTAAAGATTACGTCATCAATGACGTTCACACGTTTGGTTGTTCTAGAAATCCGCGCGAAATTGATGATTGTAATTATTGCAGGTTTAAAGTATGCGAGAAATCGAGAACATAGGAGAAAACGAATCGCGAAACGGAGTTACGGATTGTCCGGAATCGCGAAACGAAGAAAATTCCAAAATATTACAAAAATGAGCTCGCCGCGGTACGCGACACTTATGTGGCTGTCTGTCGAGATACGCGATGAATTAAATATCTGATTTTTGTTCCGAGATCCGTCGCGGTACGCGACGGCCCTGTTGATTCTCGTCGCGGTACGCGACGAGTATGGCGGTGTAAATGGATCAGATAGATAATCAGATTGCATGTGAAGAAACTATTTCTCTTCTTCTTCACTTCTGTTCGAACCAAACGACCTGTACCTTCATTTTTTCAACTTTTGTCCATCAAAACCCAAATCTAAACCCACCACAACTACTAGAACGAACCGGTCATCGTAGATACACGTTCTGATCGTATTTCTGTCCGTTAAACCGCTCGTTTCAGGTAACTATCCGTTTGACCTTCTGGTTTAGTTTTGATTGATTAAATCTTGATTTTGAACGTAATGATCTAGTTAGGGTTGTTGATTATTGATTATATGATAGCTAGGAATGATTTTTAACGGATAACTTGACAGGTTAACGGGTAATTACCTGTTTTGATCCGTTATAATGCCCGGTTTCCACCAAATCATAACAATGATTATAATGGTTTAAACCATTTAATTATGACAATGTAGGTGATTATTTTGGTTAATCTTTGAAATGCAAGGTTAATCCCAGGCATTTCAAACTAATCACAATCATTAACCTACCCATTGGAATAACTGTCTGGTGTTTATGATAACAGTCAGATTAGTATTTTAAACATGATTGTTTAACATATTCCAATGTCACATTGTTATGTTTTGTGATATCTGGATAACCAGTAACCAGAATTAATCATTCCTAAGCTGTGATTTCATCTGAAAACTGTTTCAGGAGCATAATCAACAACATTACCTAACTGGTTAATCAGAGATTATTTTGATTAATCAAGCATGTCATCAACTTCATATTAGGTATCTAAATCAGTCTAGGTACCTACATTATCATACATTGTATGATATTAGATTCAATAACTAATTAAACACCGAATATCGGTTTGATGACTTTTCATTACAATGTCTATGACATTGAACGTTCAAACAGATTTAATCAGCAGGTTAGAACATAAATCATTAATCAAATATAACCTAATGCAGATTTACATTATTAGCACCAGTTACGCGAGGTCTTAGCACTCATCTGAACTCAGGTGAGTTTCGTACCACCCCTGTTCTTTTAATGTTGTATAAACATCGGGGTATAACTGCTAAACTTTTCTTGATCATATGATATGTGTCACTGTTATCTGCGTGATTTCATGTGATTAACTGAATTTGTGGATTTCATGGGATTGTTGCCGTTAGTATCTCTATCATGATATCAAAGTCCTCATTCTTGAACTGTATCTAGTGAACCCATGTGTGGCCGAGCAGAAAACATTGATAGTACTATCGGTTGACACCCCATTCACTGGGAGGATTGCATCTCCCCTGGTGTGAATGTTTGTTATCTGTTTCCTGAACTTCTTAATGGTGTGATAGACATTAAGATAATGAGGCAATAAGATATGTACCGACGGGTAATATCGAGAACTGAACATATCGTCCGAAAGGAACTAGATACGGGTCCCATGGTTATCCGGAACTGTGAACATGTATTTGAACTTAACTGTCATATCATATGATTTAACTAAACTGTATGAACTCACCAGCTTTGTGCTGATGTTTTCGAAACTAAAACTTTTGCAGGCAATCAAGGACAACGGTGAGGATGCACTCACAGCACTAGCAATAACTGTAATTAAATAAATTGTAATATGTATAAACTGTAATAATATTTGTAACCACGAACCTTGTAATGTAAGTTTTACTTTTCGTAATCTGTGTGCTATGATGATACCGGATCAAGTAAGTCACCCCTCATGCTCTGAGACATCACCACTATGCTTCCGCTACCCTTTTGATGACATCATTCTCAGGTGAAGAGAGGTGGGGGTGTGACAGGGTGGTATCAGAGCCACAGGTTATAGAGAACTAGGTGGACATAGGGGCCTAGACTATAACCATAGGCTCGTATAATGACACAGAGAGCACCGAACATTAATATCGAACAAAACTTGTGTTGAATTAAGCCAGGGTAATCAGGTGGTACAAATTTCAATTATGAGTGGCCAGCGTAACTGAAATTTGCAACACGTGTGCATTCTAGTTTAAGTCAATCCAAGTTGAACTATAACAATTCTAAAGACTAATAGTTGCTTTGAGATAGGAAAAGATATCATATCATGTTTGTATTGAATATTATTATTCAATGTTTATTTCATGATACTGATCTAGAACTTTGTTTATTCAGCAATGGCGAACCCGGGAGAAAACTATATTTACCAGAGATTCCCTTACATCATCCTTGACGACACACCCAGTGACAGCTCGGGATCGAGCTCGGGTGCAGTACCATCTCATGCGTCTTCTGTATCATCTCAGGTGGGACCACAGCTACCAGCTACACCACCCGGATCTCCTTTTGTACCACCACTACCGCCCGGATCTCCGTTCATACCACCACCACCACCGGGATCCCCACCGGTGCACAGTCCACCCCACTCACCGCTGGCCGACGCTTCGGCCATGAGGAGGCAGAGCTCCTCACCACACAGAGCCCCGGCATGGGACGGGCTCAGGCGTATGCGGGGCCAGGCCCGCAAAACCACGGGGCTACCTCCACGACGCCCTATGGCTCCACGGGACGAGCCAGCACCAGTATACGAGGTGGGAGAATCCTCCCACCAGGCTGAGCTTCGGGCTCAGGTACAGCAGATCTCTCAGGACCTGCTGGGCCTCCGACAGGATCTGCAGCAGCAACATGTCACGATGGAGGACACCCGTAACACGGTGTTGGAGATTCTCACGTCTCACCTGGCTCTTATGGAGCAGGTGACTACTCAGGGTGCGAACACCCTAGCCTGGAGGGCGACCATTGAGGATCGCCTTCGGAGGACCTGGTGGAGGGAGATGATTGCTGCATGTAAGCAGCGGGTGGCAGCCTTTGGGGAAAGGCTGCAGGGACTGATCTGGATGCTCGGTACGCTGAGCACCGAGGCTAGACTTATCTGGTTAGCTATAGTACTTGCTACTATAGCTATAGTGCTAGCCTGTTTACCGTATTTCTTACGGTAAGTCAGATCAGTTGACCCACATTTTTGGGATTTTCATTGTACATCTCATAGACGGATAGGTTGTTTGTATGGATATATTATGAGGGCACTCTTTGTATCATAAACTTTATGGTTCTATAATAACAGTGTTGTTTTAATCAAACGTTTGTTTCTGTATATCTGTTGTATGTTATGTGAACACTATATCTATATCAGTATGAGAACGTATCTATGAACATATCAGTATGAGAACATATCTATGAACATATCAGTATGAGAACGTATCTATGAACATATCAGTATGAGAACGTATCTAACTGAAAACATATTGCGCTGATATACAGTACGAGAGCCATACTGTATGCGAATATGTCGAACTAAAAATATATATATTGTGCGAAAATACAGTACGAGAGCAATACTGTATGCAAATATATCTAACTGAAAATATATTGCGCTGATATACAGTACGAGAGCCATACTGTATGCGAATATATTTAACTAAAAACATATATTGCGCGAAAATACAGTACGAGAGCCATACTGTATGCGAATATATTAACTAAAAGTACAGTACGAGAGCCATACTGTACGAGAACATATCTAACGAGAACATATCAGTAACTAAAGTACAGTACGAGAGCCATACTGTACGAGAACATATCTGAATGAGAACGTATCTGTAATGTGAACGAGAACATATCTAATGAGAACATATCTGTAATTAAAGTACAGTACGAGAGTCATACTGTACGAGAACATGTGAACATATCTGTTGTTGTGTGAAAACATATCTAGTACATGAACTGAGAACATATCAGAGGACTTGTGTGAGAACATATCCTAGTCCTGTATGAACATATCTCTAAAAACATGTATTGCGAGGCAATGAGTTGGGTTATACTCTACACATGTTTTGAAATAACAGGACTAAGTATAACTACGAATATCTGAATGACTAGTGTGAATTGAGAACGTATCTGGATCTTTTCAATATAGTTATACTTGAATACTTGAATGATCACATTTCAACATGAAATTGTCAGCATGTCTGAACATGGTTGAGTTATGTGATTAAAAAGGGTTATATCTTTAATATTCTTGAACTGACCTGAGTTTGTCTGCATGTGAGCAGAACTATGGCTCCGAAAAGAGGTCGTCCAGCTAAGAAAGCTACCGAGAATATTACTCCCCTGAACCGAATCCAGTTCCACCACCTGTTTCTGAAACAAATACCGTTCCTCTGGTGAACCAGGACCCAAACCCGACACCAATGGCAGCTCCTAGTGGGTCGGTATTGAATGAAGCAGCTATAACCCGAATCGTAAAGGAACAGTTATCGGCTGCTGGCATTGTAATACCACCACAGCCACATGTCACTTCTGGGTCTGGTCATGTGGAACATAATGCCACAGGTGGACACGTTGAAACTGTTCATACCACAGGCACAACTACTACTGCTCCTGATCCACCACGACAGGGATGTACGTATAAATACTTTGCTTCCTGTAACCCACCTACTTTCACAGGTAGGGAAGGAGCGGCTGGACTCCTTAGGTGGATCGAGGAGATGGAAACAAAACTGAAAATCAGCCAGTGTCTGGAGGAGCATAAGGTGTCTTATGCTGCCTGTTCTTTGAAAGAATCAGCTCTTACCTGGTGGAATACCCAGGCTAAAACTTTGGGTTCTGTTACAGTTGATTCTATGGGCTGGAATGAATTCAAAACTCTGATTATGTCAGAGTACTGCCCAATCACTGAAATCCAAAAACTTCAGGAGGAATTCTGGAGTCACTCAATGGTCGGTGCTGATTGTTTAGCCTACACCGATCGTTTTCATGAACTTACTTGCCTACTTCCCAATATGTTTCCAACTGAGGCAGCATTGATTGAGAAGTATATCAAAGGGTTGGTTCCCCAGATTCGGGGAAATGTAACTGCTGCTGAACCCACAACCCTCAAAAGAACCATTCTGTTGACCACCAAGCTTACCGATGAGGCGGTAAGAAGTGGTACATTGATCTCAAAATCTCAGACGGCCGTGGGCCGTAGTGAAGCTGGTACCTCGAACGTTTCTAAAGGTACCAAACGTAAATGGTTTGGCAAGTCCAAGACCAAAGCTCCAGCTGAAACCAGTCAGAACAAACCAACCGTGAAAAACTATGGAGCGGCGGTACCGGAGAGGAAAGTTTACACTGGGCCGGCGCCCAAATGTGATAGGTATCCCTACCATCACACAGGACCATGTCCTGTTTGTGCAAAATGTAATCGGGTAGGATACTATGCTAAATACTGCAACTTTCCTGCTCGTCAACCAAACCAAGCTCCACGACCCACTGCTCAAACAAACCGGTCATGTTACACTTGTGGAAGCCCTGATCACCTCATGCGCAATTGTCCAACCAATAACACCAATCCAGGGAATCAAGCTAGGGGCAGAGCTTTTCAGATTGGTGCAGCCGAGGCAAGACATGATGCAAACATTGTCACTGGTACGTTCCTTCTCAATAATCTTTATGCATCAGTTTTATTTGACACAGGAGCAGATAAGAGTTTTATTTCTCCTGAATTTGCATCATTACTTTCATTGCCTACGGTAGAACTAGAAACTCCTTATGTCATTGAACTTGCAAACGGCAAGATGATCAAAACTAGCAGTGTTATTCAAGGATGTTCCTTGAATCTGAATGATCACCTTTTCTGTATCGACTTACTTCCTATTGAGCTTGGTAGCTTTGATGTCGTGGTAGGCATGAATTGGCTTTCTGATAACCAAGCGGAAGTTGTATGTCAAACTAAGGTGATCCGTATTCCATTACCTAACGGTAATACACTGGTAGTTCAAGGAGAACGAGCCGGTAGAAAACTTGGTCTCATATCTTGTATGCGGGCTCAGAAATTTTTAAGGAAAGGCTGTTATGCTTTCCTGGCACATGTGACCGAGCACAATTCTTCACCTACACGTATCACTGATATCCCAGTAGTCAAAGATTTTCCTGAAGTTTTTCCTGAAGATATATCAGGATTACCCCCAACAAGACAGGTTGAATTTCGTATTGACTTGATTCCTGGCGCTGCACCTGTTGCTAAAGCCCCGTATCGGCTTGCGCCATCTGAAATGCAAGAACTTTCAGGTCAATTACAGGAACTTCTTGATAAAGGTTTCATTCGACCCAGTTTTTCACCCTGGGGAGCACCAATTCTTTTTGTGAAAAAGAAAGATGGATCATTCAGGATGTGTATCGACTACAGGGAACTCAATAAACTGACAATCAAGAACCGTTATCCATTACCTCGTATTGATGATCTGTTTGATCAGTTGCAAGGTGCTACATATTTCTCAAAAATTGATTTGAGGTCCGGATATCATCAGTTGCGAATCCATGACAATGATGTTCCAAAAACTGCTTTCCGAACCCGGTACGGACATTACGAGTTTTTAGTAATGCCGTTTGGTTTAACCAATGCACCTGCAGTTTTTATGGATCTGATGAACCGAGTATGTAGACCTTATCTGGATAAGTTTGTGATTATATTTATTGATGATATTCTCATTTATTCCCGGAACCAGCAGGAACATGCCCAACATCTGAAACTCATCTTAGAACTTCTAGCACGTGAACAGCTATATGCCAAATTTTCCAAGTGTGAATTTTGGTTACGAGAAGTTCAGTTTCTGGGGCATGTTGTGAATAAGAATGGTATTCAAGTGGATCCCAGTAAGATCAAAGCGGTAGAACAATGGGAGACACCTCGAACCCCGACTGAAATACGTCAATTCTTGGGGTTGGCAGGTTATTATCGTCGATTTATCAAGAACTTTTCAAAAATCGCTCTGCCACTTACCACTTTGACTCAGAAGAACCAACCGTTTATATGGGGTTCCCAACAGGAGGAGGCTTTCCAACTGTTGAAACATAAACTCTGCAATGCACCTATCTTAGCACTACCGGAAGGTACAGATAACTTCACGGTTTATTGTGATGCTTCCCGTCAGGGACTTGGGTGTGTTTTAATGCAGAACGATAAGGTGATCGCTTACGCTTCTCGGCAGTTGAAAGTACACGAGAAGAACTATACCACTCATGATCTAGAACTTGGTGCAGTTGTGTTTGCACTCAAGATTTGGAGACATTATCTGTACGGAACCAAGTGTATTGTGTACACGGATCACAAAAGTCTCCAACATATTCTAGATCAGAAAATGTTGAACATGCGACAAAGGCGATGGGTTGAACTTTTGAACGATTATGATTGTGAAATCCGTTATCACCCAGGCAAGGCAAATGTTGTGGCCGATGCCTTGAGTCGCAAGGAACTGATCAAACCCCTACGTGTGAGAGCGTTAGGTTTGACTATCCAAACCAGTCTAATTCCTCAGATTAGAAATGCTCAGCAACAAGCTTTACAAACAACGAATTATCCAGCTGAGAACCTAAGAGGATTAGACAAATTACTCGAAACTAAAGCTGATGGAGTTTTGTATTTCAAGAACAGAATCTGGATTCCTCTGTTCGGTAACTCTCGAACAACCATCTTGGATGAGGCGCACAAATCCAGGTATTCTATTCATCCAGGTGCCGATAAAATGTATAAAGATCTTAGAGATTTTTACTGGTGGCCTGGGATGAAGAGAAACGTATTAGAATACGTGGACCGATGTTTAACGTGTCTTAAAGTGAAGGCTGAACATCAACGACCTTCTGGGTTACTCCAACAACCTGAGATTCCCATGTGGAAATGGGATCAGATCTCTATGGATTTCATTACAAAACTACCCAGAACGTCACGTAACCATGACTCGATATGGGTTATCGTTGATCGCCTTACTAAATCTGCGCATTTCTTACCCATCCGAGAAGATTACTCTATGGATCGACTGGCTAAACTCTATGTTAATGAGATTGTATCTCGACATGGAGTACCGATCTCTATCATTTCTGACAGAGATAGTCGATTTATGTCACGATTTTGGCAAACTCTTCAGAATGCTCTGGGCACGCAAATCAATATGAGCACATCCTATCATCCACAAACGGATGGGCAAACGGAGCGAACAAATCAAACGTTAGAAGACATGCTCAGAAGCTGTGTGATTGATTTTGGAGGTAGCTGGGATATTCATCTTCCACTTGTGGAATTCTCGTACAATAACAGCTACCATACCAGCATACAATGCGCTCCATTCGAGGCACTGTATGGGCGCAAGTGCAGATCTCCTATTTGCTGGTCGGAAATAGGAGAAAATCAAATCATTGGCCCAGAATTCATCCAAGAAACCACTGACAAGATCGCACTGATTCAAGAACGAATTAAAGCTGCTCGCGATCGTCAAAAGAGTTATGCTGATAACCGTCGTAGACCACTAGAATTCCAAGTTGGTGATCGTGTAATGTTGAAAGTATCACCCTGGAAGGGCATTTTCAGATTTGGTAAACGAGGTAAACTTTCACCGAGGTTTGTAGGGCCATTTAAAATTCTTGAACGAATTGGATCTGTAGCCTACAGATGTGACAACTAGTACCCGACCGCCCGGCAAGTCCGTACGGTATGTGTACTTGCATACAGTAACTATGTGTACATGCGTATTTGTGAACAGTTTTTGTATTAACAAAATTCTAAATACAAGAACAGTTGTACGTATTTTCGTGTAAACTTAAATACATTAAGTACAACGTACATTAGAAACATTAGTTGTGTTTATTAAGTGAAAACTTAATTACAGTTAACACAACAAAACATGAGAAACAACGGTGTTCAAACAATTATCAGAAACAAATCGGTTGCGATCTGAGTTCCATAGATGACAGGAATCAGATGGCCGACAATTCAATGTGAATACAAGATGAAAACAGGATGTTTAGTTGAGTCCGACAGTGAGGAAACACAATCTAAACATAAACTGCAGTGTCATTTCAGAATAACGAACTGACAGTGTGTTTGCGTGGGTGACGATTCACACAAACATATCTGTGAGTTTAACGTTCTGAAATGATGACTGGAAAGTAGAAAACAAAAGTCGGGAAGCAAAACCATTGTCGTGTTCGTTCGAATGACGATTCGAACGAATACGCGCGATGGTGACGCGATTCGACGAAACGAAAAAGAATTACGACACGAAACGAATTTTAATTTAATTAAATAAAATAATAAACATTTTTACAATTTTGAAACTCATCAAATTAATTTAATTAAAGTCTTTATTTATTTATTTACTTATTTTAATTAATTACGCGTAAAAATCCGGATACGCGACGAATTAACGAACCGAGCAACCGAAATGGACCCGGACACCACACGGAGTATAAAAACTCCAAATGTGGAGAAAACTCTCATTTTCACAATCTCCACTCTCTCTCTTCTCCATTTTCCGGCTAGAAAACCCACCACCACCACATCACCTTCAACCAAGCATATCTCACTCATTTCAAGCCCGATTTGGGTGATTTTCGAACCCACGCGTAGCCCTTGACCTTCTCTACACAAAAGTACAACGGATCTTGTGATTTCTCCAGCCAAATCGAAGGTAATCACGTGATAAAGTGCTGAAAAATAGGGTTTTTACATGTTTTTGGTGCTTTGTTCGACCCACCTGCACAACCGGTCAACCCACACTCGTTCTTACAGTACGACCGACTGAGCTGGGCTAAACGTCACCATGGGAAAGGTTAGCACGAGGGTTGGAGCTGAGTGTTGAAGGAGGACCCACAGGGTTCGCGGTATACAGTGGCCGAACCATTCATCAACCTAAGCGAACCCTCACCTGGTCACGAACTGAACCCAACTCCGGCGAGCCCCCTTTGCCGAACCAGTCTCATGTCCTACGAACCCTTTGTTGTTCACGAACCACCAACGAACCCTGCTTGCACCGAACCCTCTTTTACACAGGTGCCGAACCAGTTGAGCAGCACCGAACCCTACACGATGCCTGAACTGGACGAACCTTCTTTGAACAACATCACGAATCTTCTGCCTCCCGAACCCTCGACCAACGAACCTGTAAACGACGAACCATAACTGTAACGAACCCTAGGGTTCGCTGGGCTCTCAACAGATTGTAGGTTTGCTGGTTATGGTGTTCACCACTCCTTCGACAATTACTGCAGCCATATCGAATCCCTAGTTCAGCCCACATGTCACGCACATCAGTTGGGTCCATTTGAATAGCTATATGGCTACGGTCTGAATGGGTGTTATAGGCCCACTACATGGCCCATTTTTGAACGCATAGGCCCAACAAACCAGTTAATACAGCCCACACATACTGCCTGGCCCAGTAGATTCCGTGACACTATAATTGACTCGACAGTGTGTGGATTCCGGCCCAAATTCCAGTTTTCCAGCCCATACGAACCACAGGCCCACATCGAGTTTAAAACAGGCCGAGACCTATTTTCTTTGGCCCACATGTTGTTCAGCCCATGACACCTAAATTATGCAGCCCAGTTTAATAAATGATCCATAACAATTGATCTGCATCTAGGCCCAACGATCCCCTTACTCTAGCCCAAGCCCAATCGTTTTGAGTAAAGCTCTTGGCCCAATAATTGAGCTATGTGACCTTCGGCCCAAGCACACATCCATGGCTCAAGGCCCAGTCAATTCGGCCCACCATGATTTTCTTCTTGGTGTAACCGGACCACTTAAATATAATTAACACAATTAGTGAGTACAAACATTGTCCCGATCCTTATCAATATTATCTAGGCTAAATCTATTCGGTCCAATCAACGCACAATCTAAAAAGAGATTTTATTACAAAGGTGATGAATTGATAGGTTAAAACAATTGATGACAACCAAGACTTAAGTCTTAACATATGAGTAAACATTAAACTCAAGACAAGTCGATTTAAACAATAATAAATCTTATTATCTTTATATTGGACCGAATGAGGATCGAGACAAAGAGATGATAACAAAGAGAGGGCAACACATACACGCACATAAATTCTCTAATGAATACTTATGAGTCAAATACAACATGAATTCAATACAGGATCGTGAAAACCAACTCAAGTGTAATCAAGAGCGCGTGTCTTCTCTCTTTTAAGCTAAGTCAACCCTACAACCACCAGGTGAGTTCATATGCCCCTTTTCTTTAATCTTTACTGATTTTAACTCTCGGGGCTGAGAAACATGCTTTACTTTTAATTACTTAAAAGTTTTGCTTACATATTGTTAATACTTTGATTAGTTGATATTAAATTGTTTATTATCATAAATCATTGTATGCATGCTTGTTTGAATTCAAGAATACAGGAAAGATAAGATGATGATGATATTATAATATCATAACTCATCGATACAATAGGATAACTTAGTAGTAAGTTAACTCTTACAACACTTAGTTATTCTTACAAGAAATGACATTACAACAATTACAAGGAAAAATGATGACATGATTTCATGAACATAACACAAGAATGATATAAAGATAATATATCTTTATTACACCATTCAATACAAGAGTTAAATAAGTGTATTAAGACTAGCTCTTATAACACTTAACTTTACAACTCAACACATATTACAAGAAGAACAAGGAACATGGAATGATAATCATGATAACATAATTTCATGATAACAACATCATTCACTCAATTATTTAACATAACTTAATAAGACTAGTTCTTATTTAACTTTGTTAATATCACGGAGAACATATTACAATGAGAACAAGAGTACAAGTGAATACAATTACAATTAGTTACATTTGACCTGTTTGCATTATATCACTTCAATCATGTGCCAATTTGTTCAAGTGATCATGTAAGTCCCTTAAATTCGCTGACCAGTTAGTTTGACGTGACTAAACCGACGATAGCATAGTGGTACCATAGGTTTGACAAACCTCTAGCATGTAGGGCTAGTATGTTGATCGTAACAATTCATTGGCCGGTAACGTATGACCGGTGACAGGGCGACCTCAAGTCAGGTTCTGGTAAGCGACACATGGTGATATTAATCTACAGTGATAAGTAATTAATCCAGCGAAAACCCTATTGACTAGTAGGTTGAGAAGGTGATCTGCTCTCATGTTACACTACTAGTAATAGATTTCGTTGAGGACAATAGACATGCAAAGTGATAGAGATAAATCGGATGCATTGAAATCTGATTACGTGAGGATTTCAATGGATTCCTTTTAGGCTCTATGCACTATGGTTCAAGAACAAGTTGCAAGGGGTTAACTCACACTCTTAATATTTAATAGAGTATCATCAGTTAACCCACCTCAAGTATAGAATAATACAAGGACAGGATTATATTAATCTAAAACTCCTTAATACATCGAGGGTTATCAATACTTCGGTTTGATAATTAAACCCCATACAATATATTATTCTATCATCAATACAATAACTGAATACATATCAATGGAGATGAATAAGCGGGGAAATGGATATCTTTAGTTGTATCGCAAGTGGTGTGGAACTTGACTGAGTATGTGGTGGGATAGCGTCTGGGCTTGACCCTTTCAGGATTCCCTATATATAAGCATACTTGATCAGGTGATACATTACTTGTACATATAACTAAGGAGAGGTCATTGGGTGGTACAGATGAAACAAGTATTACAAGTAACAAGTATGACATTGTGGATGTGTGCATGATCAATTCAATGGTTTTCAATTTACTTACTTATGAACTCACCAACCTAGTGTTGACTTTGTTTAAATGCATGTTTTCTCAGGTGACGGACAGGTGTAGATACAAATGTGCAAGTGTTAAGCTAGTGGACTTATAGGAGACCTAGCTTACTTTTGATTGCATACTTTTGGATGACAAACAGTGAATCACTTTTGTATATCTTGTACAGTTCAAGATATAAACTCATTGATTCTTTTGATTAGATTACTTAGTTAAATTATGATGTACAATGTAATTTAACTTTGTAATTCTATTTCATGTCATGATTAGCATTTCTCATTTATATCTCATGTGCTATGTAAACAATCTGATCATTTGATTATCACTCAAAGATATCGCGCCCCGGGAACCTTCCGCCCGACGGGAAAACACGATCCGTTCCCGCCGGCCCGGGGTGTGACAGATTGGTATCAGAGCCATGGTTATAGAGAAATATAGGTCATATTACTTAAACGGTTTGGCCTAGACTATAACCTAGGGACCCTCATATAGAAATCATGTGACTTAGGATTCTATTTGCATATGTCTTCTGCTTCTGATCACTGCACTAACCGATTTTCTTTCGGTTATGATCAGAATGCCGCCGCGAAGACAACCACCTCTATTACCGCTGACTCAAGGTTCAGCTCCGCACTCTTCGACACCGACACCGCCAGACTCTCCTCCACATTCACCACCACCTCCACCTCCTCCTCCTCCTCTGCACTCCCCACCACCAGGCTCAAGCAATGTTCAGATGATAGATCCTGCCACTATCGCCCTAGCAACCCTGCTGAGTACTCAACTGACCAGCCAGCTGAAAGATGTCATCCCAGAGATGATAAACAAGATTCAAGGCCACGGCAACGTTTCTGGCCATACTACAGGAGAGGCTAGTGGAACCACTAGTCATACTTCGGAATACTCCTACAAGTCTTTTGTAGGATGCAAACCCCCAAGTTTCACAGGAGTCGAAGGGCTGTTGGACTGATCCAATGGCTAGAAAAGATGGAGAACACTCTGGACATTAGCAACTGTCCAGAACACCATAAAGTTCGCTATGCAGCTGGTTCATTCAGCAAGCGAGCACTGACATGGTGGAATGCTCAGATTCGAGCAAAGGGAAGAGATGAGGCGATGGCGATGCCGTGGGCAGAATTTAAGCTTCTTCTGAGGAACGAGTTCTGTCCGAAACACGAACTGCAACTGCTGGAAACGGAACTCTCGAACCATGTGATGAAGGGGGCTGATCATATGACCTTCACCACTCGCTATCATGAGTTGGTAGCTTTGGTGCCAGAAATGGTACCAACATTGGAAAAGCTGATTGACCGTTATGTGGCGGGATTACCTTCTTGCATCCAAAGTATAGTGTTGGCTGCTTATCCTGCTACTTTGGAGGCTGCTATCTCCCTCTCAGCTAAACTTACCAAGGTGATGGTAAAGTCTGGGTTTGAAGGATGAGGCTGAAACAGCCAAAGCTGGAACTTCCAAAAAGTCGGATAAACGTCCGGCTAAGAAACAAAAAGTGGCAAGGAACTTTGCTGCCACTACTCAGGCCCCAAAACTTAATCAGCCACCACCACTGCAAGTCAGAAAGCCCTACACTGGCACTGCACCTTTGTGCAACACTTGTCAGTATCATCACGCGCCAAACTCTCAGTGCATGCAATGCACAAACTGTGGAAAGTTTGGCCATTGGGCAAATCGTTGCAGGAGCACGGGCGCTCCAAACAGAAACAACAACGTAGCTACTACTGCTGCTGCTGCAAACCCTAGGTCTTGCTACAACTGTGGCGAACCAGGACATTTCTCTCGAGATTGTCCCAAGAGGAACCAACAAAGGGCTCAAGCACCAAGAGGACGAGCCTTTCAGATCGGAGCTGCTGCTGCTCGTCAAGACCCGAATGTGGTCACGGGTACATTTCTCTTATCTGACTTCTATGCATCCATATTATTTGACACTGGTGCGGATCAGAGTTTCATCTCATCCGATTTGCATGCCATCTTAATTATGTTAAGGAACTGTTAGACTCCCCTTATACTATTGAGATAGCAAATGGCAAACAGATTACAGTAGACACTATATTTAGGAATTGCCCATTGACACTTAGCGATCATACATTTTCCATCGACTTGATACCGATGGAGCTGGGTAGTTTCGACATCATCATCGGAATGGATTGGCTATCTCTTAATAGAGTTGAGTTCATCTGTTCCGATAAACTACTACGCATTCCTGTGGAGAACAATGAAGTCTTGGAAATTCGTGGAGACCAAGCGAAACGCAGTGTCAAGATAATATCGTGCATGAAGGCTCGCAAGTGCTTACGAAAACAATGCGTTGCATTTCTAGCTCACGTGATTCAGAAAGACAAGAAGACGATAAAGATTCAAGATGTACCAATTGTGAGAGACTTTGCAGAAGTCTTTCCGGATGACTTACCGGGACTGCCACCCGAGAGATCGGTGCAGTTCCGAATCGATTTGATTCCGGGAGCAACTCCCGTAGCTAAGTCTCCTTACAGACTCGCACCATCGGAGATGCAAGAGTTGTCCAACCAATTGCAAGAACTACTCGATAAAGGATTCATCCGACCGAGCTTTTCCCCGTGGGGAGCTCCGGTTCTTTTTGTCAAAAAGAAGGATGGAACTTTCAGGATGTGCATTGATTATCGAGAACTCAACAAACTCACTATCAAGAATCGGTACCCGTTACCGAGGATTGATGATTTGTTTGATCAGTTACAGGGAGCACAGTACTTTTCAAAGATAGACCTGAGATCAGGCTATCATCAGCTCCGGATTCAAGAAGAAGACATACCAAAGACGGCCTTTCGCACCCGATATGGTCATTACGAATTCATGGTGATGCCATTTGGATTGACGAACGCACCGGCTGTGTTCATGGATTTGATGAACCGGGTGTGCAAGCCGTATCTGGATCAGTTTGTTATCGTCTTTATTGATGATATACTGATTTATTCAAAGAACGAGAAGGAACACGAACAACACCTCAAGACAGTTTTGGAGCTTCTGAAAGAAGAACAACTCTATGCCAAATTCTCTAAGTGTGAATTTTGGTTAAGAGAAGTTCAGTTCTTGGGTCACGTGATTAACAGTGATGGTATTCACGTGGATCCTGCCAAGATAGAAGCAATCAAGAACTGGGATGTGCCTACGACACCAACGGAGATCCGATCATTCTTGGGATTGGCAGGTTATTACAGGAGATTCATCTCGAATTTCTCTAAGATAGCCTTGCCTCTCACCAAGCTCACACAGAAGTCTGAACCTTTTGTGTGGACTCAGAAACAAGAAGAGGCATTCCAACATTGAAACAAAGATTGTGCAATGCTCCAATCTTAACACTCCCAGAAGGCAGTGATGACTTTGTGTTTATTGTGATGCTTCCCATCAGGGACTCGGATGTGTTTTGATGCAACGAGACAAAGTCATTGCTTATGCCTCACGACAGCTGAAGATACATGAGAAGAATTACACGACTCACGATCTCGAATTGGGAGCTGTTGTTTTTGCATTAAAGATTTGGAGACATTACCTTTACGGTACCAAATGCACTATCTTCACAGATCACAAGAGTTACAACACATATTTGATCAGAAGGAGCTTAACATGAGACAGAGACGTTGGGTTGAGCTCCTGAACGATTACGATTGTGTGATCAAATACCATCCGGCAAAGCAAATGTTGTTGCAGATGCTTTGAGCCGGAAGGAAAGAGTCAAACCCTTACGCGTTCGCGCAATGGGAATGACTGTGCAAACCAGTTTGAGAGATCACATTCTACAAGCACAACAAGAAGCAGTGGCAAGAGACAATCTGAAACGCGAGCTCGACTGTGGAGCCGAGAAACATTTCAAGACGAAACAAGATGGAGTTATCTATTATCTGGATCGTGTTTGGATTCCAGCAGTAGATGAACTTCGAACACTCATTTTTGATGAGGCACACAAGACACGTTACTCAGTTCATCCTGGTGCCGATAAGATGTACCAAGATCTTAGGTCGTTTTATTGGTGGCCAGGCATGAAGAAAGACATTGCCACTTATGTTGGCAAATGTCTCACATGTGCCAAAGTCAAAGCTGAACACCAGAAACCTTCGGGTTTGCTGGAACAACCGGAGATACCACAATGGAAGTGGGAACAAATAGCTATGGATTTCATTACCAAGCTACCCCGCACTTCCAGCGGATACGATTCTATTTGGGTCATCATTGATCGATTGACCAAGTCCGCACATTTCTTGCCGATCAGAGAAACATACAAGATGGAGAAACTAGCAAGGCTATACATTGATGAAATAGTAGTAAGACACGGTGTGCCATTGTCTATTATTTCAGACCGGGACAGTCGATTTACTTCGCGGTTCTGGCAATCATTGCAACAATCCTTAGGGACAAGTGTTAACTTGAGCACTGCTTATCATCCACAAACGGATGGACAAAGCGAGCGCACCATTCAAACCCTAGAGGATATGTTGAGAACATGCATCCTAGACTTCGGTGGAATTGGGATACACACTTACCTCTCATTGAGTTCTCCTACAACAATAGCTACCACAGCAGCATTGGATGTGCTCCTTTTGAAGCACTTTATGGTAGAAAGTGTCGGTCTCCAATTTGTTGGACCGAAGTGGGAGACAACGAATTACTGGGCCGAACTTATTCAGGAAACTACTGATAAGATTGCCCAGATACAACAACGATTACAAGCAACACGTAGCCGCCAAAAGAGTTACGCAGACAAACGGCGCAAGCCTTTGGAATTCGATGTGGGTGACCGAGTCATGTTGAAAGTGTCCCCATGGAAAGGCGTAGTTCGTTTTGGGGCTAAAGGCAAGCTAGCACCTAGGTATGTCGGACCGTTTGAGATTACTCAACGCATAGGTCCTGTGGCATACAGACTCAGACTCCCTGATGAGCTCAGTGGAGTACACGATGTGTTTCATGTATCAAATCTCAAAAGGTGCTTAGCAGACGAACATTGATCATACCATTGGAAGAGATACAAGTTGATGAGCAACTTCATTTCATTGAAGAACCTGTAGAGATTATGGAACGTGAAGTTAAGAAACTGAAACGTAGCCGTATCCCTATTGTAAAGGTTCGATGGAACTCCAAGCGTGGACCAGAATTTACTTGGGAACGCGAGGACAACATGAAAGCCAAGTATCCCCACCTGTTCGAGAAGTAAAGACCGATCTTTATGCTTAAATTTCGGGACGAAATTTCTTTAACAAGGGGAGACTGTGACAACTAGTACCTGACCGCCCGGCAAGTCCGTACGGTATGTGTACTTGTAAACAGTAACTATGTGTACATATGTATTTGTAACAGTTTTGTATTAACAGGATTCTAAATACAAGAACGGTTGTACGTATTTTCGTGTAAACTTAAATACATTAAGTACAACGCACATTTGAAACATTAGTTGTGTTTATTAAGTGAAAACTTAATGACAATTAACACAACAAATCATGAGAAACAACGGTGATTCAAACGATATTCAGAAACAAATCGGTTGCGATCTGATGTCCATAGATGACAGGAATCAGATGGCCGACATTTCAATGTGAAAACAAGGTGAAAACAGGATGTATAGTTGAGTCCGACAGTGAGGAAACACAATTTAAACATAAACTGCAGTGTCGTTTCAGAATAACGAACTGACAGTGTGTTTGCGTGGTTGACGATTCACACAAACATATCTGTGAGTTTAACGTTCTGAAATGATGACTGGAAAGTAGAAAACAAAAGTCGGAAAGCAAAACCATCGTCGTCTTCGTTCGAATGACGATTCGAACGAATACGCGCGATGGTGACGCGATTCGACGAAACGAAAAAGAATTACGACACGAAACGAATTTTAATTTAATTAAATAAAATAATAAACATTTTTACAATTTTGAAACTCATCAAATTAATTAAATTTACAATTTTATCTAATTATATTAAATTACGCGTAAAAATCCGGTTACGCGACGAAAACGCGAACCGAGCAACCAAGACGGACCCGAACACCACACGGAGTATAAAAACTCCAAATGTGGAGAAAACTCTCATTTTCACAATATCCACTCTCTCTCTTCTCCATTTTTCCGGCTAGAAAACCCACCACCACCACATCACCTTCAACCAAGCATATCTCACTCATTTCAAGCCCGATTTGAGTGATTTTCGAACCCACGCGAAGCCCTTGACATCCTCTACACGAAAGTACAGCAGATCGGAAGAAACCTCCACTGAAATCGAAGGTATAACTCTGTGAACATCCACGAAATCAGGGTTTTCTTTCTTGTTTTGGGGTTTTTGGTTCGATCCAGTCACCACAACCGGCTAGCCACCTTCCCATTTGAACCGCACACATAGTCGGTCGATCCTTCCATCGTTGTAGTCATAACCTCGAAACACCACTGTTATGGGGGCTGTACCACGACACTACAAACCATAATGGAGTTGCAGGTTCGCGATGTACAGGTGGCTAAACCTCTGGGCCACCGAACCTTCGACCAGCCTTGCAACTATCTTCGAACGAACCCTTGCTGTTCAAACAATGCCGAACCCTTCCTGCTCACGAGCCTTGTGGAGACAACCGCGAACCCTCCCCGATGTCACGAACCATGGTCTGCGAACGAACCCTACCGAACCATGGTGGCGAACTATGGGCAGGTTCTGCTTCACGAACCAAGCATGCACAGTGGCGAACCCATGGCAATCACGAACCCTAGTCGAACCATACATCTTTGCCGAACCCTTCACTCTGGGGAACGAACCTGCGCCGGTTGAAACCTCACTGCCGAATCTTTCACTGCCCATCTCAAGGATTCGCTGGAATGGGGTGGGGGTGGGGGGCAACTCAACCTAAAACCAATCAGTTATTTTCTTTTTCTTGGTCGAAGATAGTTACCAGGCCACTTACTGATTAAGGCCCACTTTAGGTGACTAAAATCAGTTATGAGGCCACTTAGTAGCTCCTCAAAGCCCAAACTCAACCGGTCCAGATGATGGCCTTCGGCCCACTCTTATATGCTACATATTTGTTAAGGCCCAACTTAGCTCAACAGGCCCCATACCAACTGATTTGTGTCAGGCCCAAATTCAACCGAAAGCCCACATGTTGTTCAGCCCATCACATCAGTTTCGCAGTCCATTTTCTTGTGGGACGTTTTGGAGTATTTGGTCCACATAACACCTAGGCCCAACATTAACAAAACAGGCCCAACAACCCAACAGCCCGTAGTCGGCCCAGATCCATTCTATTTGGCCCAAAAACAGCCCACGGCAACTATTTAGCTCAATTACTTAGTTCAATTTAATGATGTGGTTAAGTTGGTTAACACGCCCATTCGGTCAATTATTTATCTAAGCAAATAAACAATTTCATAAAGTTGAGTTGATTAGAGATCATAGAATCATGATAGCCACGATTAAATACAAGGTGACAAGAATTATTGCAAAGTAATTACAATTGGATTTGGATTGACACTAGAGTTATATTATCAATTTAGGTTACAAGGATATAAAGGTTGATAACCTTTAACACGCACTAAAATTAATAATTAAAACTCTTTTAATATTATAATAAGTCAAGAGGACATAAGATCAATAACAAAGGGTGATCACTCAAACTAGATATGAATATGATTTCAACGACTTTGAAAACGAACAAGGCCGAATGGAGACTAAGGCGAGACTCGCGGATGTTAACCAACTTTACGGATAACACATTCACACGTTCATAACTAAATTATAATTTATACTTATAAGTTAAATACAACATGAATTCAATACAGGATCGTGAAAACCAACTCAAGTGTAATCAAGAGCGCGTGTCTTCTCTCTTTTAAGCTAAGTCAACCCTACAACCACCAGGTGAGTTCATATGCCCCTTTTACTTTAATCTTTACTGATTTTAACTCTCGGGGCTGAGAAACATGCTTTACTTTTAATTACTTAAAAGTTTTGCTTACATATTGTTAATACTTTGATTAGTTGATATTAAATTGTTTATTATCATAAATCATTGTATGCATGCTTGTTTGAATTCAAGAATACAGGAAAGATAAGATGATGATGATATTATAATATCATAACTCATCGATACAATAGAATAACTTAGTAGTAAGTTAACTCTTACAACACTTAGTTATTCTTACAAGAAATGACATTACAACAATTACAAGGAAAAATGATGACATGATTTCATGAACATAACACAAGAATGATATAAAGATAATATATCTTTATTACATCATTCAATACAAGAGTTAAATAAGTGTATTAAGACTAGCTCTTATAGCACTTAACTTTACAACTCAACACATATTACAAGAAGAACAAGGAACATAGAATGATAATCATGATAACATAATCTCATGATAACAACATCATTCACTCAATTAATTAACATAACTTAATAAGACTAGTTCTTATTTAACTTTGTTAATATCACGGAGAACATATTACAATGAGAACAAGAGTACAAGTGAATACAATTACAATTAGTTACATTTGACCTGTTTGCATTATATCACTTCAATCATGTGCCAATTTGTTCAAGTGATCATGTAAGTCCCTTAAATTCGCTGACCAGTTAGTTTGACGTGACTAAACCGACGATAGCATAGTGGTACCATAGGTTTGACAAACCTCTAGCATGTAGGGCTAGTATGTTGATCGTAACAATTCATTGGCCGGTAACGTATGACCGGTGACAGGGCGACCTCAAGTCAGGTTCTGGTAAGCGACACATGGTGATATTAATCTACAGTGATAAGTAATTAATCCAGCGAAAACCCTATTGACTAGTAGGTTGAGAAGGTGATCTGCTCTCATGTTACACTACTAGTAATAGATTTCGTTGAGGACAATAGACATGCAAAGTGATAGAGATAAATCGGATGCATTGAAATCTGATTACGTGAGGATTTCAATGGATTCCTTTTAGGCTCTATGCACTATGGTTCAAGAACAAGTTGCAAGGGGTTAACTCACACTCTTAATATTTGATAGAGTATCATCAGTTAACCCACCTCAAGTATAGAATAATACAAGGACAGGATTATATTAATCTAAAACTCCTTAATACATCGAGGGTTATCAATACTACGGTTTGATAATTAAACCCCATACAATATATTATTCTATCATCAATACAATAACTGTATACATATCAATGGAGATGAATAAGCGGGGAAATGGATATCTTTAGTTGTATCGCAAGTGGTGTGGAACTTGACTGAGTATGTGGTGGGATAGCGTCTGGGCTTGACCCTTTCAGGATTCCCTATATATAAGCATACTTGATCAGGTGATACATTACTTGTACATATAACTAAGGAGAGGTCATTGGGTGGTACAGATGAAACAAGTATTACAAGTAACAAGTATGACATTGTGGATGTGTGCATGATCAATTCAATGGTTTTCAATTTACTTACTTATGAACTCACCAACCTAGTGTTGACTTTGTTTAAATGCATGTTTTCTCAGGTGACGGACAGGTGTAGATACAAATGTGCAAGTGTTAAGCTAGTGGACTTATAGGAGACCTAGCTTACTTTTGATTGCATACTTTTGGATGACAAACAGTGAATCACTTTTGTATATCTTGTACAGTTCAAGATATAAACTCAATGATTCTTTTTGATTAGATTACTTAGTTAAATTATGATGTACAATGTAATTTAACTTTGTAATTCTATTTCATGTCATGATTAGCATTTCTCATTTATATCTCATGTGCTATGTAAACAATCTGATCATTTGATTATCACTCAAAGATATCGCGCCCGGGAACCTTCCGCCCGACGGGAAAACACGATCCGTTCCCGCCGGCCCGGGGTGTGACAGCTAAAGACTGGTCGTGATCGTCAGAAGAGTTATGCAGACAAGAGACGGAAACCTTTAGAATTTGAAATAGGGGATATGGTGCTACTAAAAGTGTCACCTTGGAAAGGTATGATACGCTTTGGAAAACGGGGAAAGTTGAGTCCACGGTATATAGGACCTTTCGAGATTATAGCAAAGATTGGACCGGTAGCCTATCGTCTAAAGCTACCAGAAGAATTAAGTAACATTCACGATACATTCCATGTGTCAAACTTACGAAAATGCTTGGTGGATGGAACACAAGTCATTCCACATGAGGAAGTTCACGTTGATGAAAATTTGCAATTTAAAGAGGAACCAATTGAAATTATGGATCGAGGAGAAAAGATGTTAAAACGAAGTAAGATACCAATTATACGAGTAAGATGGAATTCAAGACGAGGACCAGAGTTTACGTGGGAACGTGAAGACGAAATGAAAAAGAAGTATCCTCATTTGTTTAGCCCACAAGTCGAAGCTAACCTCAACTAAATTTCGAGGACGAAATTTCTCTAACAATGGGAGACTGTAACAACCTCGAAAATTCAGGTCAAATTTGAGCTTTTCTTATTTTATTTAATCGTCTAGAATATTTCATTAAGTTACGTGCCAAGTTAGGAGTTCACTAAATATTATGTGGATCGAATAACGAAACGCGTTACTACGCACATTGGGTTTTAACCCAGACACGAACAAGTTACGATCTTACATTAGACATTAAGCTAGATCAACTTTACTCGGCCCGAAAACCTTTTTAATTTGATATCGATATTTGTCGAATAAAATTTAACTAATTTTTATATCGAAACTCCTTCACAACAAATTTAAACTTTATTAATCAAGACACAAGTAATAATTAAAAACTCATATAAAAGTATACAAAAGAATAACAAATTAAAATACACAAACATATTTGTAGATAAAAATATATCCTCGTACAAACGTTGAGTTAACAAGAAAAACTGCAGATTTTGGAGTTAATCGGTAAAACTTCATACGACAGACTATATCTGTGTTTTACCTGGATAAAGCCGACACAATGAACCAGGTATTATCTAAAGTTAATATTATTAACTAAAATTTAATTAATTAGTGAGTTTTAATATTTTAATAATTTTAGACTAAAAATCGCGTATAAATAAAATTACCTAGTACAAGATTTAACCACCATAATACCCGGTTTATACTCGTTTTATCTCAAATGAACTTTACTCTTTCCAAGTATAGGACACTTGTACAAATACTTACATGCAAAGATCATATGAGATCTTAGAAATCTACATAAAATCCCAAGATCATGATCATTATTTTCTCCACATTTACACTCCAACTTTCCTACACTTCACATCTCTCTCTCTCTCACTCACTCTCCCTCCCTCTTGAACGACTCCAGCCCCTTTTCATCTTTATTTTGAAGCTTTCAAGTGTCCAAGAATCCAAGATACAAGCCTATGTTCAAGCCATACAAGCCTAAGGTGAGTACACAAGCGGTTTAAGTCCGAAACTAACTTTTCTTCATGTTTTTGTACCTTAACATCTATTCTTTCTAATCCATCATCAAGAAATGATTTTAAACAGAAAATAAACTTCATGTAACATCCAAAATTTCGTGGTTTTGATGCTTGGGTCAAAACTCTTGCATGCAACCTTGTTGAATGTACAAAAAGATGAGTTTTTGAGCCCAAAAACGAACATCTATGTATTTTTGCTTCTACTTCTGGTTAGCCACGACTTAAAACTAGTTTTGAACATATCATTATGCATAAAAATCATGGGTCTTGAACCTCTAATCGAAACCCTTACATGCAACAAGGTTGCATGCACAAAAACATGGTTTTCACCACAACCATCATCATCTATGCACCTCTAATGGTTCCTAAACCATATCTATTATTTTTAACCATCTCTACAGCCTCTAAACTTCTGGAGACAGCAGCCCCACACATAAGTTTGGTTGAGCAACGATCAAGACAAAGAAACACCGAAAAAGGGTATAATCCGAACTAGTTTAGTATGTTTTACATGCATAGTTTGCATCTAACACTTATACTAGCACATAAACACCTATGATATATAAAACACATGTGGTATATTTCAAAATGAGTAAAAGGAACTGAAAATAAAAAGTAACTTAATGCATGCAACACCTTATACGTTAAAACCGGACATAACGCGTTAAAATCTCAAAACCGACATAAACCATACATGCATGACCCCAAACGTTCCAGAACTTAAAAACATCTTAAATGATGTTAAAATAATTCAAAGATGTTTTATAAGACATCTCTAACATGGTTTAAGCTTAAAACCGTTGTATTACCAAACCGACGTGTTAAAAACTACTAAAACGGTTTATTTTTGTGCATATTTAAATTCTGGAAATTTTATAAGTTTATTTATGATAAATAATGTATTATATCATATTTTGATGAGTTACGGTGATTAAAATGACTAACGACGTATTTTATGCAAAATTAGCTACGAAACCGACGTCTTTAAATGGTTAAATGGCATAGTCTTGTACTACAACTTATTTTTGAATTATTACAGAATATGTATAAGTAAAAATATATAAAATAATGTTATAAAAAGATTTGAAATGCTAGGGAATACAAAAGACTCTTTAAAAGCGAAACTACGTACATAACCGACACGCGAAATGCCTAAAAACGGGCTTATATATATATATATATATATACAAGCCAATAACTATTTAGACCTGAATATTATACTTAATATATTTTATATATAATGAAAATATAATTTCTAAAACTTATAGGCTTAAACTATTTATTTAAAATGGATAAAAAAAACCGCGTTATGGGCGTTACCGGCCCAATTAGCCACCAAGTAAAATGAGGTATTTCTAATCAAAAGATTTTATTAATAAATAGTTTATTTTGAATATTTGAACAAGTATATACTTATTTGGACAAATTATGATTTATAAACGTATTATTGGGCTTTAAACGTCTTGACGGGCCCAATAGGCCCAATGGTAACTTTACATGTAAAAATAACTTAAAGCTCAATTGTTAACCTATCTAGTTTATTTAATTATAAGTATTTGTATACAATAACCATGTTAAAAATCTAATTGCATAAATACAAGATGTTACGTAAATGTTATAACTTACAAAACATCTAAACTGGGTCTGAGTAAAGTATGACACTATGCATAGAGCACAATGATACTATCAACTAAGTCTAATCTTAGCAACACGTTTAAACATAGGTATACACCTATCTTGTAAAGGCAACCACGTGGAACACTCAACTCACAACATTGTTTGCAAACCGTAACCTCGGTGAGTTTTCCTGCAAACATTTCCCTTCTTTACTATGTTTTGGGATGAAATACATGCTACTAAACTTTTTATGTGTACTAATGTTTGAGACTTGTTACTTCCCATATTGTGTCTCTTCTTTAGAGCACACCATTAACCCTAGTTGGGGCCATTAGTATTATGGGTAGCGCTATCTGAGAAACCCTCACACACAGTGGTCTCCCCACTGAGATTGGAAAATCGTTGTGGCATAATTACTAACTATTTTATTTAGTTCATTAATGGGAAATGAACTACGCAGGGACGGAACGCCGACATATGGTCTGGTTGCGAGATCATATGGGAGGTGCAGGATTGGCTGTGCGACTTGAACATTGTACACGAACAAACTATTGTTATCTTTGTTTATTACAAAGAATACAAACTGTTTACTTATTAAATGTTTTTAACTGCTCGAGCTCACCAGCTTTATGCTGACCCAAACTCTTTTAAGCATGTATTTCAGGACATTAAACTAAGAAAGAGAGGTAGACGGGAAGCTTTTGGTGCCTAAAACATTGGAGTCGATCTTAGAGACTTACAACATTATTTCCGCTGCCTAGGAACTAGATTTAAACTTCATCTGTTTTATTATGATTACAAACATTATGATATTGGGTTGTTCATGCCCACTTTTGGTTTTAAGACAATTGTTAAGACTATTTTGTACTAGTTGATGATGAAGTTATCTTAGTCCTACTTATTTAAGTGTTTTACCAATCTTTCGTCTTGCCCCTACCAGCGGGGTGCGACAATAGGGAATAAGACAATATCAATGGCTTGATTGATCTCAATCTATAGGTGAAGATCCAATCATCTAAATTTCAGGCGTACATAATATCTGGACTACAAAACATAAAAAACCATGCGAAGATTCATGTTATAACCATCACTAAAGCATCTAATCATGATAAAAGAGATCAGAAATAACTCACTCTTGGGTGGAAGAACTCGGGCAGGAACACCAGACAACAATTTAACATCCAACGCAGTTGCAGAATGAGAATCTTGAGTAAAGCAAGATGGCCAACCTTTCAAAACCCTAGGTCCCCAAGAACCTCTTAATGCCGTCAACTGAATCACGCAAGTCCGTAATAACACCGTCATCGTTGCCCTAATTATCACCATTTTCATTTTAGCAGACCTTGCATTTGCCATAGAATTTTTCAAACTTTCAACTCTAATCTCTCCTAATTTCTTCAATCCCATTGTTCCGATTGAAAACCTCTTCCTTTTCTTATCTTGATCATCAACCCTACACATCTCTATCACACATCCAAAACTCAAAACCCTATTTATCCAACAAAAGAATCCCGATTCACAAAGCGAACCGCTAAATTATCACTGAACGAGTGATTCGGTGAATGAATTGCATGAAACACAGGTAATGAACAATCCAAATTACTCAGGGAACACAATTAGACCCGATCCAATAGGAATTTAACAGTGGATTTGTCTACCGGAAAATAAGCATGTTTTGCAAGTTTTTCGGTGAGACTAATACTCAGTAAAATGCACAAAATTACACGAAATCTTAGCCTCTCAGCAACTAGTTTATTACAAACAATGTATGAAGAGTTGCATTGATTCTAAAAATAAATGAAATGTGTTATGAAATCTTAACTTGGAGACAAGTGTCAACTGATAACCGAAAATTGAGATGAGTGGAATTTGGTTTTACACCATACGAAAAAAAAATGCCGGTGGCCGGAGTTATCGCCGTAGGAAATGATCAGGTCGCCGGAATGGTTAACTGTCGGTGGCCGGAAAATGGGAAAGAATAGTAGGGGGGACAAAGGCTTCTGCAACGTGTATTTGTGAGGATCTCACTGGGTGGAAAGGTGCACCGGATCTATGTGGATTATATACCCTTGAATTTCTACATAATAATTTAATTAAATATTTTGGAATATTTATTTATTACATAATATCCTATAAACTCATGTATTACATGAGTTTAATAATAAAAAATACAAAATATTAACATAAAATAATAATAAATATTTATTAATTATAAAGTTATACTTAAATATAAAATATAATTAAAATATTCTTATAATTTAGTAAATTTTAATAAATTAATAACATATTAGAATAAGAAGATTTATATTATTATATATATAATTAAAATACATGAAAATGAATAGTAATTTATATATTATTATATTGAACAATATATATATAATTATATAGTGTCATAATTATATATATACTATTCAGCTGAAGAACGCGAGACCACTGATTGTTTCTTTGTTTTCCAGGAGATAGGACTCCCACCTAGAAGAAGTAAGTATCCTGTTCATGAGCGTCTTGTGAATGGACACCCAAGCCAATCAGTGTCACAATCTGCAGTTAAAACTGAACATTTGTCTCGTGAAAGAAGAATGCCCTGCCCTGCTGTCCCCTTTAAATACCTCAAAACCTTATTTGCAGCTTCCAGATGATTCTGACGTGGGTCGGAAACAAACTGGCTTAAAATGTTTACTGCATATGTGATGTCAGGTCTGGTTGCCTGTAGATACAATAATCGCCCCACTAATCGTCAATTCTGAGTAGCATCTACACGTGCTTCTTCTTCTCCCTTGTCAAGTTTAATTCCTTGGTCAAAAGGAAACGCACTTGGTCGACACCCCAACATCCCATTATCCTTTAAAATGTCCAAGGTGTATTTCCGTTGACTCAAGATCAACCCATCTGTTGTTTTGGCAACCTCAATACCAAGAAAGTACTTTAATGAACCAAAGTCTTTGATGCTAAATTCTTCATTAAGTTGCTTCTTTGTTTGTTGAATTTTCTCAACATTGTTGCCGACGATAATGACATCATCCACATAAATGAGGACAGCAACATAAATTCCTTCCTTTTGGTAAGTGAGCAGGGAATGATCAGCCCTTGATTGTTCAAATTTCAAGTGAATGAGAAACTTGGTAAATTTATGATACCAGTTTCTTGATGCCTGTTTAAGCCCGTAAAGAGATTTTCGAAGATGACATACTCTAGTTTCATGTTTCTTTTCAAAGCCTTGAGGAATCTTCATGTATACTTCTTCGTCTAGATCTCCATGCAAAAATGCATTATTGACATCTAACTGGTGAATAATCCAATTCTTCTTTATTGCAACGGCTAACAGAGTTCGAATTGTTACCAGTTTTGCCACCAGTGCAAATGTTTCATGATAATCTACCCCCTCCATTTGTGTGAAGCCTTTAGCAACAAGCGTGGCCTTGTATCTTTCGATTTCCCCATTTGCTTTATATTTAATCTTGTAGACCATTCTGAGTCTATGGCTCGCTTTCCTTCTGGTAGTTTCTCTAACGTAAATGTTCCATTTCTTTCAAGGGCCTTAATTGCTTGTTGCATGGCCTCTTTCCATTTTTCCTCCTGTATTGTTTCTTTAAAACAATTGGCTCATCATTTGAGTTAATGGCCGTTAAGAACGCTTTGTGAGAATTAGAAAATTTTTCATATGAAACAAAATGAGAAATGGGGTGTACCGTCGAATTTTCCTGATTGGAGTCAGGTTGAGAGTTATCGACTGAAGGAGGAAGCTTTATGACATAATCGTTGAAATGGGTTGGTTGAGACTTTGTTCTTTTGCCTCTTAGTTCCGGTCGAAAATGATTGTTTTCATTTTGACCCTGATTGTAACGTTCCACGTCTGGATTGATAAGAGTGTTTGTGGACTCTTCTTCACTTCCTTGGCCGAAATTAGAATCAATGTTAATATTGTGATTGTTGTCATTTTGACCCACATGGTGACTTTCCACGTCTGGATTGATAAGAGTGTTTATGGGCTCTTCTTGACTTCCTGGGCCCAAATCAAAATAAGTTTCTTCAATTGGCCTGTCATCATAAGCTTGGGTTAGCTCATCATTGATGTTCTTGTTAAGGTCATTTTCAAATGGTTGGTTCTGATCCGTAGTGTCCTTCCTTGGCCCTTCAGACTCCTTTGTTGGTGTGTCCTCATAATCACAGTTATCTTGAGGGGTATTTTTGAAGGGAAATATATGCTCGACAAACAACACACCCCTACTTATGATAATTTTCTTGTTTTCAATGTCAAAGATTTTAAATCCCTTTGTTCCTTGTGGATAACCCAGGAAGACCCCATGTTTGTTCTTTTGCTCAAATTTATCCCCTTTGGTGTTGTTATTCCTAAAGTAGGACAAACACCCAAGAATTCTTAAGTGCTCATACTTAGGCTTTTGATTCCAAACCAATTCGTAAGGAGTCTTATTTTTAATCACCTTGGAAGGGAGATGGTTTATTATATACGCAGCGGATAGGATACATTCTCCCCAAAATCTCTTTGGGATATTTCCTTCAAATCGTAAGGCTCTTGCAGTCTCGAGTAAATGCCTGTGTTTCCTTTCCACCACTCCATTTTTTTGGGGTGTGTGTGGACAAGTGGTTTATAATATAATTCCATTTTTTTTGTAAAATTCGATCATAAAATTAGATATGAATTCTCCACCGTTATCACATGTAACTCTTTTGATTTGTTTTTCAAATTGAACCTCAACAAATTTATGGAAATTTATTAAACATTGACCAGCATCACTTTTGTGTTTTATAAGAAAAACCCACACAGACCTGCTATAGTCATCAACAATAGTGAGGAAAAAATTTGCCCGTGTGTATGATGGAATTCGATAACCTCCCCAAATATCACAATGAATGAGTTCAAAACAATTGGTAGTTTTGATGGAACTAATAGGAAAAGGTGTTCAGACACGTTTAGCCTTTATACAAGAATCACAAAAAACGGTACTGTGTTTAACAGAATTACTCTTAAGGAGATCATTATTTGAGAGCTTCTCCTTAGAGGCATGCCCTAATCTTTTGTGCCAAACATCAACTATTATTAGCATGCTCCTTCTTTCGTTGGTCATATCCATGAGATACAACCCCCCTTGGCATCTACCTGATCCATTCAGGCTCCTCGTTTGTAACCCATGCATAACAAAAAAATCTGGGAAAAAGTTACGGCACATTTTAAATCATTGCATAACCGGTTAACGGAAAGAAGATTGAATTTAAAGTTTGGGACATCTAAGACTCCATTTAATTTTACTCCCCCAGGAAGTAAAAATTCCCCTCTTCCGTCAACAGGAATTGATTTGCCATTTCGAATCACAGCCGGTGCATCATTTGTGGTTTTTCTTATGTTTGTAAGCATATCAAATTGATGAGTTATGTACTCAGTACAACCTGAATCAATGACCCATACCCCATCCTTATTACCTGCCATGTTGGCTTGTGGTTTTGGTTCAAAGTTGTTTGATTCCGGACTAGAGAAGAGCTTCATAAAGGCTTGATATTGTTCATTACTTAACCTGGGTAAGGGGCTCATTACAGTATCAATGTCGGCTGCCTTTGGGTTAGCTTTGTCACCTTTCCTTCCAGGCCACCAATTTGGATAACCCACAATTTTGAAACAACCTTCTTGCTTGTGGCCATTTCTTCCACAAAAAGTGCATTGATCATTTTCTTTCACCTCCTTTGGTCTCCTGATATTGGCTTTCTCCGTCGATTTTTCGGGAATATTGTCTTGTTTTAGGAATGTTTTGAAGGCAGTAGGTTCTGATGTAGGTCGGCTTTCATTAGAAATCATCCTTCCTTAGGTCTGTTTGGGTTCTTCTTCTTCGGCCATGTCTGTGGTAAACGATCAGGGTTTTGATCGGAATAGAGGGCCTTAAAACCGCTCTGATGCCATCTAGAATTTGATAATCAGAACAACACCTTAAGGTTTTATTTTCTTATTCTTCAAATACAAGAGAGAAAGAACAAGAATATACAAAACGTAACAAAGGAAAGCAATCATAAATAGACCTAGAAATACGGATAGGTAATATACTAGAATTAAAAATATAATAAAATATTCTATAGTAGATAGTGTCAATATTATTATATTATAAATATCTTTTACAATTACTCATTTTATATGATAAAATCAGGTGGTGTGTAAGAACAAGATATTCTATTTTGGGTTGCAAAATAATATAAACAATGTGACATGACCTCCTCAAATCAAAAAGAAAATGCCGATGCACCTAATTACATTGTTCGCTATAAATATATTATGTTAAACCCCTAATCGTGCGCTACGAGTAAGAGTACAGTTTAACACTCACGCGTAATAATGTGTTCATATGATTAAGTGATTAATCGGTTATAAAAATTAAAATGTTGGAAAAAAAATATTATCGTGCGTTACGATATAAGAATTTAAGAGATATAATTTAATATTAACAAATGCAAGAAATAATAGCATTTTAATGAACTTTGTTACACGTACTGTGTATGTGAGGTTAACATAATTATATATATATATATAAAAGAAACATACTATTTTATTTTGATTCCGTTATAGAGATCAAAATATAGATAAACAAAATTATATAATAGTATTAATTTTCTTCATTCAGTTTCAATCTTAATTTTTGTGGTGCCAGAATGTTATCAACAGAAGATATAACCCATGACCATACATATATGATATCCGTGCGATATAAGAGGAAACACAATACTTAAATTGTGTATTTTAATGGTTTGTACTTTTCAGTTCAGTTTTGAGCCATAGCCATAATAAAAAACAACTTTTTTTTTACTTAATAGTTAACTAATAACCACTATTAAGGTAAAACTCGATCATAACTTAATAGATCAATTGTGACAAAAATATCAAGAAGTGGTTTATTTGTTTTGAGAGATTTTTCTTTTATAATCAGTATATTTTACTTTATTTCTTAAAAGCTATCATTGTGTGATAAAGTGAAAAGAGAAAAAAAAACATTTAAGTTATATTTAAAAAGTTGTACACTCTAATGATGCCGATGTATGAAAAATGATATCCTTTGCTAGATGATTGAATAAGCCGTGTCTTGAAAAAAGGATATGTACATAGATATTGGTTGATTGTATACTGTTATAAAATTAGTCTAATACAATTTATATATTCAAAAAAGACTGCATTAGCTGAAGCTGCATTAGATCTGATGCAACTTTTTTGTTATATAATGCAATTGTTTTTCCCTAAATGCAACTTTAAAAAAGTTGAATTATATAATAAAAAGATTGTATTAGGCTAATACAACTTCAGCTAATGCAACTTTTTGTGACAAAAAAAGTTTACATTAGGCTTGTTTTATGATAGAATATAGTTAATCATATTTCTAAGAAAACGTAGTTAGTTACTAAATTCACTAATGATGAAGTTTATATTAAAGGGTAGTCGATCGTTTATAAAAAAACATGCTTAAATGACCATTTAAAACATACGTTTATTCTAGTCGAACTTAAAGTTATAAGATATATAAGTTGCTTATAATTCTTGGTGGAATAAACATGTATCAAAACTCAATAACATGATTTTTTTTGAAGTGACATGTTTAAGAAAATACATGAGCTTACTTGTTCAAGAACACAGACTAACTATATCCTGATTATGAATCAAGAGGTCATGATGTCACTACAATAAACAAACAAACATACTCAGTGAAATCCCACTACAATGATACAACATAAATTAAACTAATCAGATTAGATGTATTATGAGCAACTCGTCTCGCGAACATGTTGTCTTTGTGTGTTGACATGTTAATCTCGTTTAAATAAACAGATATGTTTACCTTAATTAAGTAGTTTAACTTGATTTATCAAACAGACATCTTTTACAAACATATATTTCATTAAGTCAATCCAATTTACAATCCGTTTAAAGTATTTCTTATGGCTCGTTTAACATGTTTGATTCATTTAGAGAAGTAGGTTACAAATATCCTGTTTATGCAACACGATTTTAAGTGTATGAAGTTTGGAATTTATGTTTTTCTACACGAATAAACGTACCAGACGATGTTGTACAAATATTATCACCATTATGTTACAAAAATATAAATTAATTAATCGTATAAGTATTCTTAAATCAATGAGAATTATCAGTGCTTAATTAATAGCAAACTATAAATATGTAGAAGCAAATATCAGTCATGCTTAGATGAGAAAAGCTATCCAGCAAAGTTATTCTAATAGTTAATTAAGGCCCGGTTCCTTCTTCTTGGAGACCAGGGTTCAAGACTTACTGCTTACAGTTTAATGGATACCAGGTAAGGGGAATAATCTAGAACTTAATCTCGGTCTTTGAACCAATGGGGGCGTGGATTTACCTATTTCACGGGGTTCCCGCATATCAGGGGGTAATGTCTCACGGTCGACGATCGAGGAATCGACCTTAGTTACCGACCGTCAGGATAACTGAAGGTAGCACGATAAGACTCTTTGTCGTTAAAAAAAAGATGAGAAAAGCTTGCACGTATGCACATTTTTAAAACTTTATTTTCTATAAATATAAAAACCAATACAAATGGAAAATATAAGATAAGTAGTTAGAGAGAGAGAAGGAAAAAAAGAAAAAGAAAAGATAGATAAAATGCATCATGCATGTACCGAATGTTAGGTGGTACATACAGAAGATAGGAAACAAACACGAAGAGGAGTCCGAATGGCAGAGATGAATGATTCAATTAATAGCAAAGACATTACAGTCTAACGATATCTTGTTGGTATGATAATGCTCAAGAAACAAATGGTTATGGGTTCGAATCCTACAAGGAGAATTTTTCAAAGTATTGAGTTTCCTTCAGAACTGGTGACTTGATAGTGGATATGATCAGGTGATATTGCTGGTGACACGATGATACTCTAATAGTCCAAAAAATTAACCCACGCATGTCACCACCAGCTTTCACGCCATTCTATCGTCGGATGTCGGTTCGAATATGATCACACCGACATTATCTCACGATACAATTCTCTTGATTTTTTTAGCGGCTGCTGAACAACTGATTTAAGCATAAACGGGCACACATCCAAGGGCAGACACAATCATCACCCCTTCACCCACCAGATAAGCAAAAACCGAATAAATCCGTAAACCCTCTCCCCTGTTCAGGTTTGAACCCTATCTCAATGAGGTGCAACTTCTCCCTTTTATTGCAATACCGGCCACTAGGTTAGAAGCCCTTTGATATATGATATATTTAGAGATTAAATCGTTAAATGTAATAGTCTAGTAGAGTTTAAATGAGTCTGATCTGAAGCTTTTAATAAAAAAAAATCTTTATATGAGTCTGTTTGCTAAACGTTGAATACATTTACAGTGTCAATTGGGAAAATATGCAACTCTAACATTTTATTGGTGATAAGTAAAAAAAAATATAAAAAAATAATTGAATATGAGGGTTTAACTTGACAAAATTGAGCATAACATAGCTGATCGCACCATAGGCTAGCCCCTACACCCACTGCACGAGTGGTGAGGGTTAAATCCACGGCCTCTGGCAGCAACTAGTCTCGAACGGAAGGAGCTGTCTTGAAAGAGGCCGGACTAAACTTGAGTTTTTAAACTACAACTCTAAAACAAAATTGGTCTTTCTTTCTCCCCGATTATCAATCCTCCTCGCTTTATGGGAGCCAACATCGACTCACCTTTAGTGATGTAACAGCTGAAAATTTAGCACATTTGATCGCGCATGAAATCCACGCTGATTTGACAAGTGAAATTATTACAGGATGAAAGTATGCGAGGAATGGTGAACGTAGGCGAAAACCGTGTGCGAAACAGAGTTACGGATTGTCCGGAATCACGAGACGAAGAAATATTTCAAAGTATGGATTTCTGGACTCGTCGCGGTACGCGAAGGTGAGGTGGAGGGTTCTCCGCGGTACGCGATGAACCAAAATATCTGAGATTCTTCCGGATTTCTTCGCGGTACGCGAAGCTTTGTTTTGCTTCTTGTCGCGGTACGCGACGGGTGGAAACCGACTTTAAGTTGATAAAATCATCAGATTAACATTGCAGAAGTTATATTTCTTTCTTCCTCGAACTCAGACCTCCAAAATACGATCTGATCGAATTTTGATCATCAAAACCTTGATTTCAAGCTGTAGAAACATCATAAAAGAGCTGGGAATAATCGTTACAACATCGGATCATCAGTTTTCGATCGAAAATTCATCTGAACAGGTATTGATTCGATTTCTTCTACTAGTTTGATAATAGTTGGATTAGATTTAATATTGGATTATAATTTAGTGGTTATTATGGTTGATTGAGAATATTAAATGAGAATAAACCTACGGGTTGTTGTCATGATCAAGATTCTCTTGATATGTATGACATCATTTAAGAGGATATTAACACATGTGAATGGATTAATGAGTTTTATGGGTATGTGTATAACCATGAAATTGGTATGATTATATGCTATGTGATCATAGAACATGTGTGAATATTTATATAATCAAAGGGTTGTGGGTATGGAAAGAATTGAGAAAGGAAGCAAAGTAATGTTTTATGAAATTATGGGTGATATGATTAGGTATAAGGATTGATGTGAATTACCAAGGACATTGGTATGATTGAAAGAAAGTAAATGAGTGTTATGTGAATGAGAGTAAGGTAATGCATGAATGTCAAGTATGGGTGAAAGTGGTTAGGATAAGTCATGTGTGTAAAGACACGGTTTAATTTAACCACTAGCCTTATTAGGTTTATATAAGAATGCTTGAATTATGTGTTAAAGTAATAATGTTATACAGGTTATTAACAATTCCTAAAGCCGAGGCTAGTTGGGAATTTATTGTAAGTCTAGCTTTGGATTAAGATGAGTTCTATGAGCCCTCTTTTACTGTTTTAACGTTTTAGGGCTGATATGCATGTTATAAGGTTATTGTATGAAGGTGATTGATTTACCTGACTACGGTCAGATAAAAGAATGTGTTAAAGTTATTGTATGAAAATGATTTTAATGTGATTATGGTCAGGTAAAGAATGTTTTCAGGAAAGGAATGTTTTAAAGTAAATAACGTTTTAAGTCTCAACTGCGGTTGAGAAGTAAATGATTTTAATAGTCTCAGCTGAAGTGTCAAGAATGTTTCTAGTCTCATCTGCGGTTGAGAAGTAAATGATTTTAAGATTTTCAGCTGAGATGTAAAGCATGTTTTAAGTTTCTACTGTGGTTGAGAAATAAATAAATGATTTTTAAAGTCTCGGCCGAGGTCGAATGGGAAATGTGATTTTGAAGTCCCGGCTACGGGTGGGCAAATGTTGAGCACTGCGGTGCGAAGAATGGTTTATGATTATGATGGTTTAAATGATTTAAACCATGTTATGTATGAATGATGTATGTAAAGATGTCTTGTACTGGTATGAGCCGTCAATTTCGGTTGATGGTTTAATAAGTCCTGTGAAAGAACAGGCATAAGTCATGTGAAAGAACAGGCCTGCCGACTGTGTGTCGCCAGTTCAGTTAAAGAAATCTTAGGCATGCTTGAGTTGTCAGCCGTGTGTTGATAATGTTAAAGAAATCTTATGCTTGCATGAGTTATCAGCTGCGAGTTGATAATGTTAAAGAAATCTTATGCTTGCATGAGTTATCAGCTGCGTGTTGATAGTGTTAAAGAAATCTTATACATGTATGAGTTATCAGCTGCGAGTTGATAGTTTAAGAGCCTTGTGCTGCACAAGCCTGTTTGACCTTAGGGTCAGCAGTTGACGGTGAAATTCCTTCACTGTATGAATGATGTTATGATGATACTTATGTTACGTAAGTATGTTACGAGGAAAGGTATGCTATGTATTTGAATTATGTCACATGATGACATGTATGTTATGTGTAAAAAGTATGTTATGTTATATAATGATCTGAAAGACTAAAGATTTTTATAACAAGTTAACTTAGAACTCACCAGCGAAAGCTGACTTGTTTTAGCATGCATGTCAGGTTGAGCAAGTTATGATGAGGATATGATGGTCGTGGCATGACATGAGGACTACCTATTCAAGAGCTGGCATTCCTGTTAAGAGTTAAATGTTATGTAATGATTTCCGCTGCTATAACATAAGATTGTTCTACGGTTTAAGAGCTATGCTCTTGATGTGTAACCAACCGAGGGACTCCCGGGGATCGGGGCCTCTCAAGTTGGTATCAGAGCCATAGTTTGAGAGATTCGGGCATAACCTAATGCCTGAACTTAAACTGAGAATGGGATCAAGGTTAAGGAAGCCAGTCAAGGGTAGTTCAAAGCCACGAGCGTCGTGCTAAAGTAAGGAATATGTGTTATGATATATTTGAAATAGATTTAAGGTTTATGTGCCTTAAAGTTAATATGATGTAGTAAAGTACAGATGCATGTTTATGTGCCTATATGTATTAAGATGCATGAATATGTTAGATTGTTTAGACTATGGGTAATAATAATGTTTATTAGGAAATGAACTAAGCATGTGGTGGAAGAAACCCTAGACACACGAGTACAGATAAATAGTGACCGCAATTAGCTACTGCGGTTACGGATCTATCTATATGACTAATGCTCGGGTTTCATCTGTCATATGACTTGGACACCATAGGAAAGATTTAATGACTGAACGAATTATAACTATTCGATGCCAATAAAGGTAAAGAACAACATGTGAATAGAGAGGTTGAAAGAGTTATAGAAAGAATTGGGAATGCTTGTTTGGTCAGATGGATACCAGTTAAGGTCTTACCTTATTGGTTTGACAAAGATTAATGGATTAATGGGTATAAGGTATGAATGGGAATAATAGAAACACAGTTGGAAAAGTAAATGATTAATGACATTCCGGACACTGTTATTAATGATTTACTATACAACTGAGTTTGTATTATTGTCTATCATACGAATACCTTATATATCCTAAATTGTATTTTGGTCATGTTGACTTCATCATTGAAGTTATTGGGAAGCTAATGCTGAATGACATACCCTAAGGAATTTTAAGTGTGCTAATTCAAAGGTCGATCAGGAAGGAAACCATTAGAACATGGAAACTGAGTTCGATCAACGGTAGAAATGTAGTTTAATTTGAAGACGATGACGGTCCAATAAGTAAAGCAGGCATGGGAAGTGATGAGGAAAACAATGGTGGATGCAACGCATTGTGTAACCATTCGGGCAACGATAACATGATATTGATATGAATGTATGTATATCAATATGGATGAAATAAATCAATCACGGATGAAGAGAATCAGCACGGTTGACTGAGTTTATGTGTAGGTGATCCAATTGGTTTACGAATGATAGAACTAACGTATGAATGAAGGAAATGGCTTATAAAGGAGCCAAGGAACTTTATTTATGGATGAATTATTCATCGCCTGAGAATGAACAATATTATAAAGTAAGGATAAGTACATCCGATTGAGGTAATGTAAGTTTAAATTTGACCTAGAGATTTGATGAGAGTATTCTCTATGTCAAGAGTGATAATGTTTTGTTAGTATCTTAAATCCTGACAAGGTCTCACTAGAATGAGGAATACACGTTGACATTAGAAATTGATAAGCGAAGATAAATGAATATATGCCTGGCTTTAGGTATAGGTGAATTTCAAAGACTAGAGTCAGTCTTATGTCAATTGCAAAGGAAAAGGAAATGTTCAACCATCAAGATGGTTCGAAGGTTATGAAAAGTTGAAATGATACGATTTGCTTTTGACAAGAATTCATGTGAAGACTGACCGGACCTAGAATTGCTATGCTAAAGATGTTATAGATGATTTTAATAACTTTAACGGGAAGCTATTTATGCTAGAAAATGATGCATAAGTGTTGCAACATGGTTATCGTTTAATGAACTATCTTGTCTTCACAAGATAATAGATGTTGAACATGTATAGAATATGTATGGAGCTTAAAGTATAGATTGTAAAATGTGGGTTTAATACGGTTACAGGTGTTAAAAGAGTCTTGCATCTGTTACAAGAAACTACTTAAGGAACTTTGTATAAGTACAAGCATAATGATAAAGGATGAATGCCACTATCTCATGTATAAGAGAATTCATGGAATTGTTATGTGATAGTGTGCATACGTATGTTATCAAAGGAAAGTTTTATGATAAGATTGTCATGCATTAAGTGGATCAAATGATGAAGTCCTCTTAATGAGGCAAATGATGAGGTAAACGATGAAGCCTTTTTATTGATAGAAACAAGAAATCCTCATTATAAGGCGACTAATGAAATGTTGTAACAACACCAAGACTTGGTTTTGGTCTGTTTTATGCAATGAAAAAGTTGGTTGGCTTTACGCATTGACAACCTTATGTGTTAAGATATGTATGTAAGTTATGTTAAAAAAAAATTTTATTAATGATCAACTTCCAACGAGTGCTCTATAAATGGTTTAATGCCAAGAGAGATAACTGTTTGTAAAGACTAAATGGAAGAAAATATGAACCATATTCCCTCGTTAACATGTGAATGATACGAGAAGCACAAGAGTACACTAAAAAGGGGAAAGGTCATAGCATATGTTTCAAGATAATTAAAAGTTTGGAAGAACATGAATCGGTGTTAAGATCCGATTTGATAGAGTGTAGGTTCTGCGAAACAGGCGCAATAGGTCAAGGATTTTAGATAAAGAACGTAGGTTACGCTACTCTATCCATCTTGGTGCAACGAAAACACATCAAGATCTTCGAAAGGTTAACTGATGGCCATATATGAAGTTAAAAGTAATGAAGTACGTAAACGAATGATTCACATAAGCATAGGTGAAAGCGGAACATCAGAAATCCCATAGTTATTTGTAACCTTCAGAAATCCCAGAAGGGAAGTGAGAACATATCACCATGAGTTTAATTATTAAGTTGTCTTTCAAGGCAAAATGTCGCGATATTATGTGAGTGAGTGCAGACCAAGTGATGAAGAGTGCTCATTTCTTGTCTATACGTGAGACTTATATGTTAGAGAAATTGTTTGAATTAATTGTGAAAGAAAAAGTTACAAGACATAGAGTTCCAGTTTTATACTGTTAAATCGTGATACGCGGTTTGTTTCAAGGTTCTGGAAACAGTTTCATGAATCAATGAGCACAAGACTGGATATTAGCACTGCGTATCATTCTCAGACTGACGGACAGTCTGAAAGGACTATCCGAACTTTAGAAGACATGCTCAGAGCCTGTATTATTGATTTTGGTGGTAGTTGAGATAATCACTTACCACTAGTGGAATTCTCATACAACAACCGCTACCATGCTAATACTGGAATGCCACCATACGAGGCGTTGTACGGACAACGTTGTAGAACACCTGTATTTGGGGAGGAGTAAAACAGAAAGAAATGGGAAGCAAATCTGCAGTAGTTGAATTGGCTGAAAAGCTTCATCTAGTTAAAGCGCGGATGAAAGCTGCACAGGGTCGACAAAAGTCCGATGCTGACAAAAAGGCGAAGACCAATAGAGTCGAGGTAGACGATCAGGGACGGTTTAAGGTTTCACTATAAAGAGGAATTATTAGATTCAGAAAAAGAGGAAACGGAGTTTGAGTTTATTGGACCTTTCTGAATAATGGTACGGGTCGATAGGGTAGCCTATCGATTAAAATCCTCCAGATAAATTAAGTGAAATTCACCCGACATTTCACGTTTCACACTTAAGAAAATGTCTTGCAGATGAGGTAGGATATGGGCCATTATACGATATTGAAGTTGATGAAATGTTAAATTACATAGAAAAACCTGTGGCAATTGTTGACATAAAAGAAAAACAATTGCGTACAAGCCGATTATACAAATTAAGGTTCAATGGAAACACCGAAAAGAATCTGGAGCTACATGGGAGACTGAAGACAAAATGAAACGACTCTACCCACATTGTATAAAACGTAACAGGTTTCGAGGACGAAACCTATTGTAAGGAGGGTAGATTTGTAACAGCTGAAAATTTAGCACATTTGATCGCGCATGAAATCCACGCTGATTTGACAAGTGAAATTATTACAGGATGAAAGTATGCGAGGAATGGTGAACGTAGGCGAAAACCGTGTGCGAAACAGAGTTACGGATTGTCCGGAATCACGAGACGAAGAAATATTTCAAAGTATGGATTTCTGGACTCGTCGCGGTACGCGAAGGTGAGGTGGAGGGTTCTCCGCGGTACGCGATGAACCAAAATATCTGAGATTCTTCCGGATTTCTTCGCGGTACGCGAAGCTTTGTTTTGCTTCTTGTCGCGGTACGCGACGGGTGGAAACCGACTTTAAGTTGATAAAATCATCAGATTAACATTGCAGAAGTTATATTTCTTTCTTCCTCGAACTCAGACCTCCAAAATACGATCTGATCGAATTTTGATCATCAAAACCTTGATTTCAAGCTGTAGAAACATCATAAAAGAGCTGGGAATAATCGTTACAACATCGGATCATCAGTTTTCGATCGAAAATTCATCTGAACAGGTATTGATTCGATTTCTTCTACTAGTTTGATAATAGTTGGATTAGATTTAATATTGGATTATAATTTAGTGGTTATTATGGTTGATTGAGAATATTAAATGAGAATAAACCTACGGGTTGTTGTCATGATCAAGATTCTCTTGATATGTATGACATCATTTAAAAGGATATTAACACATGTGAATGGATTAATGAGTTTTATGGGTATGTGTATAACCATGAAATTGGTATGATTATATGCTATGTGATCATAGAACATGTGTGAATATTTATATAATCAAAGGGTTGTGGGTATGGAAAGAATTGAGAAAGGAAGCAAAGTAATGTTTTATGAAATTATGGGTGATATGATTGGGTATAAGGATTGATGTGAATTACCAAGGACATTGGTATGATTGAAAGAAAGTAAATGAGTGTTATGTGAATGAGAGTAAGGTAATGCATGAATGTCAAGTATGGGTGAAAGTGGTTAGGATAAGTCATGTGTGTAAAGACACGGTTTAATTTAACCACTAGCCCTATTAGGTTTATATAAGAATGCTTGAATTATGTGTTAAAGTAATAATGTTATACATGTTATTAACAATTCCTAAAGCCGAGGCTAGTTGGGAATTTATTGTAAGTCAAGCTTTGGATTAAGGTGAGTTCTATGAGCCCTCTTTTACTGTTTTAACGTTTTAGGGCTGATATGCATGTTATAAGGTTATTGTATGAAGGTGATTGATTTACCTGACTACGGTCAGATAAAAGAATGTGTTAAAGTTATTGTATGAAAATGATTTTAATGTGATTATGGTCAGGTAAAGAATGTTTTCAGGCAAGGAATGTTTTAAAGTAAATAACGTTTTAAGTCTCAACTGCGGTTGAGAAGTAAATGATTTTAAAAGTCTCAGCTGAAGTGTCAAGAATGTTTCCAGTCTCATCTGCGGTTGAGAAGTAAATGATTTTAAGATTTTCAGCTGAGATGTAAAGCATGTTTTAAGTTTCAACTGTGGTTGAGAAATAAATAAATGATTTTTAAAGTCTCGGCCGAGGTCGAATGGGAAATGTGATTTTGAAGTCCCGGCTACGGGTGGGCAAATGTTGAGCATTGCGGTGCGAAGAATGGTTTATGATTATGATGGTTTAAATGATTTAAACCATGTTATGTATGAATGATGTATGTAAAGATGTCTTGTACTGGTATGAGCCGTCAATTTCGGTTGATGGTTTAATAAGTCCTGTGAAAGAACAGGCATAAGTCATGTGAAAGAACAGGCCTGCCGACTGTGTGTCGCCAGTTCAGTTAAAGAAATCTTAGGCATGCTTGAGTTGTCAGCCGTGTGTTGATAATGTTAAAGAAATCTTATGCTTGCATGAGTTATCAGCTGCGAGTTGATAATGTTAAAGAAATCTTATGCTTGCATGAGTTATCAGCTGCGTGTTGATAGTGTTAAAGAAATCTTATACATGTATGAGTTATCAGCTGCGAGTTGATAGTTTAAGAGCCTTGTGCTGCACAAGCCTGTTTGACCTTAGGGTCAGCAGTTGACGGTGAAATTCCTTCACTGTATGAATGATGTTATGATGATACTTATGTTACGTAAGTATGTTACGAGGAAAGGTATGCTATGTATTTGAATTATGTCACATGATGACATGTATGTTATGTGTAAAAAGTATGTTATGTTATATAATGATCTGAAAGACTAAAGATTTTTATAACAAGTTAACTTAGAACTCACCAGCGAAAGCTGACTTGTTTTAGCATGCATGTCAGGTTGAGCAAGTTATGATGAGGATATGATGGTCGTGGCATGACATGAGGACTACCTATTCAAGAGCTGGCATTCCTGTTAAGAGTTAAATGTTATGTAATGATTTCCGCTGCTATAACATAAGATTGTTCTACGGTTTAAGAGCTATGCTCTTGATGTGTAACCAACCGAGGGACTCCCGGGGATCGGGGCCTCTCAAGTGACCTTCTTGCTATAGGTGCACAAACCGTTTTTTTTACTGGTTCTGATTCTAAACCAGTTCCGTTCAAAAAGCGATTTGATTTTGGTCAACATAGTCAAGAACCGGTTCCGTTTAGGTTAAGGTTTTTGACAATTTTTCTCGGTTTTTGGCAAGTTTTGGTTTTGTCCGATGGAACTAGTTCCGATTATGATTTTTCTAAAAAAAAGTAACCACTTGTGCATGGCAGTTTGGGCAGAATCAATTCAGATTGTCGGGTTCGTTTCTGGAATCGGTTATTTTTCCTACCTTTATCTCTTGCTAATGTATAGCTTTTCTACTTCATTACTTTATGTTGGAAAAATTCGGTAATGAACCCTTGAAAATCTATCGGATCATGTATTAATTCACTATCTAAAATCAATATTTCTCCCATTTTAAGTTCAATAAATTTGATTAAAAAATAATCCAATATAGAGATTTAAATGTGATATGAATGTTCATATATGATACATCCTTCTACGCATGCAATTCTATGTTTTAACACCAACAAGACCTATCAGGGGTTCTGTCCCTTTGGCCCTCGGTTTGGTCAGGAGCTCAGAAATCTTAAACAATCATACACTTTGTACCTCTAACTCTTTAAGGTTTCTTTACATCTAATTACACTAAAATATAAAACATTTTATTAATATTAAAATTAAATATGAACTCGATTCATTATGAGGCATTAAACTAGAACCCAATAAGTTGATTGAAACATTAAACTTGATCCACGATAAGTTGTGAAATTTTAGTAATTTTTGTTGTTTTTTTATTAATTTATAATATCAGTTGATGGAAAAAAGTAACACTGGTGAAATAAAATTTTGTGTCCTCCATTGCTTAAAACATTTAAAAATTAAATGAAATGCTAATATTTTTCAATAATCATTTTTTTTTTAATTCCGGGCACATTGATGGAAATGCATTATGCATACATAAATAATAAAAATAATACATATTAAAGAAAAATATTATTAATATCCGCGCGTTGCGGCGGGTTATCACAGTACACTTCCGATAACGGGTATTATATATTATTTGCAAAATCATAAGTTACATAGCAAAATCAAATCTCTCATCACAAACTCTATACAATTATATATATATATATATATATATATATATATATATATAGACATAAAATTATACAAAATCGAAAAAACAAAATTTAAAAGTTTTAGTAGCCAAAATTAAATAAACAAAACTTTATATTATATAAAAGTTTTAGTGATCAAAATCGAAAAAACAAAATTTTACTATTAAGTTTTAGTGGCCATAATCGAAAAAACAAAACTTTATATTATATAAAAGTTTTAGCGGCCAAAATAAAAAAAAAAGTTTGAAAAGTTTTAGTGGCCAAAATCGAAAAAACAAAACTTTATATTATATAAAAGTTTTAGAGACCAAAATCGAAAAAACAAAACTTTACTATTAAGTTTTAGTGGCCAAAATCGAAAAAACAAAACTTTAAAAAGTTTTAGTGGCCAAAATAGAACAAATAAAACTTTATATTAAAGTTTTAGTGGCCAGAATCGAAAAAACAAAACTTTAAAAGTTTTTGTGGCCAAAATCGAAAAAACAAAACTTTATATTATATAAAAGTTTTAGTGACAAAAATCGAAAAAACAAAACTTTACTTTTAGTGGCGAAAATCGAAAAAACAAAACTTTATATTATATAAAAGTTTTAGTGGCGAAAATCGAAAAAACAAAACTTTAAAAAGTTTTAGTGGGCAAAATCGAAAAATCAAAACCTTATAATATATAAAAGTTTTAGTGGCTAAAATCGAAAAAACAAAACTTTAAAAGTTTTAGTGGCCAAAATCGAAAAAAGAAACTTTATATTATATAAAAGTTTTGGTGACCAAAATCGAAAAAAGAAAACGTTACTATTCATTTCAGTTGGTTTTTAATATATATAACTAGTATAACGGACCCGCGCGTTGCGGCGGGGTCTGATTTACTGACGTAAAAACAATCAACAGAATATGAGGTTAAAATCGTGTACAATAACATGCATGAAGGAGGAAACCTTGCACCTTTTACGTGTCGTTGCTCAGTCTGCAGAATATTGAAACACCAAGTTTACCCCTATATATTATATAATCAGCTCGTCATATTCACAGCAACCGAAAGGCTCTCTAGCAAGCAACATACTACAAACTTAATATCTAAACATCACTAAGTTTAAAAAGAAATATAAAAGGTTAAAATTTGACATTATGCAAGCGTAAAATCTAATGTAAACACTAAAATTGAAACAGAAGGCATGCCATAGTCCTCATTTGTTGTACTGTGTAAAAATCAGGCAATCTTTGTAGTCTATAATCTAGCCCATAACAATTCAACAACCAAGTTTCCCAATTATGATTTCCTGATCCATCTAAAACCCTAGCAAATGTTGATTTGTAATAAAAAACAAACATCTTTGATGCATAAAACTCGAAGGTATGTTTCAAAAGCTTCATCGACATTTTCCTCCAATAAACTGTTAACTTTAGATATCACATAGCTAATTCCCTCATATGATTCCAGAGTAACATTGCTGAAAAAAAATTAATCAATATGAGAGTCATGTAAATTCTATAAAAGTCAGAGTTAAAGTCAACTACTAATTCGAAAGAAGAGCAGAAAAAAGAACCATATATACCAACTATTTTGAATTAGTTTATGCTTTGCAAACGAAAAGTATTGCACATCTTCTGCTAGGCAAGCAACCAAATAGTAAACTTCTGTCTCCTAAGTAAACATAAATTAATGTTATACTTGAAATAGCATAATGTGAATGTCAAAAAATAATGTGATAGGTGTCATAAATAGTACTATTTTAATTTGAAGTGAAATAGAAAACAAACTAAAAAATTGTTGCCACTCTTCAATCAATAACCACATGTAAATTACTATGACGTATTCTCAAGATCTTTATATGTGTGGGCCCTTAAGGGGCAAAAGTAAAAGTGCACTAATTTTAACGTTATTTCAATTATTTTGTGAAAATAACGTTAATATCATTAGGATGATCAACTTCAAACGATAACTTTGAGCCGGGGACTCTTTCAGAGCAACCTCTCTATCCCAATTGGGATAGGGGTAAGGTTTGTATCTATCCTTCCCCCCAGACCCTACTGAAAAGTGGGAATATACTGGGTAAGGTGGTTGTTGGTGGTTGTTATTATGAAGATCTTTAGAATTACAAATTAAAATCAAATGAAGTAATGCCTAAAAAAAATAAATTAAATCACATAATCTACTCGTGGAAATGTGGAATAAGATCAACCCAGCCGTGGGGAAACATTAACAACATAAAACCTGATGCTCTTGTTAGATGTTAACAGTGGTTGAAAAGTAATATTAGTGAGACATAAAACATAATTATCTAATTAAACAGATTTGCCTATTGAATAAAAGTGTATAGGTGTTTTCACATTAAATTGGAAATCTGGATCACAATATAGTAAACAAATTTCTAACAAAGATCAAAAAGGTCACCTTGATGTATTGTGTTATAGCTATGATGCAGATCAGGAAAAAAAAATTGGTTTCAAGTTGTTTGTTATTTCATTGTTTGCACTTAAGTTACTGATTCTCAATAAATAAGACACTTATATGTTAAAATACCTATTTAGTTGCACTCCTATAAGGTCATGTATTTGGAATCCTTAACATATGCTCATTGTTCTTATATAGTTTTGGCAAAACATTCTATGAATTACTTTCTGTCAACTCATAAACCATGGTTATTGTTTCCAGACAGATAAAAAATATAGCATCAATAACATAAAGAATGATAATTATATAAACACCAAGATAGCAAACCTAAAATCGGAAAAGACATAATGACAGTTAAGTCATTAAACCAAAAGGAAGCCAAACAAATAAAAGTCTTCTCTTCATTTACATGTAACTTGCAGTTTTAGACCTCATTTTTTTCTCTCTATGATCGATTAAAGGAAGCCAAAAAGAACTGAGACCAGAGCACTCAATCAACAAAAAAGTCACAGCAAAACCCTAAAAAAAACTAAAAATAAACCAGAAAAACATACCAGGTGAATCAGAAAGAAAGAAAACTATCCTTGAATCCTAGCAGCCATAAGAAGGGATCATCATTAAAAAAGATTACCTCTTTCACCTTGTTTTTCCTTGTACACGACTCAGAATAAAACATTATTAGGATTCTAACAAACCTAAAACCCTATAATCACAAAAGAAGATTAAAAAAAATTCTATCAAGCTATCTGCTTAAAATATTAACAAACCACATATGCAACAATAACATATATATCTTTCAAAGTAACCACAAATTTATGGATTTCTCCCTCAATTTCATAATTTAGAAAATCATAACAGAAACCAAACAAAATGGATCCTAAATGCATGTAAGAACCATATTTAATAGTAATTAGTCGAATTTTATAATATCAACTCAACCAAATTCTAAAAACCCTAGGAACTAAAGTAAGTCAACAAACCCATAAAAAGCACTCGAAATGAAAATGAAAATCAAAATCAAAAGGAAATGGAAGGCACCTTATCAACAAAGAACCAGTCAAAGACCGGAGTAGGCAAAATCCATAGCGTGAATGGATATGAAGATTAGGACCTCACGTAATTCGTAGTTCTTGAGCAATCGAACCGGCCACCAAACTAAGCTTCGACGTCCGGTTATACGTCACGGCCGGCGTTTGAGATTTTTCCGGAGGCGCAATTGGACGATGCAATTGATGGGGTTTTTGATCTCATCGATGTCGGATTGAAAGGATTGGTTGAGGGGGCAGTGTGTCGTTCGACATGCTAGTGGGCGAGATGCAGGTATGACTTATGAGAGAGCATAGGGTCGGTGTTGATTTCATGGTGGGAGGTGGATACGAATCAGAGAAAGAAAGGGGAAATGATGAAGATGAGTGTTGTACCAAAAGATGAAGATGAGTGTTGTACCAAAAGATAAAGATGAGTGTTGTACCAAACGCTTAAAATGTTGTAGGAAATGAACAGGGAATGTGTGAGGGGGGAAAATTTTGGTTTTTAATATATATAATAATAATACATATTAAAGGAAAATATTATTAATATTTTTTTCGGCTGCCGACAGAATTGCCTACGAACAAAGTCAATGTTATGAAACTAAGGGGGGAAAATATCCATCAAAAATTAATATATTTTTTGAACATCTGAAATTAATGAAGGTTACATCTGATAAATCATAAATCATTTGAAACCACCTCTCAACCAACGAAAATACAAATCACATCACATGAATAAATGGAAACACCATCGAGTTGTAGGACACTCCCATCTCTTTATTATTATTTTTTTTTTGCTTGGTCATGAAGAAATATTGTAAAAATCGGCATAAACAGTTGACGATTTTAGACATTAGGCGGCGGTCCATCATTTTGATTTTGGCCTAATGGCCAATCAGTCGACAAGATAAAAATCAATCAAAATCGAGCCTAACATACGTAAGTCAAAAAAAATCGATAGAATTTAAAACTCTAATGAAAATATGCTATGTTTTCTACTGAACCCTTTGGCAAAGAACCCTTGCTTCTATGCCTCTATTTTTTTTTTCTTTTTCACAGCTCTTTTTTATTAAACACTAATATTAGAAGAATATATTTTAAAATATTTAATATAAATTTCTTAATAATTATTATTTGATTAACAAAATAAACTTAATATGAAATTTAATAATAAGTATTTATTATAATTTTATGCTAATAAATAAGTAATTTGTGAGACTTTGTCTTGTTGTAAGTCTCCAAATTCTGTTACTTGTTTCTATCTCAAGTTAATAATTTAATCATACGGCTTTCGTCAATGTAATTTAGGTGTTTTAATTATTTCAACAAAAAATATAATTTTTTATCAATACATCCCATGTAGTTTAAGTAACTAACAATTTTCGCCCCCAAACTTAACTGTTCTTACGATTTTGACCCCCAAACCTAACTATGGTTAAGGGTCAAAACTATTAGTTTTTTAAACCACATGGTTACATTAATAATTTACTTTGATTATTATATCATTAATAAATTAAATTTTGAATCCAATATCAATTTTGTACCAACACATCAAGATCGATTTTGATTGTTTCTTACTCGTAGTATTTGATTATAATTTTTTTGAAAATAAGTTTTCAATTCTATATTACATACGAATTACTGAACCCATAGGAAACTAGTTTTATACATGTCCGGTGGCCGGATATTTTAACGTAATAATAACATAAGTATTTTTTTTTTACTTGAATTGTTAACAAACTCATTATTTATCATAGTATTAAATAACTAATACAAACACAAACTTTTATTAGTTAGCTTCTATTATTAAAGCTATCAAATATTAAAATGTATTTGAGAAATATCTATAGTAAAAACATACCTTTGAGGGCTTATTTGTTTGTTTTTTTTGTCTGAGAGATTCTTTTTTCCTTGTACAAACTTAATTAACAACTAAAAAACAGAAGCAACATCATCTATATATAATCAAAGATTAAAATTTATTATTTTTTATCAAGAAAGATGAAAAATTGTACATCTCTTATTGTATACAAAAGTGTTGGTGTGTTATAAATGACGATATGCATTGAAGAACTTTGCAACAAATATTAACCATATTATGTTTAAACATCACCATAATTAGTAACTTTTGACCCACACACATAAAGATAAAGAGATATTTACAGGATGTTTAGATGTTGACCCGTTACATAAACCACTTATTTTACACATGCATAACAAAGGAATTTTAAAGGTTGCACTTAGTATGTTTTAATTAACTGAATAGGTTTCAAGTACATATCAAGTGGGGTGGGGTTGGTTGCTAAAACCTTTTGGTTCATTTTTATTAATTTATTGTGACTATTTTGTGCAACATGAACAATAATATATAACTCAAATTGACCCATGCCATTTTATATGAATACAAAGAAAATCCAAAAAACATAAACAACCTAACTTCCCCTTGAACATTAGGGTGTATTAACTTCACAACTGTTTCATATTGAAACAAATGTTTCGATACATATGTGTTAATAATCGCATGGTTGAATATTTATAATTTTATCTCGTGAACTATATATACCATAACCGGAGGAACTACAAGATTGCTGTGGACAAGCTTGTTATGAATTCAGATTGTGTAGAATAAAGAACAATATACAAAACACTCCCAAAAAGATGTTAAAAAAATTGAATTGAACTTGGTTAAAGCAAAACCCACTTTAGGTATGTATTTATAGGAGTTACAGATATAGGCACTTAAATATAGAAGTAATTGAGGGAAGTTGTAAGTTGTAACCACCTATTTTATACTGTCAAGATTAAATCTAGAGGAATTTAAATGGCTCAAATCTACTCTCAAAGAGGTTGAGGAGACTGGCGTCTATATATATAACTACCGTGTGAAATTTTGAAAGGGTAAAATTTTTGGATTAAAAATGGAGGATGATTGTGGGTAGATAAAATATAACATTTTTTTTTGTAAGGTTATTTAATGTTACCAACATAAAGACTAATTTTCCCGTACAATATTCAAATCTTATTGGACGACACACGTGTCACATGCTTGTCATACTTGTTTGGTTTGTAATCCTAATAGGAAAAAAAACCATTGATTGCATTTTTGATAGCAAACATCCGCATATATTACATATGTAAACTTCATACACATAGTTTATTAAATGGACAGAAACAACCTCATACAATATATTACACATGGTTTAGTCGATAAAAACACGCAACATAAAGTAGAGGTGTAACTAAGGTGTTCAAAAAAATCCGTATATAAAATCCGAAAGTATGAATCTTAAATATTCGAAATTTTCGGATATCCGTAAGTTCGGATTCGGATACCTATTTTGAAAATTTCCGGATCCGATATCCAGTATAGTTTTTATTCAGATAAATTTTCGGGTATTTCAGGTAATTTTTCAGGTATTTCGGCTAATTTTTTTTGGATATTCGAAAATAAACACCCAGAGGTGTAAGAATCAAATCTCGACTTCATATAATATGTTTCAGTTTAGCTTATTAACTCCCTCATGTTAGCAGCAGTGGTCGTCAAGAACCCTCATGTTAACGAGATTTTGAAGACAATGGAGATCAATTGAAGTACAAAAACATTGTACCATTTGTAGCCTAATTATCATGCCAAAATAAATGGTCCACAAGAGAACATTGGACCCATCCTAAGACGTTAGTCTATACCAAAAAACAATTTTGCTAAAATTCATTCATCAGCAAAACCATAAAAAATAGGCTAAAACCATAAAAATTTTAGTGAATCATGAAACAGAAAAGAAAAGAGAAAACAAAAACGAAAACAAAAATACAAACATACTAAAGAATCAAAGAACTAATGACGGCTATGAGGATGTGATGGTGTAGTAAGGAGGCTAGGATCCATGTCTTGTGGGCGGTAATTAGAGGTGTTCATGAGCCGAACCGAGCCGAGTCAGAGGTTAGCTCGGACTCGGCTCAAATTTAAACCGAGCCTAAAATCTTGGCTCGGACTCTGCTCGTTTTTAACCGAGCTGACTCGGCTCGTTTTTGGCTCGGTTTTTACATAAAAAATTTGGTTCGGTTCGTTTTTTGCTCGGTATTTACATAAGAGAAGATGTGTGAATATGTGGAACTAGGAATTAATAATATGATTTGGGAATTAAGAATTAGTGGAGCACGTGATAATTGAAATTAATTTCGTATTTCCGTCATTTTTTCTTTTATTTTTTTTATTTTTATTTTTAACATAATTACAAAATAAGATCAAAGTATATTTATTAGTGAAACTAACCCTGTAGTTTATATTTTAGTATAACATGTTGTACAAACAAGCCGAGCATACGAGCCAAGCCAGCCCTGGCTCGAACTCGGCTTGGTTAAAAAACGAGCTAGCTCGGTTCGGTTCGGTTACAAACGAGCCTTATTCGAGCCGAGCTTTTTCCGATCATGCTACGAGCCGAATCCGAGTTTCGAGCTTTTTGGACAGACCTAGCGGTAATGTGGTGTGACCACAGAACCATCATGTAACTAGTAATCGATACATACATACATATACACTATGTATGCATACTTTACAGGTAAAAGTAAAATCACACTAAAATTAACGTTATTTAACTTTTTTATGTGAAAATAACGTTATAAATGTTTGGATGATTAACTTTAAACGATAATTTTGAGTCGGAGACTCCTTCGAAGCTCTCTCTTTATCTTATGGGCTGTTTAGTAGTATCTGAATGAGTCTGAATAGGTCTGAGTCTGAATGGTTCAGATTCAGACTGTTTGTTTCAAAGATAAAATCACATCTGAATGGAACAAGAAGTCTGAATGAACCTCTGAATGGTTCAGATGTTGATACATGTCTGAATGGGAAAAAAGAGGCCAACGTTTTTACCCATCCCACCTCCTTTCACCCTAATCTCTTCTCGAGACCACCACACGTTTGAAGCTCCCGACCGCTCCTCCGATCACCGTCTGCACCTTCCGGTCTCCTCCTCCCGGCCGCCGCTCCTCCTCTCGGTCGCCGCCTCCTCCCAATCACCTCCTCATCCGCCCGTTTCAATCTGAATATAAACGACCATCTGCAACTTCCGGTCTCCTCCTGGTTGACGCCGCCTCCTCCTCCCAGTCGCCCCCCTCCTCCTGTTTTGATATGAAGACAAACGATTGAAGCAATCGGATAACCAAGATCGGTAGATATCAAATGAGTCGAATGTTATTGAAGCAATCGAATAACCCAGATCGGTAGATATCAAATGAGTCGCTTCACATCCGTAGATTGAAAGGGGGCGCCCCCTGATTGATTATGATCGATTTCTAGAACATGGAAATAATGGAATTATTGAATTAAATTCTATGGATGTGGCGGGTTTTCAATATATATAATATATTTAAATATTAATTCGGTTGAAACCAAATAAACTGAATTCAAAAAATGCTAGAACCGTAAACCAATTCGAAAACCGAATTTGTATTATTGTTAATGTGTAATTTGGATGTTTGGATTTTAACATGTTTGGATTTTACCATGTTTATATTATTATTATTACTGAAAAAAGTGCTTTAGAAGGGTAAAATAATAATTCAGTATATTCGTTCAGATGTTCAACCAAACAGTCTTAACCGGTTCAGCATTTAATGATTCAGACCCTCTTAACTATTCAGATATGTTAATCATTCAGCACTTAACGATTCAGATGCTACCAAACAACTTCTTAATCTTAGTTGTGACAAAAGGATATTATATGTTTTCATCTTTTTCTTCGAAGAGGGTGACCTTCGCTTGTTTTTTATTTTTTAGAAACATAGGGCTTGAAAATTGAAATAGAACGATCAAGAAACTTCTCCATGTTTCTTAATCCATCATATATGATGACGATGTCATAACGTCAATTCGAAAAATCCCAAATCAAGAACTATCTTCAATCCCCAAAAGTTCAAAATAATATCCGTTTAGATTCCTTCCGCCGTTGACCATACGTTGACTTCTCAATGGAAGCAATCTTCATCCACATGTTTTCACTGTCTCTCTAAATTTCACTCATATTCAAAATCAATTTCATAGACAAACTTTATCTCTCTTCAATTAGAAGAATCCATTGCTCAAATCTTGAAACTGCTTCGATATCGGCTTCAATTGCACCGTCCGCCATTAAAGGTTTGTTCTTATCTTTCATTTCATCTGGAAAACGAATTCTTGATTTTTACTTCAATTCGTATATTCGTTTTGATTTTTTTATCATAAATCTCTTACCTTTTAATACATGGGTTTAGCTATAAATCATGTAATCGTTTTGGGTATGATGTGAATTCTAGGGTTTCTTTGCGTATCTGGTGGTTATTTGGGGTTTTCAGGTATTAGTTGATCGAAATCTCCATGTGTATTGATGTGTATCATAATCTGTTGATTATTTCTTTAGATTCTGGAAATCTTTGTGGCAATTTCTAGATTGGAGTTGATTATTGTTCTGATTATGCCATTACTTCATTTGTCATTATTAGGGTTTTCTAAACACTCAGTTTAAGAATTTGGGGATAATGTTGATGTCACATTTGGGATCAAAGGAACAAAGATGGCCAAATGGCCCATTGGGAGAACTGGGAGACGCATCAGCAACGTTTAATTATGGGCTTTCGGACATGATGATGAACAACTTATGGGTGTATGATTACAACATGCTTGAAGAATCACAAAACTTTCAACTTTCTGGGTACCCTGTGAAAGAATCATATGAGTATGCAGTATCTGTTCCTGCTTTATCTTCATCAAGATTATTGGTCGATATGCAGCATAACAGGGAGAATGATGATCCAAACTTGATAAAAGTCACAGAAATGACTGAATCAAAAGTGACCCAAAAGAGCATAAAAGGTCCACGAAGCAGAAGATGCAAGCGAACCGCTTTTGGAAATCTGCATAACTTCACAGCTACCCCATCTATCGACCTTTACGGGTCAGTTGGTAATCAAGGGTCTGCTACGAGCAAAAGATGTTTGGCTAAAAGTGATCCGGCTAAAAATGATCTGACTGAACCCTCTTTCAAGAAACTAAATCTTGAAAACAACGATGTCATTTCAGATTCTGTTAGTGACATAAATGGTGTTGGTAAATGGTTAGAAGACTTGGGGTTTGGTAGATATGCAGGTGTGTTTGAAATGCATGAGGTTGATGAAACAGCATTGCCTTTGCTTACTCTTGATGATCTGAAGGAAATGGGCGTTCTTGCTGTCGGCCCTCGAAGGAAACTGTATGCTGCAATATGTAGACTCAAGGGGAAGTAGGCGAAACTCAAACATGTTAATGTAAGTTGTGTGAATCTCCAACATGTTTTCTGAGTACCCTTTTGTTGTTTTAACCTCTGATAGTTATCTTTTAGTTAGGAACTGAAGGAGATTATATCACTGATAAGAATTATAATCTAGCTCTTAAATTTTGTACCTGAGGTTTAAAATGTCACACAACCTTTTCATTTTACGAATATAAAAGTTCTCTTACTGTATAGTTGTATCTTTTAAAGATGAAAACAATATAATTCACTAAATACGTTTTTATTGAATAACACACATGGGTGAATTAAATCATCTAGTTTATCTTTTATCTAGTTTTTATTGAATGTACTTGGCTATCCTATCATCCTTCTTGTTTTGCCTGAGCTGAGTAGTCTGTTATGTATCTTTATGCACAGTCATATGCATGTTATTTATACAACTGTTTGTATTTGTGTGGTATGTTGCTTTATGCCCATGTGTTTGATGCTCTATGCTGATTTCCTGTAGTATGCTGCGTTTAAAAAACAAGGACTCACAACTTGAGTCGGGGCCTCTTACGAAGCAGTCTCTCTACCACAATTTGGGGTAGGGTAATATTTGTCTTCATCTCTTCCCCCAGACCCCATAAAATGGGATTTCACTGGGTATGTTTGTTTGTATGTTTATTGAATGTAACTCTCGGTGGCTTTTAGCTTTTAACCCTTTTGAACTGTCTACAAAAGCTCCATCTTGTTTCACTGGTTAGGAGTATATTGATTGTGTTTCTTTACAATTTTTTGGTAACATGTTTTCATGAAACAAAACTAACGCCGGTAAAATTTTGGGGTAATCCTTAAATTTCTCCTATTTTTACATCTGGATGCCCATCTCCAGACTCTACTGCTAAAATTTTATGAAAAACTAGTGATACCTATCTTAAAATATAAGAATTGAATCCTCATATTTTTTTGAGTGGTGGTAAGTGAAAATAGTAAAAATAATAATTCATAAATATAAAATATTATTTAATTGAAAGAGGGATAGATGTTAGGAATAAGATGTAAAATGTTTTTTAAAGATGGGACAAATTTGGAAAAAAATAATGTGTTTTATTTTTAGAGTAATTATATATATATTAAAAGAAGAATGGGTATGAATAGTATACTATGTGATTTTGGAGTTTGGCCTTTTAGACTTTTATTACAAATATATTATAATAGTCATAACATATTCTTTTTTAGTTATATTGAAAATAGTGTGTATATATATTATTATATTGAATAGTAAATATTATATATATATATATATATATAAATATATATATAGTGAAAAAATGTGGTCTTTTCTAATGTTTCGCTCGTGTTCGGAAAAAATAAACAGTGATTTATATTTACCCATAAAAAATCGGTGTTTGCTTAGAGATTTGGGTTTTTTTAATTAAACCAATTGGTTGCCGGTGTGAATGATATATAAGTAATTTAATCTATTATTTTAGTAACATATTTTTATGAATTTTGTATGATTTAATGTTTTTATGAGAAATTCACATAGAGTTCGTGATAAGAAAATTTGATTTTACTATATAACTTATGCTTCTGCAAATGATATATAACACCCGTTATCGATAGTGTACTGTGATAATCCGCCGCAATGCGCGACGGGAAAAGCCCTATTTATTATAAATTTTTTTTGAACGACGACGATCCTACATACCACGTATGTTGTCTTAACAGGGCCCACCCGGCAGAGGTAAGACGCGGTCACACCAGATGCACGGGAACCACCTGGAATGGGAACTCTCGCCACCTATTGGTCAAGAACCCGAAATTAAGCTTAATATTCCTTCCCTTATATGGATGTCCTTTAAATTGCTCCTGGTAGGGCTTGAACCAATGACCTCTCGGTCACAAGGTGAAACCCCAGCAGGACGAGTAATTACTATTAATGCTTTAAAAAGCTTGTGATGCTCAAGCTTGATGTGCTTGTGCTTGATTGATTTGACATTGACGAGTAATTATTATAAATGCTTTTTTTTATGTATATTAAAAAAAGTTCATGTTATTCTTACATTTTTGATGGGTTGTAAAACACATCCGGTTTTTAAATGATTTTAAGTCGATTTTAAGTTGCAAATATATCGTTTTTGTTTATTTTTAGATTCTTTTTACATGTTTGTGGTTTTTACAGGCTTGTCGAATGAAATGAGTGGAAATCGAGTTCGAAACCCGAAGGAATCGAGCCCCGGTTGAAATTAAGAGAAAAAGACAAGTTTTAATCATTTGGAGAGCTTCGCGGTACGCTATGAGGAAGAATATCACCTTCGCGGTACGCGAAGGATTTCGGGAGTTCCCCGCTTATTTTGTCCATCGCGGTACGCGATGTTGTTTTGAATTTGTTTCCTCGGTACGCGAAGGAGTTTAAAATTTGAAAAAAGTCAAGGTTAATGCGAGATAAAAGAGGAGACGCTCCCCAGCCGTTGAGATCATCATTCTCGACCATTTTTGAAGCAGGAGAGCATTCCAGGAGCTTTGGGAAGCATTTGGGAAGCATTGGAGGGCTAGAAGGCTTTGTTTACATGTGAATTCATCTTGGTCATTCTTTGTTCTCATTTGTTCTTAATTTTCAGTAGTTTATTTCATTACATGCTATTGTTTCTGAGTATTCTTGACTGATGATGATGTTATTAGGCTACTTCTTTGATTCTACTTAGGTTAGAATAAATGTTTGAATGATTATTGATGACTATTGACTATGGTTTTGATTTATGATGGAAAATACTTTTGTAACAGATTTTAGTATGTCATTTTGATGAGTTTTGCATATTTAATCTTGATTATATCAGTTTATATCATGTTCCATACGTGTTTATTGAATGTCTTTCGGTGTTAGACACGTATTAGGTCATCGACTTGGTGTTATGACTAGTTTGTGGCTTGTTTGATATCACTAGCCATAGGAAAAGATATAATTGATGTTCTTAGGGTTCTATGTGTATCTAAGTTTAGAAATCCGGAAGGTGATAGACTTGTCGGGTGATCTTTAGCATTAGGGTTTTCATAATAATTACCTGGAAGGGATAGTTCTTTGAAAGACTTAGTGTTATTGTCATTTCGTGTCAAATTAGACATTTTAATATTACTCCTTGCATATTTGGTGTATTGGAATGAGAAAATCAGGAATGTGACTTGTTCATTTGAGTACAAAAGTGTTATTGGAAAAATCTGGAAGGCGATTCAATTAACTAGTGTATTTAGTGCAAGATTATGTTTTCTTAGTTGGTTACATCTGGTAATTGATCCAGAATCCATTGGGTTACCTATATTTTGCTGTTTAAGATCCTAGTTCCATCATATCAAACAAAGTCAATAGTGTCAATAATCACAAACATGAATTTTACCTAAGTAGAGTTTTTCCCAATTATTTAGGTTTTTCTAATATTGTAATTCATTTCTTTTAATCAAATTAATTAATATGTTTTAGGAATTAATATTAGTTGAATCTGCTTTTTCTAATTTAATTAGGATAATTAGTTTAATTGAATTGTCATTTTTATTCAAAACCCCCCTCTTTGTTTTAAATCATTTTCTAATCTCGTTTCGTTAAGTTAGTGTCTCGTGGGTTCGATATCCGGACTTTCATTAGCTATTCTACAATTGATAGGTACACTTGCCTGTCGTAGTGGTTTAGTTTAGGATTTCTGGTTTTAACTCGTTGTAATTAAGTTAAGTCTAGGTTATTATTTGTAGTTGTTTTCTTAGACCACTTTTAGGAACATCAATTTTTCACACCCTTTATACGTCTCGTAGTCCTATACGAGATGCATATAGTGACAATCATTGTTTTTCAGAATTTTTCAGTATCATTGATTGAACTCTTATACGTCTCATATATGCCTTACGAGGTATATACGAGACCAATTATTGTCAAATTATTGGGTGTCAAAGGGGTCATGCGAGACGTATAAGGTCGGTATGATGTCAAAATAAAAAAGTAGGGTGTGTAAATAACCAAGCCCTAAAAAAATAATCAAACCAATGTTTAACAAAACATACTTGATTAGTACCAAAGTTGATAGGAGGTACAAAATAAACAAATTTGAAAAATTTATAAAACTGATATCGATATCATATCTTATTTTATCTTCACAAAAATGCACCTATTCTTTCAAAAGGTACAAAATTCTCAATTAGTTTTCCGGTGATGGAAAAGTCTTTCGCGGCAACTGAATGAGCTCATGACCTGTTCACAACACCAAATAATGTGTTAATTTTTATTTTTAATATTATAATCTTGAATTTTAGAATATTCATAAATTTACCTATAAACCCAACTTGCTTTTCATCTGAAGACAGAACTCGTAAACCTTCTTTGAATCAGGAAGAGTTTTGGAGACACTTTCCCTTTGCATGCACCTTTTGGCCCATGCAATCAACTTTGGGCACTCTTTTTCAATACTGAAATTCCCAAGGGTCTCATATGTATAAAACCAAGAGTAGAAGGTCACAAGTGCAATATCAGCATACCCGAAGGTCTCTCCCATAAAATATGGTTTTTCTCCAATCTGCCCTTCCAAGACCTTCAAAATCTCTATGAACTCCTCCTTTGCCTTTTCCTGTTCTTCACCCTTTAATGTCCAAGTTTTTTTTGCACCTTCATAAACCTTAGCACACAAACGAAATTTTATACTTATATTTAAAATTATTAATAAAATCGGTTCGAGTAATATGATGATAGGTCTATACGAGAGTTATAAGGGTTAATGTCAAAGGAAACCATACGCCTTGTATACGCAGAAAGTGTCGGTGGGATGTTATAATAAAAAAATGGGTGTGTAAATAACGAGACCCTAAATAAAACATGCGATATTACACATGGTGATAGAGTATTGTGTACTTGCAATCTTTTAACAGTTTGATTTAAAATATTAATTACGTTAAAAAAATTGCAAAAGAGGGCCAAACGTCCGAATTTGTATACGGTCGATACAGACAAAAAAAAGTAAACACATTTATCATTTTCTTTCAAAAAAAATCAAAAAAAAAAAAAGAATCAAATATTAATATTGATGGTAGTAGTTTGCATGCATTGAATGCCTTTATTTTTGTGCATGATAATAGAAAGAAAGATTAGCTAGTTACACATCCAAGCAGGTCTTAGAAAGGAGGCGTTGCCTCTTAGAAAGGAGGTCTTGGGTTCAAATCCAAGCAAGGAGGAATATTGGGTGTAATTTAGGAGTAGGAGTAGGAGTAGGAGTAGGAGTAGGAGTAGGGGTAGGATAGTATGGCCGTTCAAAAAAAAAAAAGTTACACATACATGACCGATCTTGAGAATTTAAATGATCAGAATGAGAAGGATAAAAATGTCCTTGGGTTCAAACAAATTATCAATTATATAAACTCTTTTTCCAAATAATATTTCACGTTATAACAATAAACATATCATAATCATAGTAGGCTGAATGCATTACTCAAATAGATGGACTTTCATTTAATTTCAGAAATATTATGACTCAACCGGTGGGCTTAGTTTTTTTAACTTGAATTTTAAACTTATTTAAACTTAATGTGTATAATTTTTTTTAATCTTCAACTTCTAATAAATAAGTAAACTCAAATAACACTTGTCAAATCCTTAAATCACTTAATGACATTTGTCACATTTTTAAACCACTTTTGACATGTGTTACATTCTAACCATGTTATCCAATTCTCTCTCTTATTAAATGCTTATATATTCTCTTTCATATTAAATAATTAAATTAAATACAATAACTAATGATTTTAGTTATACTTTTTTATACTAATAATAATTTTTTAATAAATTAAAAAACAAATCTTTATATTAAAAAATAGATTTTGTAAATAAAAATTATACAAAACAATTTTCTAAAAAAACAAAACCCAGAAGTTTAAACAACAAGATTTCTATATAAAAAAATAATTTTTAATACAATTCTAAAGATGAAATGTTAAAAAATAACGTAAATTCAATCATATTTTATCCTAAAAATCGTTTCTTAAACCCTAAATTTTTATTAGTTACTATATAATATTTTTTATACAATCCGTATAACACATGGGATATTAACCTAGTACAAAACATAAAAAAAATAAAAATTTGGGCCACTTAAAAAACCGAACCCAAGGCGGTGGCCCGTTAATACGTACCTTCTTATCGACATAGTCAGCCCAAAACCTAGCCTGAGCTCTAACATAAGGATCAGAAGGCATCAATGGGGGCTTATCATTCCACACATCTTCAATATATTGAACAATAATGCAAGATTCATTTATAGGTTTTCCATTGTGTACAAGAACCGGGATTTTATTGTAAACCGGGTTCATTTCAATAAGCATGGGGCTTTTATTAAGCAGGTCTTGTTCTTTGTACTCATACTCGATACCCTTTTCAGCCAAAGCAATTCTCACCCTCATACCGAACATGCTTGGCCAAAAATCCAACAACACTACATCAGATCCCCCCATTTTTTTAATTAATTTATGAAAATAAATATATTGTTTTTCAAATATTAGATTAGGGTTTATATATGCTTTATATATATAAACATTTCATATGTTGATTCATGTGAGTTATTTGATCCTATAAAACCGTATTTGGATGTTTGAAACCTAACAATAGAAATGAAATTATTGGTCATCATGTTATAAGTTTATAACACTTTTGACTTGGTGTTTGTATTTATATATGGTAAAAAAATATTATATTGATTATGCTTGTAATATAATTAGTAAATTTATTAATTACGTTTTTAATATAAGTAGTAAACTAATAATGTTTACCCAGTATATAAGATATCAAAATAAATATGCTTTAAAACAATATTAAATGTTATTTAAGAATATAAATAGATCATAACTCTTCCATATATTCTTACTAGGTATATACACCATGTATTACACGGGTTTAATAAAAATATATAACAAACAGTCATCAATAAAAATTTTAACAATATAAGATGATTTTATAATATGAAATATTATTAAAATTTTGTATAATTTAGTGCTTTATGTAATATAATATTATTATATTATTTATTTAAAAAATAAGTTTTTCTAAATTTGTTTCTTTAAACATTTCATTTAGATTTTTTTTAAAATTCATATTTTATAATAATTTGACTTTTTAAAAAAATTAAGTATGTTTTTTAATATAATTATATTTTTAATGTATTAAAAAATCTTTTTTAATTTAAAATTGTATAAAAAGTATATTTAATATTATCTTCCTTACTAATAATTGATTCCAAGAAATGTCACATGAAATTCTCACGTTATTCCTAAAAAATGTTATTTTTTAATATAAAAACTCACATTTAATGTTATTAATAATATATATTGGAGTAAATTGCACTTTTGATCCTTTATATTTACACAAAATTTCAGAGATAGTCCTTTATGTTTCAAAATGTCAAAATCAGTCCTTTAAGTTTTCAAATTTTGCAAACTTGGTCATTTATCCGTTAACGCCGTTAAGTACTAACAGAATAAAGGACCATATCCGAAAATTTATGTAAACATAAAGGACCAAAAGTGATGATTTTTTTGACATTTATGCTCATATTCTGTTAATACTTAACAGCGTTAACAGAGAAAGGACCGAGTTTGCAACACTTGAAAACTTAAAGGACTGTTTTTGATATTTTGAAACATAAAGGACTGTCTCTGAAATTTTGTGTAAAGATAAAGGACCAAAAGTGCAATTTACTCTATATATTGTTTATATAAATACACAAAATTAATGCTTGATAATAAATATAATCTATGTTTAATTTTATATATGTGTGTATTAAAAACATTTTTTAATAATTTTTTGTATTTAAAGTTTTTTTGATATTAAAAAGGTATAACTAATATTATTATTTTTGATATAATTATTTAATAAAAAAGAATATAATAATAAAGAATTATAAAATCAAATAATTTTTATTCATAAACATGTATAATACACGGGTATATAACCTAGTTTTTAATATGAAATGTATTTGATAGGAAAGAGAGTAGGGAAACCAAAGTTAAGGTGTTTTAGGAAATAACACGTTTTTTTAGAAAACTTTATTTATTATTAGATTAGATAGATAGAGTATGGGTATACACACATTTTTGGCAAATCATTTATGAATAAATTTGCATTATACCCATAGTTTATCTTTTATATTAAATAAACAAAAATACTAAAAAATACAGGTCATCTAAAAATAGCTTGTTGCTAGAACGAATGCATCATAATGAATACATCCATTTATCAAAATACCATATAAGAGAAAGCCAAAGTGGGGATTGTTGCTAAGGATGTTTCTTTACTTCTCAACACTGTTCTGAATTGTTCGGTTGAATATTATTTTTAGTTAAAAGTAGCGGTTTCGTCTTCCAACAGTATAAAAAATTAACACGTACGCTCAAACTCCGTCACTGCAAGTATGCACACATGACACATCACACATGTAATAACTTGAACATAAAACACGCCATAGGATTATGCATGTTCCAACTGAGATAAAAAATCATATTAAATTATACAAAATCATAGATGAACCGTCGTTTAATATCCATATTTATACAACACAAAACCAAAAATCATTTAGATTTGTAATTACAACATAAACAGCCACAAATTATAATGCAATGTTGCAAGCTCCAGAACCAAAATTAGAGGTTAACCATAATCACCGCCTAAAATAACGCAAATTTGATTTCCAATTAACACAATCACATTCAGAACCCTAGATCCTATGCAAACATCTCAAATGCAATACAAAATCAACAATCCTCAGGACTTAAAGATTTATACCTATGTCATGATGTTTCTAATTTTGATTATGTATCATAATTCGATTACTTTGTTCATGTCAAATAATTCTGAGGTAGATTCACCGTTATCGGTGATGCATGGTGGATGTAAACAATATTATAAATTTTAGTGTAATTGGATGTAAAAGAATATTAAGGAGTTAGAGGTGTAGAGTGCACACTCGTTTAATATTTCTGAGCTCCTGACCAAACGCGGAAGTCAAGGAGGCTGCGCCCCTTGCAGGGTCCTATGGGCAATGCCCCTAGCAAGGTCCAAGGGGCAGAGCCCCTGGTGGCGGTCCCAATATTAACTAACCGCTATTGACTTACTTTGTATTTACATATCTGCTTTGACCCGGGATATTGAACTAAGTATTTTCCCGCAAAAACTAACCGCTATTAACTGTCATGCGGTTGTTTTAGCGTTTTTATATAGAAAACAAATACGCAGAAGAGGAACACAATCGAAATTTGTATCACATAAAAATCAAGTTTCTTGAACTCGAAATGGTGGAAACATTGATTTCTGATAGTAACTTCATACATGAGCAGATAAATTTCCAGGCACTTATATATATATATATATATATATATATATATGATTTGAATCAAATGAAAACCCGATCTTAAAGAGAAAACGCTTAAACCTTATCTCAACCGTTAGATCAACATTTTTTTCTTTCTAATTTATTAATATGAACAGGGTATAAGAGGATTTAACCACTCACCCATATATATAATAATTTATATCTTTTTCTCTCATTTAAAGTCACCCATATATATAATAATTTATTAATATCATTTCTCTCTCATCTATCTCTTCTCTCTCCATCCATTTAAAAAAATATTTTTTAAAATTTCAAAACAACAACAAAAATGTATATTTTTTATACAAAATAAAAAAAACATATTTTTACAAGAAGATATAAAAAATTACACGTGCGTATAAATAAAAATGTACAAGTTTTAATACACAAAGTACACTTTATTCGAAATACTACACATGTGTATATTTTATATATTTAAGATTTATAAAATATTACACCTACACATGTGTATTTTTTGGTGTTTTGGTCAATTTGATGTTTTTTTATAAATTTACACATTTGTAATTTTTTGTTTCATATGTAAAATACACATGTGTAATATTTATTATGCTTGATAATATGTAATATTGTGTTTGTGTAGTGAAATTTTTGTTTAATACACATGTGTATATTTTTTGTTTTTCTTTAAAAAAATAACTTTTTTTTTATTTTGTTAATCGAACATATAGAAAAAGAGAGAGAGAGGGGGAGAGAGGGGGAGAGTAGAGAGGAGAGTGGACAGAGGAGAGAAGAGAGAGAAGGATGGAGAGAGAGGAGAAATAGTCTGATAGATAGAGAAAGAAAAGAGATAAGAGATAATTTAACATAAATTAAGATAAGAGATAATTTAACATAAATTATAGAGGATAAATGAATGAGAATCTAACATAAATTATAAAGGAAAGAGGAGAGATAGTGAAAAAAAAGTCATTTATAACCCTTAAAAGGTAAAAGAGGTATTTTTTTAAAAAAACTTCAATAAAATAATCATTTATAATTGTACAACGCCTACTTATTCTATTTAATTAATTAAAAGCAAAAATAAGTTTATCTAACGGTCCACGTAGGGTTTAAGAGTTCTCTCTTTAAGATCAGGTTTTCAAAGGATTCAAACCCTATATATATATAGGGGCCGGTTATTGTACAAAGGAAATTAACGTGAGAAAGCGTAGGAAGCCACCAGAATGCGCCACGTGTAATCTGGGTAAGGGGTATAATGGTCCGTGCAAAATCACGGACCATGTTATATATAATCACGGACCATCGTTTAACATGCATAATCAAAGGACAAACTGAATAATTATCGCACCCCGGCCCTCCCGTCCCGGACGGGGGCGCGACGGCTGGCTGATCTTGCAGGATCGCAGTCTCCGGTCACACAACTTGCGAGACCTACATGTCTGGTTGCGTACGTACATCCAATAACTTGGATAAAAACAGTTTTGTAAAATCAGAGTTGCGGAAGTAACTAAGTAAGTATAGGTTATCAAAACATATTAACATTCATAGATAGCGGAAGTGTTAACAAAAACAGTTTTCAAAATGATAAGTAATGATAGTTGCGGAAGCGATTAAAGTAGTTTGACAATACATAGGTAACACAACCAAATGATAACAATGTTTAATAAACTAAGACACTTAAACAGATGCATGCGACTCCAGCCTAGTATCCTATTCCTTGTGCGCGTGCCTTAGCTACCTGAGAAAACATGCGAGTAAAGGGTCAACACAAAGGTTGGTGTGAGCACAGGTTTTATGTCAGCAATAAACATCAAATGTTTAAAGTAAATGTTATGCAGGTCTACTTTTCAATACAATGCAATATTCATTGATAGCTGGTCAATATGAGTTATACCATATGCGGGTTCGCAACCGAAGCTAACATACTACCTCCCGCCAGCTTCATCCAAGATATGTCAAATGTTGTTTGGTCAATTATGCACTGTTCCGACCTCCAGTCGGGGTGGCCATACGGCTCGCAACAGTGGGGCTTGTCAGGCCCAAATAGTACTATTCAGAATTACCACGCTAAGCGCAACGCGCTATTAACGGTTCGAGGTGTGTTTAATGAGGACTTATCAATTTTGTGGATGAATGCCACACATATGCATATATGATATTAGCATGTACAAAGTAACCAAAAGTGTGTATGTTGTTTAAAATTAGTTGTATGCATTGTTTTCTCCCTCAAAGGTAGAAAATGTAAAAAGGGGCCGTGAACTCATGATAGTGCAGTTCCGGTTATGAGTGTGTTCGCGTCTGCGAAAGCTAGCACCTGCTAGTATGCATCTATAACCATATAGGTGTGAGTATGTGTTTCGTGGTGTGTTGTAATCCATACAACTTCAAGTGTCGGTGTGCTCAACCGAGTGTGTGTGTGACTAGTGAGACTCAACGAATCGTTGGTGACACGATTGCTGTGTTATGACCATCCAATGAGTCACAAGCACAAGTAGGACACTTATATGCATCCTATGACTCTAATCATACAAGTTGCCATTTTTAGAAAGTTTCCAATTTAGGAAAGTATAGTTATGAAATCCCGTTTCATAAAGTTAACACTTCTAATGTGTTTGTAAAATACGTTTAAACCCTTAAAACATATCGTTTGCGCATAAATCACCATTTATGCCGTTTTGCCCAAATAAAGTTTCCTTATTTGGAAAGTATCCTTTTAAAAACTCGTTTTCACAAATCAAAGTTTCCAATATGCTTAGAAATCATTCTTAAACATATTCCAACAATCAAAGTTCATCAAAACACTTTAAAACATCAAAAGCCCTCTTTTGATTTTTAAAAGTTTCCATATTTAGCAAGTTTATACAAAACCATGTTTTTGACAAAATCAAACATCCAAATGTGTTTCTAAACACTCCAATACACATTTGACATCATCTAGACATGTCTAACATGTCTAGATTATCACAAATCCAAGACTTGCACATAAAAGTTTCCTTTTATGGCAAGTTTGCCCAAATCATCATCAAATCAAACCTAACTTAACCAAAACTCAATTCTAACATTTCTAAACTATAAAATCAGTAAATCCACAAAAAATACTCATCAAATCACCAACACATTCGAGCACAATAACCGTATGGAGTTGCATGCGGGTTTTTAGCCCTTGCATGTACGATCTAACAACTAAGAAGCGCGTAAAACTACCTTAGAGCTACTAATTCAACTAGGACAGCTCCTGATGATGACGATCCATTGATTCGATGGTTGTTACATGCTTGTGGATGATCCCCAACGCCTTTCTTGTGCTTCAATGGCTTCCAACTCCAAAGGATGGCTCCCAATGATGACTTCAGAGACTTGGAGGCCTGGTTTCAGTGTATTTGGTCGAGAGAATAGGTGGAAACTCGAAGAAGATGAGGGAAAAACCGAACAAATGAATTGGGGATGGTTTAAATAGAATTTTCGATTTGCATGGCCTTCGCGTACCGCGAAGGCCGATCAAAAATATTTATCGCGTACCGTGATGGGATTCGGGAGTCTCGACTCCCGGTTTGCGCCGCGTACCGCGAAGCCTCTCGTCATAGGGTCGTCGCGTACCGCGATGAGTCCATTTTCCTGTTTTTCGATTTCAATGATTCGATTTCTGTAACAACTGTGCCGGAACCGTCGCCGGAACGATGAACGGAACAGTAACGGCACAGTAACTCAGGTACAAACTATGCAAACTATTGATGTACTGTCGAGTACGTAGTGCTAAACAGTAAACTATTATGCTAGTGTTTCTGAAATCTGATTAAACGTAACAGTTTAACAGTCGGAAACACATCAGACAACATGGAACCGTGATACTAATGCTTATCGATGTGATATGATGTGTAAACGTATGTGAGGATAAACAAAACGAAACGATAACGGTTGTTGCTACGGAATGCTAAACCGATGAGTTATTCGTATAGGTGACGATCTGTACGAATGATTCTGATAGTTTAACGTTCTGAAACAATAACTGAAAAGTAGAAAACAAAAGTCAGAAAGCAAAACCATCGTCGTGTTCGTTCGAATGACGATTCGAACGAATACGCGCGAAGGTGACGCGTTCTGACGAAACGATAACGAAAACGATAAAAGACACGAACGATCATAAATTCAAAGAAATAAGATATTTCTTATTTTACAATTTTGAAACTCATCATTTAATAAATTAAATGATATTATTTCAAGAAATCGCGAATATGTTTAATAAACGCGTAAAAGTACGAAATTCGTTAAATAAATTTTATAAACGCTTAAAAATATTAAAATACGACGAATAATTTAATACGATAATAATTAAATTAAATTCTAAAAATAAATAATATACTAGTCATTAATATAAGTCCTATTAGTTAAAAAAAACCGTAAACGCGCGCGTTACGATCCGAATACGTGACGAAAACGTGAACCGAGCAACGAAAACGAACCCGAACTCACTCGGGGTATAAATACCCTTAATGAGTTCAACAACCTCATTTATCTCCTTCTCTTTCTCCTCCTAAACCCAAATTTCCGGTTTCAAGCTTCCCACCCCCATTTTGAACTTCAAATCATCATATCTCTTTCATTTCTTGATGAAATCGAGTGGTTCTTGAACCCAAACGAAGATCTCATCACCCTCTACACAAAAGTACAACCGATCTAGAGAGATCTCCACTGAAATTTCAGGTAATGAGCTACAAATGTCGCGAAAATTAGGGTTTTCTACACCCTTCTTCAACCTAGCATATTAACCAGGTCCTAACCTGTTTCTTTTCGATCCTCACTCTAAAAACCTGCTCTTACATGATACTACAAAAGACATCACCCTCTAGCTTGATCGACCCTAGCTCAAACAACTCCGGCAACTGGAACAGCAGCCGGTCGAATGGCCAAGGACGGCCGAAAGACCCTCGGCCGAATGAGGTTAGTCGCCGGTTGTCACCCATTCATCACCCTTCATTCGACCCTTCTCCTTCGGCCAACCCTCTCCTTCGCTGGCTACCTTCTTTCGCTCAACAGACATTCGCCGGCCACTTCATTCGACTGCTCTTTCGCCGGATGAGGTCATTCGCCAGCCACCATCTTCCTTCGACATTCGCCGGAACCACGTACATACGCTGGCCAAGACATGCGGCACCTCATTCGCAGGCTCCCATTTGGCAAGCTCCATTTGACAACCACCAGTCGACCACCTATAACCATGCGAGTGTTTTAGGCCCCAACAACATAAAAACAAGGAGCCCATATCAGATTTTGTTCGGCCATACCCATCACCACCCATTTGAGCATTAGGAGTTTATTCAGCCAGTGTGTGTAGTAAGGCTCAATAGCAACCAATTTCACCTTTTCGGCCCAACTACATGGCCCACAACTAATTGTCCAACCCACACATGTTATCTCGGCCCAATGAAATAAAGCAGGCCCAACAGTTGGCCCACCTATTGTTTTGTTTGTCCAGCCCAGTCGGCAAAGGACATTGGTGGCCCATACTTCATCACACTTGGCCCAACAGCATGACACTTGGCCCAACAGCATGACACTTGGCCCAACAACGTGTGATGGTCTTGAAAACCCCTTGGCCCATTTATTCGGCCCAGCAAACTAGCCCACCTGTTAAGCCATTGTGATTTGAAATTACCAATGTATATGATATGCCCATAAAATACAGCCATCTAGTTTGATTTGTAGCAAGAACCACCCAAAAATTCATTTGGCCCACACTTGTTGTAGGCTCATGAGGCTCACATTCAGCCCAATACACTTGGTTCAGTCCACACATGTAATCGGCCCAAAGAAATTAGGCCCAGTTTGGTCGAGGCCACCTTGTTTCGGTCCATCATTCAATCTGTGGGCCTAAGGCCCAACTAATTAGTCCATGAGACTATTTCGGCCCTATGGTTATTTTGTAAACGAACACCTAAAAAGGCTCAAGTATTATGCTACTGTGTTAATATGTAGAGTAATAATTGTTAAAACACATCAACATATTAAGAATAATGGCAACACTTTTGAGTAATTTTATAATTTAGGTTTACAGCAAATTAACTTTTAAGTGAAATACTTAGAAAATCCTTGTGAGTTAAATCCTCATAATTGATTATGGCTAGGAATAAAAGTGAGACACGCAACATAAGGATTATTGGTAATGATGAAGTATAACAAAAGAACCGGGGCCGAATCATGACCGAACCTTACGCGTGTTAGCCAAAGTCATGGCTAACACTTACACACGCACGAACTATTCATAAATTTATACTTACAAATTTAAACAACGTGAAATCAATACAGGATCGTGAAAACAATATCAACTACAATAAAGAGCGCGTGCATTCTTGTTTGAGACTAAGTCAACTACCATAACTACAAGGTGAGTTCATTGTCCCTTTTCAAACTATTTTGGTTTTAACTCGGGACTGAGAAGCATGTTATTCATTTTAAAACAAATGTTTTAAATTAAACTAAATGCAATTTGATTATGCCAAGTGCTAAAAGCATAAGACTCTATTTAAACTAAAAGCTATTCGATTATGCCAAGTGCTAAAGGCATAACACTTTATCTAAACTAAATACTATTTGATTATGCCAAGTGCTAAGGGCATAAGACTCTATTTAAACTAAAAGCTATTCGATTATGCCAAGTGCTAAAGGCATAACACTTTATCTAAACTAAATGCTATTTGATGATGCCAAGTGCTAAAGGCATAAGCTACTTGCTAATACTTAAGCTATGTGATAATACCAAGTGCTAAAGGTATTTACTATGTGATCAAGCTATTATGGATGCTAAATTTATGGAATCATGTTACAAGCGAATGCTACGGGTTATACTAAATACTAAGGGTATGGGTTAAACTAAATGCTAATACTACGGGTTTATGCTATGAACTAACACTACGGGTTATGCTTAATACTAATGCTATGAGACTATGTTACTTGTTAATGCTATGGGTTTGTGCTAGAAACTAATGTAAACATTAAATGCTAATGATTCTACAATGCTATGGGAATCCTAAACACAATCATACACACATATACATTGAACACTTGAATGCTATGGATACTGTAAACTCTTGAATGCTATGTGATTGCCATGCTCAAACAACGGTTTGGCCTCTCAGTGCTTGCCTTACCCGTTGTAAAGCTAGTTCTTGTGCACAAGTTACGTAAATGCTGGACTCTTTGTATGCTAAAACTATAGGCTACGGAAGAACAATAGTTGGTCTCTCAGTGCTTGCCTTCAGGTGTTCTCCTAGCCGGGACTTGAAGAACAATAGTTGGTCTTTCAGTGCTTGCCTTCATGTGTTCTTCACAGTCTTATCGAGGAAATGGACTGATGGCCTCTCAGTGCTTGCCATGCAGTGTTTCCCACATCTATTTACCCGGGTTAGCAGTAACTAGGACGATATGGTGATCCTTAGTTGACTTTGTGTCGACTTGGAAACCCTCTATCTCCCCCTGAGTTGCTAATCACACCTGGGGCCGGTTTGGATTGACAATGGATTCCTTTGGGCATCTGGTTATTCATACCGGTATCTATCAGACTACACTCGAGTATACTATCGGTGATTGGGGGAAACTATACGGATGGGTAGGTAAAAGGCTTAATTATTATTAATAACAGTGTCATATGTTTATTAGTATGTGGTGGGATAGCGTCTGGGCTTGACCCTTTCAGGATTCCCTATATATAAGCATACCGATTTGGATATTACATGTGGAGTTAATAAGGTTAAGGTTTTACCTACAGGGGTTTTGCTAAAGCTATTTGAACTTACAAACACAAGTGTATAAACTACGATGGGAAAACTATACGGATACTAAAACTATTTAAACTTACAAACTACATGAACTCACCAACCATTGTGTTGACTTTGTTTTCTTACATGCTTTCTCAGGTGATGCACAGGTTTAACTTAAGCTTTTGGATTGCATGCTAGGCGGCCTAAATAGAGGACCTAGTGATTTTGGGAAGCACATATTTTGTTAATCACACGAATCATTCTTGGATGTCTTGTACAGATTACAAGATAGAATACATTGATTCTTTTGTTAGGTTTACTAAGTTAAATTATCAAACATTGACATTGTAATTTAACTTTGTAATCCTAGTTAAATGCTTTATTGTGCTTTAGTTATTCTTAACATTGATGCTATGTAAACAATCTGATCAACCCGATTATCACACCCGATATCGCGCCCCGGGAACCTTCCGCCCGACGGGGACTCCGATCCAACCCCGCCGGCCCGGGGTGTGACAATTTCGCTCGTACTTGATTCCAAATGTTTATCTTAAACATCTAATGCATGTTTAGCACATAATCATATAATGACACATAAGTTTGATCACCAACGTTCGTGAGACTCGTGTATGTGTTTCGATAATTCCTTGAATTATCTTTGATAGTTTGTGTTCGTGTTTTACGAAGTGTTTGCACGCTTGATTAATCCTAATCAACGTGTGATGCACAATTCAATTGTGTTTGTGTTTGCCACACTTGGTTTCCAAAACCAATGTGCAATGTACGATTCGATAATTCATCGAACTATCGTTTCGCAGTTGTGTGTGTTTGACTCATCTAATTAAACATAATTAAATGAAATGTAACAAGTATGAATGTGAAATATATAGAGTGTAAGAGTTGCAATTTACCTGAAATTGCCGAGTGTCACAATAATAACGGACCATCGTTTAACATGCATAATCAAAGGACAAACTGAATAATCACGGACCAATGCGTTATATCAAATCACGGACCAACAATTACGTACCAATCATAAAAATCATGGACCACGTAACTTTTTTTTTAATAAACTATAACAATACTATACTCAAATTAAAGATAATAAAATTCTCGATTTTATGGTGCAGTTTTTTAAAAAAAATAATTAAGCGTTTAAAAGTTATTCGATTTACAAGAAAATGGTGGAACTTGATTACCCACAGAAAAAATCAACAAATGTAGGCGGTTCCTTTTTTGCCCTTTTATCTTTAATTAACGAAAGTTGTAAACAAAAAGTGGGGACCACTAGATCTTAACCATTGATTTATTTGATCAAAGGTCCAAAATCCTTCCTATCATTCTCACGTTAAACATCCTTTGTATTGGATCCGCCTCCTATATATATATATATATATATATAGGGGATGGTTTAAAAGAAAACTCATTACTTTGGAGAAAACTAAGAAAACTCGTACTAAACAATCAACTTTAAAAAAAAATTCATGATTTTTTATATTTAGATTAGAAATTGTATAAACAAAAATTTTTTTTTGATAAAAATATGTAGATTACAAAGTTATGTATATGTAAACAATAAAGTTACATATATGTAATCAATGAGTTACATATATTTTTTTATCTTTTTATCTTTTTGCTAACAAATCTAACCTTATAATAAAACAAAATGTAAAACAAAAAACGAAAAACGAAAAACGAAATTGATTGATAACAATTGTGATTAGTTTTCTAAGTTTTCTCAAATATGAAGGTTTTCTATGGAACATTCCCCTATATATATATAGTGGATGGTTCGAATGTTAAATCATCCTTATTGCGATAACCGAACAACTACATCTTATTTCTTTGGGGCTCATATTAAGGTAAATCTAAAGTTGTAGGTTTTTTCTTATTTTTTTATTAATGTAAGTAAGTGAGCCCTACATTAATTAAAAATAGAAAAAATCTACACCTTTAAATTTACTTTAGTGTGGGCCCAAAGTAATAAAATGTAGTTATTCGGTTAACGCAATAAACATGTGTTAACATTCGATCATCTCTCTCTCTCTCTATATATATATATATATATAGGATCCGCATCCTATAATAACCCTCTCTTATTGCATAACCCGAAATAACCCTGCAAGATGAACCCGAATCTTTGGTTTTTTTTTTCAAAATCTTAGTTTTACATGTACAAGAATATGTTCTTTTATGTGTTTGAGCAAATTCTTTTTCGTTTGTGATCCTACATCAATGTAATTTGCTCAAAGAATGAATTGTTCAAACATATAAAAAAACATATTCTTGTACATGTAAAACTAAGATTTTGAAAAAAAAAACCAAAGATTCGGGTTCATCTTGCAGGGTTATTTCGGGTTATGCAATAAGAGAGGGTTATTATAGGATCTTTACCCTATATATATATATATATATATATATATATATATTTCCTCTCTCTAAAAGTTGGCATCTCTCTCGTACATAGCTCACTTTCTAGGGTTTTTATCAGGGTTTTGTTCTTGAGATTTCTTTGTGTTTAGAGTTAGATTTAATTATTACAGCAATGATTTGTATGTGTCTAAGTGAGGTATTTTGTTAGAGAGGTGATCTGATTCATGTATTCTTTTAGAGTCTGTAAACGTTGAGTCTGGTTCTATTAATAAGAGATTTAAGAGACATGTGTAAATTGTGACATCCTTTTTTTCTAACAAGTTGAAACATGTTGAAATATGTAATCAAAATTTTACCTCTTATTTGTTAGTATTTGGGCTGTTTGGTAGCTTTCTAATAACAACAGTTGCACCAATAAACAACTAGCAAACTTATTGATAATAAAGATGGAAATATACATACTAAAATTGTTCAGACTTCTTACTTATTAACTGGTTGTTTGACAAACAAAACCTACCCTAAGCCACTTAGTTGTAATTAGTGAAGATAAAAGGTGCAAACCTGCAATTTGACATATGATGTTTTTTGTTTTCATTTGCTTGCTTAAAATTTCGGTTTTTGTTGCTTTTGAAACTTTTGGTTCGGGTGGGATAATTCGAATGATGTGGTATAAGTGTATAGTGGAATATTCCCTTAAAAAGTCTATTTTGCCTAAGAAGGCTAAGAAGGATTTTATAAAACACGAAAACCGACCCAAACAAACTCCGATTAAATTCATTTTTACATCATTGGAACCGGCTTGTGGAACCCTAAAACACAAACATTAAATTGTAAACAATAAACCCAAATACTAAAACCAAAACTTTAAAAACAATCCATAAACATAAAGATAAAACCTAAAAAGCCAAAAACCAAGCCCTAAAATTTAAACTTTAAAAGTAGTTATTAAAGCTAAAACTTAAAAACTAATATTGTAGGGTTCGATGAGACGATTCCAACGTCATCTAAATGAGTTCAATCGGAGTTCGTTTAGGTCGATTTTCGAGGTTTTAAAAATCATTTTTAGCCTTCTAAGGCAAAATAGACTTTTTATTTGATCTTTCCCCTAAGTGTGTATCTGTAATTTGTAATTTGTTGGATATTATGCTATTAGCACAAGTATTATACGGGTTATGTTAAAAATAAAATAATAAATCATTTTTTAAACACTATTTTTGTCACATAATTTAGACAATATACGACGTTTTTTTAACATAAAATATGATTAAAATTTCACATAAATTTATATTTTAATAAATAAAATAATAATACCATTTTTAAACACTATTTTTTTAAAAGCTTGTTTGTTTAAACATTTCATTTTTAATATTTTTAAAAATTTTATATTTTATAATAATTTGGTTTTCTGAAAAGATTTTTTTAGTATTAATATATTTTTAATTTATTAAAAAATATTTTTTGAATTAAAAAATATTATAAAGTATATATGTATATATATGTTTAAAATTTTTTTGTAATATGAAATGTATTTAATAGGAGAGACGGAAAATCAAAGTTAAATGCTTGAAAGCTTGATTCTTAGAATAACTAGGATAATATCCAGTGTATTACACGGTCTAAAGAAAAAATAATAAATACTTAATAATAAAAATTTTAAAGTTATTGAAACTATTTATTAAATAAAATATGATTGAAATTTTATATATGTTAAAATTTAAATAATAAAATAATAATATCATTTTTTAAAACATATGTTTATTAAATGTTTGTTTTTAAACATTATTTTTAAAAAAATCATTTCGAAAAAAATATTATTTTTACAAAATATAGGCTGATACATGTATTTAACTACATGAGTTGAAATTTAATTTTAATAAAAAAATGTATAAATAATATAACTATTAATATAATTGTATTTAATATGAGAGAAAAACAGAAACATATTATTAGAATGATATATAAATATATAATCATACCAAGTGTCCCCAAACATTTTTATTTATTAGAGTAAACTTCTTTTTTCCTCCCTGTGGTTTGACAAAAGTAACAATTTTCATCCAAATTTTGCAATTTTATGGTTAATTAGTTTCAGAAAATTAACCATTTTCATCCAAAGTCCATTTAAACTTTGGATGAAAATGGTTACTTTTGTCAAACCACAGGGACTAAAATGGTTAATTTTCTGAAACTAATGAAGGAAAATTGCAAAATTTCAAAATTTGGATGAAAATGGTTACTTTTGTCAAACCACAGGGAGCAAAAGAGAAGTTTACTCTATTTATTAAGTATAGAAGATTAGATCAGCTAAGAAAAGAAGTTAACTAAAATATCAAACTTAAAATTAGGCTTGAACTGAATGAAAGCTAAATTCAAAGAAATTACAACTTATCATTGAGTTAGGCCCGATAACAAATAAGAACAATTTATTATTTAGGAACAATTTGATTAAGAGATGAATACATGTATTTTTTTGGTGCATACACCATATATGAAGCATAATATTTGGAGATAACTTTCAAAATTATCTTACTCTCTTTTTCTAACGGTATTTTACTCTTTAATTAACATATGACTTTGAAGTTTATTAAAAATCATTGTAATGGATCATGAAGTTATCTTAACATACCATCACTATTTTTGAAATATGAATTTGAAATTGATTATGGCTTTTTGCATCACTATATTAACCTTTTCTATTATTTTTATAAAACCATGAAACCGAAAAAACCAAATAGTGAAATCATCAATATCGGGCAGTTAGGTTTACCTTACGTTGTAGGTTTAATTTGTCATTTTTTTAAACCGTAGTTGGTGGTTTGGTTCAGAAACTTTTGCAAAACCTATGGCTGTTCAAAAAGCTCGCGGCTCGAGTCTTGTTCGAAAAAGCTTGGCTCGAAAAAAATCGGCTAGAAAAAGGCTCGGCTCGAGAAGAACTTGTCTCGAAAAAAGCTCGATAAAAACGAGCCGAGCTCGATCCAGGGTTGACTCGGCTCGAGCTCGGCTCGATTTTTAACACACACACACACACACACACATATATAATATATATATATATATGTTAAATTATATACACACACATATGTTATATTACACACAAACATATAAATATATTTATTTAAATATTTAGGCTATGTGTTATGTTGTGTGATGGGGGCGTGAGAGGGGCCGGTCATGCCCCGGTGGCTCCCTCCCCCAATTACACAGGGGCGTGAAGAGGGGCGTGAGGGGGCAGACGTGAGGGGCATCACGGGGTGAAAGAAAAAGAAAGGGGGAAAAATGAGGAAAAAGGGGTGATGATGTGGAGTGATAGGGAAGTGATGGATAACATATGTAAAGATGATGTGGAGTGATAAGGGGGTGATGTTATTGGTTGATTATGTGGCGCCTACGTGGAGTGATGGGGGCTTTTGCATAAGGCTATGTGTTATGCAAGTCGCCCCCATCACTCCACGTAGGCGTAATATAGGCGCCACATAATCAACCAACACCATCACCTCTTATCACTCCACGTCATCTTTTCTTATGTTATCCATCACTTCCCCATCACTCCACGTCATCACCACCTTTTTCCCCTTTTTTCTCCCATTTCTTCTTCTTCACGACGTGAAGGTGCTCTAAGGCTTGTCACCACCTGGTGGTCACGCCCCATATGTTATGGTCCATCACTTGAAAGGGGGCGTGAGGGAGGGTGGTCAAGCCCCCCTCACATAGCCTAACACATAGCCTTAATATCTTATACACAAATTTATATAAATATATATATATAATAGATTTTATATATGTTTGATTTTATATATATTATATATGTATGTATGTAAAGTGGAGGAGGTAAAAAAACCGAGCTGGCTTGTGGCTCGGCTCGAGTCTCGAGTTTCTTTACGAGCTCGAATTTTTGGCTTGAAAAAGTTATCGAGCTGGCTTAGCTCGGCTCGAAATTTCTTGAGCTCGGCTTGGATCGGCTCGATTACAGCCCTAGCAAAACCACCCAAATCACACCAAAAACATCCCTATTTGCTTGGAACTTTAGTGTCTTCTCTAGTAAATTCATGTATTCACCTGTGGACTGGTTACATAAAATTGTTGCCAATTATTTTGTTGGTCAAACCCAACACTTTTAGAGCTTATCTAGGCATGTAATGAGCCTGTTTGCATAGGACCCAACACTTAAAAAAGAATTTGGGGCAACAAAAGATTGGATGTTAATCTTATTATTATTAAGTTTTATGAATCTATCTTCTTAAAAAGGTATTCTTTCAACAATTCTTGTTATCATCTTACAAGCCATAAACATAGACAATAATTGTTCATATGTTACTGCTATGCATCAATCATATACCAAATTTCAAACAATCAAAATCTACAATTTAATGCTTTACTTATTGGTCATGTGTTGAACCATCCAAGCTGGTATTACTGTTGCTGGTTGACCTCCTCTCGGGTTCTCTTCTACTTCACCATTACCACCTGCCTGAAACGCGACACTGCGTATCGAGCGCACGCATGTTAGGTTTCATGTGTATTTACTTTGTCTATATTTCATAGCTTTCAAAAATAAAACCAGAAAAGTAGTCACATTTAGAGGTGTTCCCGGTCCAGTTACAAACCGCGAGACCATCCAAACTGGTCATCGGTTCGGTTTCATGGTCGGTTTTTTCCAAACATTTGGTCGGTCGGTTTTAAAAATTCAAAACCGTAATAAATGGTTTGTTTTACGGTTTTCATCATTAACCGGTCGTAAAAAAACCGAACTGGACCGTATGTGTGTGTATATAAATATAGATATACGTATATACACAGATATATCTATATATATACACACATGTCTATATACATGTGTGCGTAGATTAATTGATTGAGTTCATGATTTATGCTACATTTAAAAAAATACATTTGGATTGCCATAACTAGTCCGTCTTGAACTATAAAAGTTATGGTTTGATTTGATTTTAAGTGAGTTCTAAAGCCCAAACCGGAACCAAACCGTTGATAGCGGTTCGGTTTGGTTCGGTTTTTATTTGAACGGTTCGGTTTTGGTTTTCATTATTAAAAAACCATTGTTAACGGTTTGGTTTACGGTTCCATCTAAAAACCGTAAAAACCGGACCGCAAACACCCCTAGTCACATTACCGGTTGCTTAACATGCCAATATGTAATGAAGGCATCATCTCATGGGTCTGCTGCTCTGACTCATGCTGAGTTACTTTTTTCTCCTCCTCTTTGATCTGCACAAATTTATATCCTTAGAAAAGAAGTTGTTTGATCCTGCAGCAAATCCTTGTCCTGTGTTTTAAGTTTTTGTTTTGTACTAGGTTTGAAAGAAAGTACTGCTTACTGGTTTATATTTATAAAAAATTTGCTGTTAAAAATAGAAAAGAAAAAAAAATAAAAGGAAATTTTGGTTTTAATAATTTTATGCTAACAGTTTAACTAATGATACTCTCAACTTTCTTTTTTATTACCATGGACAATTTTAGTAGAATAATAAATCATAGATCTATACTCAAATTACATTTGATTTCCACTTCTTATATTCCCCATTGTTTGATACTTTAAGCATTTTGAGTGAAATCAAGTGTAAATTTTTTATCATTATTAAATTTTTTATGATTATTATTGGGATTACCCTTGGCAACAATTGTGAATAAAAAAAGTACTATTGGTTAAATTGCCAGTAAAGATTATTATATTTTGGGATTATTAAAATTCAATTTGTCAAAAAAAAAAAAAAAAAGAAATCTTGAACCTAGTTAGCAAATATTTGGTTTGAAGTTATTTAATGAATATGAGAAAAGGGTGTACCTGTTTTTGGAGCTGAGAAATCATATCAAGCATAAGCTGATTCTGCAAATAACAGAAGTTCGATTAAATCTCGCTACTTATAAATAAACAAACATATCCAATGAAAGGAAAAAAAAAAAAAAAACTTGTATAGCAAGATGCTTGATACCTTTTTTAATCTAATATGTTTAAGACCTGTATCAATTTGCTGTTCTAGACTCTGAATCTCTTTGAGACTCAAGGATTCAAGTCCTTCACCCATTAAATTCCTAAAGAATGTATTATAAAAAAAAATGATTTTTGTCATATTTTATAACAAAAAAGTTAATTAATCAAACACTTGTAGATTTGTTGAAAGTACCTTTCTCTTTTCTGCAACAGCTCAATTCTAGCATTAAGCTTGACATGATCCGAAGTCAAGATTCCCTATAAAAATAAAAAGACTCAAAAGTTTACAATTACAAAAAAAAAAAAAAAAAAAAGTTAGAACGCTTGTCATACTTGTGATTTGGTATTTGTTGAAGTATGTGGCATCTCTGCATGCGAATATCTTTCATACCTCTCAAGGATTCTTTCCATTCTGTTGTTGACAAAATGATGTACGTCATTAGAATGTAAATGACATTTGAGAAGAAATTAATTTTTTTTAAACAGTAAAATAAGTAATTTTATTTTTTATGGCTTTCAAATTGATTTTGAGCCTCTACATGAGTATCCTATGTAAATCTATACCGTTCTTTTTTACTGGTTTAAAAGGGTAATAATATAGAATACTGTGAAAATGCCAAGATGCTTCTATAAGTGAATTATAGAATTTTGTATATTGAATTTGGGGTTGGGTAAAATTTACGGTGCACACATATAATGTATATATGTGTGGGCTTCAAGGGGCCAAAGTAAAAATTGCATTAATTTTAATGTTATTTTATTTGTTTTGTGAAAATAACGTTAAAAATGTTAGGATGATCAACTTCTAACGATAACTTTTAGCCGGGGTCTTCTTTGGAGTAGCCTCTCGAAACTGACTAGGATAGGGGTAAGGTTTGTTTCTATCCTTCTCCTCCAGACCCTATTGAAAAATGGGAATATACTGGGTAAATTTGTTTGTTTTAATTAGGGGTTGGGTAACTTAGAACATGTAATAACTAATAAATATAATTTTATTTAAATTTATTATGTCTTGAAAAATGGGCAGGTTGGGTTGGGTCAGGATGGGTGCGAGTCAGGAGGAGTTTTAAGCAAAATCAATTTAGATCTAAATGAGTCGTTTTTAAAAAAACATCAATTTGTTTAAGTTAAAATAGAGTAAATTACCGATATAGTCCTTGTGGTTTACTAGAATTTCACTTTTAGTCCCTAGGTTTCATAAATTACTCATATGGTCCCATACTTTAGACATTTGTAACACATATAGTTTTTAGGTTACAAAATTACCCCTACATAATTGACCAAATTACCCTCACATAAGAACCATATGTGTTATAAATATATAACGTATGGGACCATACGGATAATTTATAAAACCTAGGGACCAAAAGTGAAATACTAGCAAACCATATGGACCATTTCGGTAGTTTACTCATTAAAATAAGTTGTAACGAAACAAATAGTTTATTTAAATAATTTTTAATGATTTTTCATTAAATATATTATTGATCGTTTTTACTCGTTTGAATTCATTATATTTACGTAGTTTTTAAGTTACATGTCTTGACGCGTATTGTGTTAAGATGCTATTTATCTCAACTCATTCTATTCATAATGTTTACCCATTTTAACCCAAAATACCATAATTATTTACCCCAATTTACCCATTTATCTTATTATGAGTCAAGATTACCAAGTCTAAAATTTATCAATCGACCTATAGCTTTTAAATGAGAGAGAAAAAAACAATTTTGGGCTCTTGTGTTATTGCTCACCCTACATGTCCTCAAAACCAGCCCTAAGTAGTTATACCGACTATTCTATAACTACAAGATGCACACTAATCTACTAACAAATGTGACAAATGCTTATGATGATTGAATAATCTTCAATTGAATGAATTTCATAATGATACAAGGGAGATATAAATAGATATACGAAGTACAACATGAGACCTTAGATAATACAAAATATACAAACACAACCCTATACAACTAAGTAGGGTTAATATCCCCCCGCAATCGAGATTGAGGTGGATGTAAACATAGCATGGATCTTAAGGCTTCAAACTGAGGATGAGGGAGGCTTTTAGTGAAGATGTCGGCCACCTGAAGCTCGGTTGGAATAAACGCAGTTTGGATGATCTTTCCAGCAGCAACTAGCTCATGAACAAAGTAACAGTCAAGTTCAATGTGTTTCATGCGTTTATGGGAGATTGAATTTTGAGACAAGAATAATGCACTTCGATTGTCACATAAGATAGTAGGTCGATGAGGCATGAAAGCAGATAACTCTTGAAGAAGACGCGTAATCCAAATAACTTTAGCAGCAGCGTTTGCAAGTGCTCGATATTCTGATTCACAACTAGAGCGAGATACCGTCGGCTGTTTCTTAGCACCCCAAGAGACGAGATTCCCGCCCAAGTAGATCGAAAAACCATGTGTAGAACGGCGAGTCTCAAGATAGCGGGCCCAGTCAGCATCGGAATACCCATGAAGGAGAGTGTGAGAAGAATGTCGAAAATGAAGCCCCATAGTTAACGTGCCTTTGAGATACCGTAAGATTCTTTTAACCTGTTGACAATGTTCAACCGTAGGTGCATGAAGGAACTGACTGGCTTGATTTACCGCATAGGCAATATCGGGCCGAGTGATGGTGAGATATTGTAATGCACCAACAATAAAGCGATAGTGGTAGGGTCAGGATACAAATCACCAACGGAAGTAAAAGAGACATTACTTGCAAGAGGAGTGAATTGCCGGCTTGGCATTTAACATGTTCGACTTGTCCAAGATGTCTTTTGCATACTTAGTTTGAGAGAGAAACAAACCATCCTTTCCATTCTCTTCTTCAACACCTGAAGTTCCACTGGATCACCTTGAACTTACTACCTTTCTTGATGTCTCCTCCACCACTAAACTTCAGCCCACTCCTCCAGTAGTCCCTCCTTCTGATCCACTTACACCATATCACACGGATCCTACCTTGTGTACCTTGTGTGATGATTCAACTCCCCATAATGGTTTGGTTTCTCCTTTCCCCACCACCTTGCATGATCTGCATGTCCAACACCCTCCTCCTTTGGCTCGTTCTGATCACGTCCCAGCCTTCTCTACTCCCTTGACAGCCCCACCAATCACACTACCACCCACTTCTGACCCTACACAGGACCCATCAACCTCAGCCCAAAACTCTATCTCACCTTTGGTCATTACCAACTCCACCGCCCCCTCTCATCATATGGTTACTAGGGCCAAGGCAGGTATTTTTAAGCCCCGTCACTTTGATGATATATTCCAACTCACCACTCAACCTCTCTATACTGCAAACGCCGATGGCAGCAAGTGACAGTCAAGATCCGAGAAGTTTGGTTGAGGTCATGATGAACGTATTGCAGTGGAAAAAGTTTCGAAGGAATGGCCTAAACCACATAAAAACATGAAGTTGACCGGCCTCATTAAGAGGGTGGCCGATGGCAGCAAGTTGATCACAAAGGTTTTTGAAGGACCGACCAAACTCTGCAATGGTTTTGTTTCCTTTGACAGGAAGGCGAATCTAATCGCGAAGATTACGAACACGATCAATAGAAGAGTTGCCATAAGCATTTACTAAAGCTATCCTATTTGTTGAGCAGTAGGAAGCCCGACAATAACGGTTACGGCTCTTCAGTGAGAGATGCTTGGAGTATGATAACGGTTCGTTAATCGGCAAGAGACCAAGACTGGTAAGCGGGATTGGAAGATGATTTCTCTGCAGAAAGGATAGTAGGGGAGGGAATGGGAGATGAACCATCAATACGGGACAAGAGGTTCTGATAGGATAGACTGGGTAACATTTGATTCTTCCAAAGGAGATAATTGTTGGAGGATAATTTGATGGTGATCATATGCATGAGTGTGTTATGGGAAATGGAGCTATCCAATGAAGATGAGGAGGCAGCCATGTTAAAGGAGGAGATGGGGAAGACACGAAGGAGAAGGGGTGGGAGAGAAAAGGAAGGGTAAGGGATGGAAGAGAGAGAGGTGAGAGAGTGGGTCTATACCATATGATGATTGAATAATATTCAATTGAATGAATTTCATAATGATACAAAGAAGATATCTTATCTTAATCTTATCTTACTATTATAATAAATAAACATATTTTATGCCACTTGTCACAATTTTAGACCTTTAATGACACTTGTCATTTTCTTATAAAATTAACTATCTCTCATATTTTAAATAATGATATTTAATGACTAATTATGTTATTTGCATTTTAATATTAAAAATCAAATGTATTTATCAAAAAAAAACATATTTTAAAGTTTATAATACATAATAACGTCTAAAATCCAAAACTTTTAAAAGAAAGAAAATATTTAAAATTGGTTTTTTTGAAAATAAAAGTTTTATAAAAAAACAAGTTTTCTTAAAAACAAAACTTTTAATGGAATAAACTATCAACCGTAGTTTTTAAGCAACATAATTTTTATAAAAAATGATACTTTTTAAAACAAATATTAAAAAAAGAAATAGAAGCAGAAACTTTTAAAATTATAACGAAAAGTACATCTTTTTCCCTTTATGTTTAATGATATTTAAATAGAAATTTTTAACTTTAAAAATATTACACAAATGATACTTATCCTCTTGATTTATAACAGTTAATTTTTACATAATACTAACTGAAGTTTTAACGTCAGTTACTTTAAATATCACAATTGTTACAAATCTATGAGGTTATATACTAATTCTATAGGTTTAAATCAAATTATTGTTTTATAATTTCTAAATTTTCATTACAAACCATTTAATAATTTATATGCAATCCGTGTAATATACGGGCTAATAGCCTAGTAAATAAATATATAAAGTACAACATGAGACCTTAGATAATACAAAATATACAAACACAACCATATACAACTAAGTAGGGTTAATAATGCTTAGTAGCATTTCGTGTTTACCTACAAATGTGACAGATGCACTGACCATCAAATGTGACAAATGCTTTAATTACATTTAGTGTTGACGTGCAAAAGGTATGTTTTCACCATTTACTAAGTTAGCATCACCTTCAATTTTCGACATATACATGTTCTAAAATCTATTAAAAAATTAATATAAATAAAAAAAAATCTAAACATGTGAATTTATTTAAGTTTATTCAAAGGTGCACTTCACGTCTTTCAACTTCTTTATAATTTAATTTAACCTTCTTTGATTTCCTTCTTTTTTTTTTTTGCAATTTTAATTAAAAATATGTTGATAATATTTTTGTTTGAACGGACAACGAATACATTTTAAGCCCAGTAGTCACCCGGGTATCCCAATAGCGAAAAGTCACCCACGTCCGTGAAATTCTGACAGCGTTGGTGACCCGAACCACCCATTATTCCAAAAAAAAACACACCTTCCAAAAACCCACTGTGGTAAAATCTCTGATCCATCTATAACACATTATGCCATGTGAGACTCGAACACATGACATTTGAAAAGAAATAAGATTGTCTCAATTCAAACCAATTGATCTAGGCTCGTTGGCATTGACATGTTGATAAATGATAATTCCAAAACAATATAACCATATATTAGCACGAGCTGGTTATTTATTTATTTTTGAACGTCCAACTAATCAACTGTCGAGAGCACGAGCTGGCTATTAAATATTATACATGAATTCTATATTGGGATATGAGATCTCTCTTCATTCTTGTGTTTCATTCATACAACTATACAAGAATAATTTTTTTTTTTCTTTTGTATCCAATAACTACTTTTCCTTTCATAGACAAATGACCTTTGATATTATTATCTTCTTAAAACCAACATATAATGATGAACTAAATGATGAAGATAATTATTGGATTTTTTTAGTCATTGTTACTTATTTAATTATTTTTTAATAAAATAATTTGGATTAACTTATTTGTTTGCATATGGTGTGTCAAATACTAGTGGATCGAGTTCCAGTTAGTTTTGTGCATATATGTATGTGTGCATTATTGTGAATACATACATACATTTATTTTTGCGCTTAAGTTTGTATATGTTTATTCTGTAATTTATCTATACTACTATATAATACATATAGGAAGGATACAATGCTCTTTTATCAAAAACTCTTAAAATTAAGAGTTTTACAACTCTTGAAACATAAAGTACAACAAACAAAGCTTTAAAATGCATAAACTAAATGGATTTTTTTACTTTTTAGTTTGTTCCACATTGATACATTTAAAAAATAAAGTGTCAAATAATAGCTATAAAAAAACTCTCTCAAATTTAATAAATCACTTCTTCACACTTTTGTCATATCATATTTGGCATTTTAAATTATGAATTTTATCATAATAAACTTTTTAGTTAAAATCAGGTGGTTTAAGTTTTTAAGAACCAAAATCAGTAGCCTAATTGTTTTGTTTTCCGCCGTATCGCACGGGCATCTCACTAGTGTGTGTGTGTGTGTGTGTGAGATGTGTGTTAAGATATCGGTATCTACATCACTACGTACATGTATATATACGTCATATTTCATGTGTGTATATGTATCTATATGGTATATGCACATGTACATGGAATATGTACATGTTATATATGTTCCACACGATGTGTATAAATTCGTATATTACTATATTTATATGTATATACATGTGCCTAGCTACATATGTGATATACAAGTGATGTGCTTGGAACTCTATGGAAGAGTACGTGTATTTTGTAACATGTGTATATGCATATATAGGCAATATTTGTAAGCGTATGCATCTATGTTTGTATATATATACATGTTCATAAGAAATACTCAACATACATATGCACCATGTACCTATTAATAGACAAATACGTATGAATCCTACACATAACCCATACATGTACTTGGATAAATGACACAAGTTTTATTAAAAAACAAAAATTTATAAAATATGTAAAAATAAAGAACCTTTTGTGATGGCTTAAAAATGTATTTGTATGGCTTAAAAATAAGGAAGCATATTCATCTATATGGTTTTTTCCTCGCTATAATTAAGGGGTGTTGATTGGGTCAACCCTAACGGGTTTCGGGTTAATCAAGTCGGATTGGTTGGGTATCATAAAAAACTGACCCGCAACCTGACCCGAATAGGTTAATCGGGTGGCGAGTTAGTCGGGTCAGGTCATCCGGGTTAATATTTATTTACTTTTATTTTGACCCAATTTTAAATAGCAACAAACAATTCATTATTCATAAGTATAATTCAATAGAAATTATGTTAAACCATATATTATATGGTTAATAATCATAGTCATATATAGTTAACATAACTATAAATCTATAAACAAAGTAAAGAGAGCCATTCCACATACGATGAATCGAACAAAAAAAATTAATAAGAAAACAAAACAAAAAAAAGCCAAGAATGTTGGTTGGTTGTAATAAAGCTTTGCGTGTTTCTTTTTTTGAACTGCGAAGGTCTCAATCGTGTGAACCCACTGTTTCCAGGCCATGTCACCAAGGTCTAGTTACCTGGACCTCCCATGAGCCACCACAACCACCTCAGGAGGAAACCCCACTGGGAAAACCCCTTGACCTCCCTCATACCCCTTTTTCGCTGCGGGAGGGATTTGAACCCAAGACCTTTCATTTGGAAGAATCTTAGGGTACCATTGAAGCAATGCCTCATTGATAGCTTTGCGTGTTTCTCTTAAAAGTATTGAGTTCTAAATTCTAATTCAACGCTCATTAATGACACCTGATCAGCTCTCCAGTCCTGCTAAGATCACTTACCTCATTCTAATTGTTTGACTCAAGTAATTAAACGAGCTTTAGAAAAAAGTCGAATTGATTTTCTAATTTCCAAAGCTCGGCTCGTGAAACTATATATTTGAGAAGTATATTAGCTCAGGCTTAACGTTAAAAGGTTGATATGTTAAGACATTAACAAACCCTTTATATATGGACCATGAAATAGAGCTAACATAAACAAATTTACAATCAAAATCAGCAATATTTATTAACTTATAGCTACTTATTTTTGTAAAGTTCTTTACTGTGCTAATCGACCAGATTTTATATATGGCCTGACGTTCTGGCAAACTATCTCGTATGACCGGTTCCAAATATTAATTAAATGTACCACACGTTTTTTTGGTTTTGTTAATTTTGTTCAAATTTTATTAATATATATTAGAGTAAATTACATAAATCGTCATTTAAATTCACTCAATTTATGGATGTCGTCCTTTATTAAAAATAGTTACATAAATCATCATTAAAAATGATAATTTATAACGGATTTCATCATTTTCATTGATATAAAGGATGATTTATGTTATGTAATTAAAGGACGATTTATGTAATATAAAGGATGAAATCCATTATAAATTTTCATTTTAAGGATGTTTTCTGAAACTATTTTTAATAAAGGACGACATCCATAAAATGAGTGAATATAAAAGACGATTTGTGTAATTTACTCTATATATTAATATTATGTGTTAATTACACGGATGGTCCTTGTAATTTACCCAGATTGCACTGTTGGTCCCTTCGAGAAATTACAACGATGACCGAATACTTTGAAAAAACGTAACACGGGTGACATATCTTCGATGGGAAGCTCAAATATCAACAACATTATATCTCACTAATTAAGGAGAAAACTCATTACTTTTGTGAAATATATCTAAGTCAGAATTAAAACTTAACATCAAGAAATCTCAAACTCTATATTTCGTTCATTGAAACACTAGAATAATGAGTAATATAATATACATATGATGACATGTCATGAATATGATTATCTTTTGTCTTAAAGGCCCCTAAAACATTGTGCCAGACTAAAGGCCTATATAGTTTAAACTTTTTAATTATTTTGATTCAAAATAGAAAAGTCTGTTAATTCAGCTCCTATGGTTTAGACAACTAACGTTTTTGGCATTTAACCATAGTTAGGTTTTGAGCCAAAATCGCTATAATAGTTAAATTTGAGGGGCCAAAACCGATAGTTGTCTAAACCAAAAGGGTTTAATTGATAGAAGATCTTTTGAGCCGAAAAAGGTAAAATACTTAAACCACATACGCTAAAACCATAATTTACTATTTTGTCATGTAATAAGTTGTTTGATTTCAATTTTTGTTAATTTTTGAATCCACTATATGTCTTTTGATTTAATTTTGATTCTATTTATGTAAACCACATGTTTCTATAAACAATTATATACTCATTGTTGTTTTTGAGTTTTGGCCTTTCTTATATTTTATTTCTATTAATTATTTTTAAAAATTCTTATAATACAGCATATTTTACATAATAGTGTTTTTTTTTTTTTTTTTTAATTTTCGTTTCAATTTTTATAATTAATCTAACTCTTACTTTTTTAATCATACCTTTAATTAGGCATTAGCATGTGACATTTAATCGTACCAATTCATCATAAAATGTGAGTAACTTTGCTAGTTGTTTATACTTAACATGTTCACCACCGGCATGTTGTGATGCGAATTCCACTTACACAACTCCTTGTATCAATGATGATTCGAGCTTGAAAATATAAAAAAATATTTTAATTGTTGTCAAACCATCTTAATAACTGAGCGATTTTAAAATATTGATAAACCAAAATTAAAACTAAAACTTTAATAAAAGAAAACTTATCTAAATATTTCGGAAAATTAAAACCGATATTGCAAAACTGTTGTGAAAATAACAAATATTATTTATAAAAAGTATAATTACCATTTACATGCCAACGTTGGTTTTGATTGGCTTTCGATTGTAATTAATGATATAAAAATCAAATAAATAAAAATCAAATAAATAAATATTTAAATAAATAAATAACTGTTGTACGGTTAAATTACAACCACTATAAAAAGATAATAAACACGTGTTGCAAACGAAAGAAAATGATGACCCATCATATTGAACTTGTATCATGCGATAGTGTGGACTTTGACTATTGAGGACATAACCACAAATATATTATCATATTGCTTGAAAGTGGCCCTATTTTTCCGACGATTAGATTAATTGATTGGTTTGTTTATAGTGTTAGTCGTTGTGAATTACTTTTTTTTTGTCTGTATTTTAATATTCGTGGTATTGTCATAACGACATGGTGTTATGACTCAACGTTTTTTTTAGACTCTAGTTTTAGGTGTTTCAATCCTTCTACTCTTATCTTTTGAAACTTTTGTGTTTTCCAATATGGTTATGTGACAGAGTGACGATTGTTATCTTATCTGAGAATTGAGATTGTTTTTTATCATGCTATGTGTGGAAAAAGTGCCGCAACAATCGTGGTAAACCCGTAGTTTCCTTAATAAGAAAAATTAAACATATGTTTGTTGGATATTTCTTTCTTAAATTTATATATGCTTTAGATGAACATGTGGTATTTCTACATTCATTCTCTATATAAATTCGAACTCTACGTATTCTATAAAATATTTTACCATATTATTTTAAATAAAATTATAAACATTATACAACTAAATTAACAAGAAAATAAGTTAACTTATTCTGAGAAAGATAAATAATATCATAGCATAGATGTTGCCATTAGCTTTCTAAATTTATCTCTAATTTTAGTTTTTCTTTAGCTTCTTAAGTTTTTTTTTTTTGATAATTTTTTTCATTTTTTTATTACTTAAAACCACTATTGCAAAAGTCGGACTCCAAGGCCGAGTACTCGCTCCAAGGAGTTGTTCCGAGGCCGATTATTTTCTAAGTATTACCCGAGTACTCCCGTCTAGGGCTGAGTACTGCCCGATTACTCGTTCCAAAGAGCTATTCCAACCTAGGAACGCCTAGCGACTTTTACAACCTTGCTTAAAACCTACAGTATTATATTATAATATGAAAGTCTTAAACCTTTGTTAGCAAATATTTTCAAATTTTTATTTTTATTTTTATTTACATATTTCATTTTATATATCTGCCAACCACTGAACATAATATCGTCCTAGTTTTACCACCCACCCACTTGAAACAACTCATCACGATTATTTAAAAAGAATTAAAAATTAAACAAACAAACATTTTATGTGGGATAATTTTACACGATTTATGGAAGTGAATACTGATCCTTTGGTCACAAGATTTATTCCGTTTTATATATAAATTTTTAAGTTTTTTTAAAAAAAAATTACAGAAAAATTGAACCCTAGCTAGTTGTTGTAGATAGAGAATCTCCCACAAAAAAGTTGAAAATTACGGTTTCGAAAAATTTGATTCCGAGTATTTCATGGCGGTTGAATCGATTTACGATTCAATTTTCAAGTGAGATCGATCATCATCGATACAAAATCATCAGAAATTGATTAAATTATATGATAAATGAAATTGAAAATAATACGTACGATGAATTGGAAGCGTATTCGCAGAGCTTGCCTTTGGTGGAGAAGACGATGAGTGCAACATCGGCGTCACAGAGAACGGAGATCTCATGCGATTTCTTCAACAATCCGGCCCTCCGTTTGGAGAAAGTAACCTGCCGGTTGATCTTATTCTCAATCCTCTTCAACGTCACTCTTCCCCTCCCCATTTATCGATCACCGGAATGATTTCACGTACTGATCTCTCTCTCTCTCTCTCACACACACACCAAATTGTTGTTTCTCTCTCTAGGGCTAGCTAGCTCACGCACAATGAGCTGGTGTTCTACGGTTGTGACGGTGGGTTCGATCAGTGGCTAATTGAACCAGTAGCTGATCTTGCTAATTTATAGCGTTCTTCGATCCTTTGGATTGGTTATTATAAATTAAAGGATATTTTTCTACCCAAAAAGTACATCATAATATTATAAATAATAAAATGCACTTACAGGCTTACAGCGTTCATAATTGGTCTGTTTTAGGCATTTTTAACTGACAAGAAGGACGACGTGGATAATAAGAGGATAAGGGTTATATAAGACCACGGGGTATGCCCCATGGTTCACTCAGTCCACCTATGCGCCATGTAGGCACTCACCACAACCACTCACTCCACCAAAAGTTGTGAAAATGCTCCTTTGTCCACTCACTTCACGTCATCATTTCTTTTTTTAAAATTAAATAATTAAATATAATTAATCATAAATTAAAAAATTACATAAAATTATAAATAAACATTACAATTTAATAAAAAAAGCTAATTATTAATAATTGTATAAAATATTTAAAAAAAACATAACAATAAATATAATTAAAATTTAAGATTAAACTTCACAATTTTTCCATAAATGTTCAATCAAATCGACTTTGAGGTTCGCATGTGTATCCTCATTACGAAGCATTCGACGGTTTGCTTGTTCTTCCTTGTATTCGGATCGTCTTCTTCATAAAATTCACATATGGCTCGACTGTTATCTTCGATTATCATGTTGTGTAGTATCACACATGCGTATAACGCGTTTCGGATCCGACTTGGCTTCCAAGCTCTTGCAGGGTGTTGAATGATGTGTCACTTCTGTTTAAGAACGCCGAATGCTCGTTCAATATCCTTTTTGCCCCCTCTTGACGATTCTGGAAATACAGACGTCTATCATCTTCAGTTTGTCGTGTTGTAAACGATTTCACGAAAGTAGCCAATTGCGGATAAATACCATCGACTAGATAATACCCGTATTTGTATGTTGTGTCGTTGCAAATAAACTGTTGATCGGGTGCCATGCCTTCAATAAGATCGTTGAAAATCGGCGACTGATCTAGAACATTTATATCATTGTTCGATCCCGATGCACCAAAGAAGGCATGCCATATCCAAAGATCTTGCGATGCAACAGCTTCTAGCATAAAACTTGGTCTTGGATGGTCGTCTCGTTGGAATTGACCTCGCCATGCTGTTGGGCAATTGTCCCATTCCCAATGGGTGCAGTCGAGACTACCTAACATACCGGGGGAACCATGAACCTCTTCATGAAACGTGTAAATTTGCTGGACGTCATGGGAATTTGGTTTCCTCAAGTATTTCTTTGCGTACAATCTAATTACGCCTTTACAAAATTTGTAAATGCATTCCCGCCCCATTCTATCAAACATCTGTAAATACTCATCAAACGAATCGCTGCTAGTGCCGTAGGCTAATTGGCGTATTGCAGAAGTACATTTCTGAAGACCGGAAAACCCGATCTTACCTCTTCCATCACACCTTTGTTGAAAAAAATCATAGTTTTGTTACAAATCATCACACACTCGCGAAAAAAGATTCCGACTCATACGAAAGCGACGCCGAAATAAATGTTCGGGGTACTTCGGATTTTCTGAAAAATAATCTTCAACAAGACGTGCGTGAGCTCCAAGATAATCTCGATTAATTCGTGCTCTTGTAGTTAGAACATGTCTTTCAACTTGTTGTCTGATGATGTCGAGAGTAAGTTGTGAGGCTTCGATTAAAAAATCTTAACCTTCGCTAAAATCGTCATCTTTCCTGTAAAAACTGTATTTTTGTAAAAATATTAATTTTTTGTTTGATGTTTTTTGTGTGATATGAAGAAAAAAGAATGTGTGATGTGAAGAAAAAAAAAAGTGTGTGATGGTTGTATATATAGTTTTTTTAAAAAAAAATTAATTTTTTTAAATATGTAACGGTCAAATTGGGGTTCAACGGGTGTGAGAGCCATTGCCCCGCTCACGCCATGCCTCACTCACGCCCACCCGGGGGGCGGTGTGCCACGCCCACTCACGCCCCTTCCACGCCCAATCCCATGGCACACCGGGCAGTCTAAAAAAAGTCAATTCAATTCCACAACTCTTCATTTAATCAATTTTTTTCCTTAAAATGTCAATTAACTTTTATCTTATACAGGCGCCGGCGCTTATATAGGCGGCGCCCATAAAAACTATCAAATCAAAAATTGTCATGTGTTCTCGTACAAGCAGCACCTATATGGTGTGTGAAAAGTACGGTTGGCGCCTATCTAGTGTGTGAGAAGCTCATATAAGTATAGGCGACGCGAACAGACAATGGACAATTTTGAAAATAAAAAGTCAAATTGACATTTTTGAAAAAAAATGGTGGTCAAACGGACATTTTAAGAATTTTCTCTATGTAAAAACATGAGATTTGGTCACCACTATGTGTCGTGACCCATGAGGGAGACGTGACTCACATGAGTGGCACCGGTCACGCTCCCTTAGTGCCCTCCCCCACTAAATGGGGGCGTGACAGGGCGTGAGCAACCCATACGTTACCATGGTCACGTCGTGAAGGAAGAAGAAAGTGGAAAAAAAAAGAGGAGTGATGGAGGCTTGATAAGAGGGCCCTGATAACAAATGTGGTGATGACGTGGAGTGATGAGAGGGTGATGGTGTTAGTTGTTTATGTGACGCTTACTTGAAGTGATGGAGGCTTCACGACACATGGCCTTATTCGAGACGATTGATTAAGTGTTTGTTGTAAAGAAAAATATCTACGCTAAGCTTTAACTTGCTAAAAATCAATCTCTGATCATTTGAACTTACGAAAATCTTAATTTGAAGATTGATTTGTAAGAAAATTTTAATCTCGAATTTGGTTCATTAGTTAACATATGCATGAAAATAATTATTTATATAAACAAACAAGTTATGTATATCGAAACATAGATAAAAAGCTAAATAATAGAACCAGTTTTATTCGGTCAGTGTCATCATCAAAATTCATAGGATAGTATATTATTGTCAACCGATATAATTTTTTAAACTAATGAATGATATTTATTTGAGAACAAAACAAGATTTTTTATAATGTGTGGGATGGACTTTAAAGTTTTAAAACTTAAGAGGACAAAGTGATTTTTTACAAAATTGAGATGTGAGTTTTGAAAATTCTGAAAGTCAAAAGGGAGTTTAATCAATGCCTTTTTGCCACTAACGTGCACTTAAAACTTTATTACACGAGACATTAATTTAATTAATTACATAAAATGAATGCATGAAATTATGATGAATCAATTATAAAGATCGAAAATTAGATAAAAATAGTTATATAATGATAATAATGTTCTTCAATCTGCGTCGGTTTTAATTTTTAAAGTCTCGTCAGAAAACAACTTTTTAATACTAATGAGAAAAAATCAGATTATATGATATATTTGATAATTTTAAAGTTGTAAAAATGACTTTATATAATTTTGCGGGGTGAGTTTTCTAAATTTTTAAAAGTTTAGTCAGTGAATAAAAACAGTTATATAATGATACCAATGTTTTTTCAAGTAGGTGTCGATTTTAATATTCACGGTACTTGTCGCTACTGGTATTCGATATAGGTAATGATTATTATTATTTTTTAAAATCAAAAACAAAAACTACTAACAAAATTCAAATTATATAAAATATTTGATAATTTTTAAGTTTTAAAAATGACCTTTTACAATTTTGTGGGAAGAGTTTAATAAGTTTTTAAAAGTTTAGTCGGTGATTTTTACCACTCATACTTACAATTGAGATATATAATATACACTTATTTTATTACATTCCATCCGGTTATGTTGTATAGAACCGATTGTTGGTCAATCCAAAAGATCTAAGAGAGAAAACTAGGGTTAAAGAGATAAGGATGTTGAGATAAATGAGTGAACATACTAAAAGTAGATCAAATAGAAAACTAAATATTTACGAAAATATTAGGGGTTGTGTTGCATCTCAAATAAATCCAAAGAGAGAAAATTTAAATGTTTGAACATATAAGAAGAAAATAGATTAGTGATAAGAGTTCTTGAAGACAAAAAAAAAAGATAAATGTTGGAAGTTATAGAGTTCTTGGAGATAAATGTTATAATTTTTTAGTTTAAGGTATTATTATTAAAATATCATAGTTTAAATGTAACTTTTATTTGTCATGCATTTGATTTGCTATGACTCAGTTTGATGATGTTTCGTGTTTATGGACGTGCTTTGCACTCCTTGTTTGTATGCTTATGTATAAGTTTGTGATCGTATATATAGGAAAAAAACAAAAGAAACAAAGTGTATATAGAATAAAGAGAAAATTACCAATATATGTTTATCATAAAAAATATTTATAATATATAATAATAATAATAATAATATAAAAAATATATATAATACTAATATTTTGTGAAATAGGGAGACAGGTGTTATATGAAGACCAGAGTCGTTTTAGGGAAACGTTGTCGATGTATGATTGGTTGAAGGACAGATACCTCTGTTTTTGTCGAATGGAAGGGTCCACAATAGTACTATGTTGAATGTGGTGGGATTTAGAGAGGAGTTAATTGGCAGGTAAAAAATAGCACATAGTGCACCAATTATCTCCAACCATTTAAAGAAAGCAACATTCATTTCTATAAATATCAATTAACTTCTTTTTTTCCATATATAATTATAGTAATGTTTTTTTTTAATAAAAATAAAAAATATTACTAAATTTTGAAAAGGGAAAACGATCAAAACGCCCACATGCGTCCTTGACTTTTCCATAATGACTAAACTTGGTCAACTGACCACCCTCTATACAGGCGTGGACGCCTGCTTACCCACGCATGAATGTCAACATAAGCAGCCAATAGGAAGAAAACACGTATCCTCTAAAGGCGCCGACGGCCGTTTAGTCCCATGTGCACCCGTATATTTTCAAAAACGGTCTCGGGCATCGGTCCCTCCCTCACAACCTTGTCACAGGTGTCCACCTGTATAGCGAACTGCCGAACTTTTTTGCGGCCGTCAGAATCAAGAACAGGCGTCTGCCTGCACATGGTTTTAACCATTTTAAACCCAAATCAGGCGCCCGCTTGCTTGTAACAGGCGTCCATTTTTAAAGGGATGGACGCCTGTAATTTTTTTTGAAAAATTTAAACTGGACGTATGTTCCAAGCGTATGCCTGATTTGGGTTCAAAATGGTTAAAACCATGTGCAAGCGGACGCCTGTTCTTGGTTCTGACGCCAGTAAAAAGACGCTTGCAAAAAAAATTCGCTATACAGGCAGACGCCTGTGACAGCGTTGTCAGGGTGGGACCGGCGCCCGGGACCGGTTTTGAAAATATACGGGCGCGCGTGGGACTAAACGGGCGTCGGCGATCTTATAGCACACATGTTTTCTTCCTATTGGCCACGTATGAAGGTGTTTGGGCATTTTTAAGTAGGCGTTCACGCTTGTATAGAAGGTGGTCAGTTGACCAGATTTGGTCATTTAGGAAAGTTAGAGGCGACCATTGGTGTTTTCGGAATTTTGCCTTTTGAAAAATGATTTTCATTCAATTAACTGAATTTTGCGTGATTGGATTATGTCCCGAATGAAATTCCTAACACCTTGAAGGCAATGGTTTCAAGGATGGATCAAAATACAAGTTACTTGTAATGAATGGTACAATATTAAATGCATTCAATGTTTGCATATTTATTTTGTACAGCTAATTTGTATCACTGAAGTATTATCGTGTCACAAACAGTACCGCTTAATCATATTCACTTTTAACAATTTTAAAAGGAAACTAAATGTTTGCAAATGAGTCAGACAAGAAGATATCTTATCTATATATCTATTCAATTATTCATAGTGGGCATGAATGTGTTCGGTGAAAAGGGATTGATTTATGGTTTCAAAATTACAACAAATGATATTTGAGTGTTCAATAAATCGAATTTTGAATAATTTGAATTGAATACTTTTAAATCTTGAATTTTTGAGGAGGATAAAATACTGACCAAAGTGGCGCTAACAAAAAAAATGTGTATTCATTGAAATGCAGTCATTATGTGTATATTTTTTATGATGGTACATGATCATAAAAAGGATACACAATATTTGTTTGTGTATTTTGTGAGTATACACGATGATCATTTCAGATTTATTTATTTAAAAAACAGTAGAGTTGTATATCTTGTTTCTTTCTGTCTACCTTTTATTAATTATTTCTTCTACAAATATATAATTTGATATATAGAAATACTTGCTCTTTTATAATTGTGTAAAAAATTATCATTGTCCAAATCTTTTATCTTAAAAATGGTGGGTCCATTTCTTCTTTCCTATTTTGATCACATCTACTTTCTCCAGCTAATCAAATGATCACTCCCCTTTACTAAATAAATCTTATAAAATTTATATTAAAAAATACGCCAAGGTAATAAAATTCTAAATACAACAAACTTAGGTAGAAAGGCCCGTATATTCGAGTTAGGGTTGGATTAAAGTGACAAAGGCATTGAAGTTAAGGTGTTGTTTATCAAACTAAGGTTCAAGCCAAAGGTTCAAGCCAGCCCCGTTGATCGCGGGCTAGTGTAAAAATTTGTTGTGAAAAAAAAAAAAACTTAAGGTTAAAATCAAATATATTTAAAGAAAATTAATGATAAAAAAACATCAAAGACACTTGAAAATTTCACTAAACTTTGTGTTTTTTATATAGTATTTGATTCTTCAATTACTCGATTAGGGAGACCATGTTAGGTAACAAAGATCATTGAGAAAACAAACCATGTTATCAAACTCGATTTTGCATCCAGGTTTTGGATCCTAAGATTATTTTTATTTTAAACAGCGAAAATAAAATTAATAAAAAGATAAAAGTATTGTATGATGGATACATCTATGGCTTAAGTGGAATGCATACAAACTCCTATTTTGACGATTTATTTCGAGTTAGCGTAATAAGAGTGAGTTTTTTTTCGGTTCATACATACATACATACATACATACATACATATATGATTGTGAACAAATAATAACCCACTTTTAAAGCGTTAACCCGGATAACTTTGCTAAGATTAAGCCAAATCTTAGATTTTTTTAACATTATTGTAAGACATCTACAACACTTTCTTCTTTTATGAGTTTGCGAAAATTCATCATCGTTTGAGACGTAACATCCTTGTAAGTTTTAAGCCTAAAACAGTTACATTGCTGTAAGTGAAAAACTTACGACGATGTTACGTCTCAAACGGTGATAAATTTTATTAAACTCATAAAAGAATAAACTGTTGTAAATGTCTTACAATGATGTTAAAAAAATCCAAGATTTGGCTTCATCTTGTCAAAGTTATCCGGGTTAATGCTTTAAAAGTGGGTTATTATATGAACACTACACTATATATATATATATACATATATATATATATATATATATATAATTGTTGTATTACACATGTTAAGTAAATGAATTTTAGATTATTTATATTCAATAGCATCTCATACATTTGTCAAATTTGTTTATAATAAGATAAAGAATATGTATTCTTATGTAATCTTATTATTTACTTAATTAAATAAGATCATTACTATTTGATAAAAAAATAAGAAAAACAATTAAAATTTAAAAAAAGTATCCTACAAGTATTTAATAAGGGAAAGAAGTAAAAATTAATTTTTAAATGAACTATAAAACTAACATGTTTCTCATGAAAACCTTCATTTATTAGATAAATAGGTTAAATCACGTATCTTACACGGATTGAATAAATAAAATGTTATATAATTTACAATAAAAAAGTTATGTCTTCAAAAAGTTATGTAATTGATAAATATCAACTATTAAAATATAATATATCATATAAATATTTTTGTCATCGTAGTTAAATGAACTTGAATTGCAATTAAATTTAATAAATATAAAAAATTAAGAATGAATACTTGAATTTTTTGTTTAGGGTAAAAATGTCATTTTAGTAACCGTGGTTTGGCAACTTTTGTCATTTTAGTTTAATAGTTTAAATTTTGTAATTTTGGTCATTATGGTTTCCATTTATCGTCATTTTTGTCCTTGTGGTTTGGTTAATTTTGTCATTTTAGTCCAAAAGTTTAAAATTTAATTGGACTAAAATGGCAATATAATGGAAACCATAATGACTAAAATAGCAATAAATGAAACAATAATGACCAAAATGGTAAAATTTAAACTATTGGACTAAAATGACAAAAGTTGTAAACCATACGGACTAAAATGTTACTTTATTCTTTTATTTAAGAAAATAAATTAGTATAATATGTGTTCAAATTTGTTAATTATTACTATTAATAAAGGAATGTTAACAAATGAATTAATGGTTTAAATTTAAGGTGGAAAAATTAATCAAAACCTGTCTCATTGCATGACATGTGGCAAAAACCTTTATTTATTATATATGACAGATAGATATACAAATATAGATTATAGATATAAACTAGGTAAGTCATGTGTATCACACAAGTTGAATAAAAATTTCATAAAAACTCACAAATTATAATTTAAACAATATAAGAAGATTTTTTGATATAATATATAATTAAAATTATGTATGAATTAATACTTTAAGTATTAAACACTTACTTTTCATACTATGTTTCCTTGTTTTAAAAAACTGATTTTGAATATTTTATATTTTATAATAATTTTTTAAGTGTTTTTTCTTTCCCAAAAGTTCGGTTTATTATAATTGGTAAATGAGGTAAATAAATCATTTTCATGTTAAGAATAACAAAAGGTAATATCCAGAAAAACTGATTTTTTAACCTTTGCAAGCTATTTTGTTTATTTTATTTTTGAACGGCATAGGTCCATTCGTGTTACCTTCAGTTATCCTAATGGTTAGTAAGAAGATTGATTTCTCGATCGTCGACTGTGACACCGTAACCGTTTGGCTCTAGACTTTCTTGTGAACCACACAAGAAATACGACATAGCAATTGCCGATTAGTGAGTGACCTCTCGAGAGTCCAATTATCACGGCCCAAATATATATTAAATTTAAAACAACTGTCTATAATAAATTAATAATCATACAACTACTTGGGCTTTCTCCCAAGTCCGAACTCCGAGCCTCCGAGGTATCATTCCAATTTTACGATTTTTGGTCTGGCCCGTGAACGATTAACCCCGAGCTGGTCGGCCCTGGTCATAACTCAAAATAGTGTAAAATGAAACATACAAGAAGAAAAAGACACACTCTGATGTGAAATGTAAATTAATGTAACTGTATGATCTTGATGAAACAATAAGTTTTTCAAATGGTCAATTATACATAGTTTTATTCAGAGTCGAAAGTAAGAATGATTAAAAAAATTTAATTTTTAATAAAGATGGTAATACTAACTGTGCCTTCAATGTTGTATACAAAAAAGTTTTAGAGATTTATAGTTTGAATTTTTAATTATAAAATGTAATCTTATATAGTAGATTATGTAATTTATTATAAACATATTTAAATTGTGTAATTTTTATACTCAAACCAATGTAATACATGAGTTTATAACATAGTATATATATTAAACCATTAAATAATAAAGGAATCGACCTGAGCTTGAGCTAAAAAGTTTCTTGCAAGCCGAACTCAAGTTCTCTCAAGTTAAAACATGTGACCTATCGTAACCTCCCACCACCAAATGATGCAAGTTCTTGTGAATTGTTCCACATCTATAGCAGCTCCCTTTGTTTAAGAGGAACATCTTATCAGAGCCGGCTTTACTAGCAAAGGCTTAGGGCTCCCAAGTTTTTGTTCACATTTGCTTGGCATTGGAATAAATAGGTAATCAGGCTGATTAAAAATGATAAACATAGTTATAAATTATCATTTGCAAACAAGTTTTGTACTTTGTAGAATTCTTTGTTTATATCATTTGTTGTTTATATGTATTTTTTAAATAAATTTGATTTTCATAATTCAAACGACGATTGTTGACCGATACTAACCTGTACTAATATTTTGACAAATAATTATTCTAAAGTTTACTCTTGTTTATAGGGTAATTCCACTGGTATAATCATTAAAATTTTACGATCGAATGCAAATCTTAATAATTTTGATAATGAGATTGTATTTGTGAACAAAAGTGAAAATTATAATTATCATTGGTTAATGAGTAAATTTATGTATATAGAGACAAATTTACCTATTTTTATGATTTATACAATTTATGAACCATAACTTTTTATCGTAAAAACAAAAAGTTATAGACAAAGCCTCAAATTTTGTTTTTGTTTAACTTGAGACGAACATGCATCTTATAACCCATCACAAATCGGCCATTTTTTCAACCATCGTGGAAAGCCCATGATTTCACACACCCTTGTCAAACTCATGGCGTTGACAAACCAATTTGAAAACCATGAGTCAACCAGTTTGGAAACAACACCTTTTATTTATTTATTCCTAAACTAAAACCGTTAAACAACCCCTTAAAATTATTTTTGAATTAAATTAATGTATAACTATTAACAAGTAATTTTATTCTATCGTTAAATATTGATTTTATTCCTAAACTAACTGTTATTAGGCTTTATTATAAGCAATATAAATTGGGTTATTTAGGTATTATTTTAATTAGTTTTGGTTTAAATAATTTTATCTTTTTATATTAGTTTATGATAGGTTTATATTTGTAAAATTTTTAATTATTAAAATATAAAATTAATTTTTTGAAGGCCAGGATTGTTGTCAAATTTCGTTGGGGTCTTTGACAAAAAATTTCAAAGTGTCGATTGAGATCAAAACATATAACAAACATGGACAAAGCTTGAAATTTTTTTGTAGGGGGGCCGAAAGCCACGGCCACCCCTGGCCCTAGTATATAAAATTTTTCTGTAGGGGGGCCCGACTCTATTAATATAAAATTTTCCGACCAAATCCTAGAACATACCTGCTTTTGAGCCGAAAAACAGCAGTGACCGGGGCCACGTCTGGCACTAGTTATCCTTCGTCCTTGATAACAAATAAATTTTGTTTCCAAAGTGTCAGTCTACCCTAAATGCCACTAAAATTACCATAGGAAATAAGAAATTAACATTTGTAAAAAATTGTACCTAAATAATCTTGGTATCAAAGAGACTTTGTCCTAGCGATACTTTATGAAATCGTACCAAAGGCATATTATGACTTTCCACTAAAACTACCGTTGCCGCCGCCATGACCATGACCACTGCTAACTATTAACCCAAAGAAAACAACTTTTTTCATGCCCAACTTTCTTTTTCACTGATTTTCTAAAACTTCATATATTATGTTTTAACTTCCCTTACGAGAAAACTATAATTTACATATACATATATACGTATGTATGTATATATTTAAAAAAAAGAAGGAAGTTAGGGGAGAAAGAATGGGCATAAGGGAAAGAGAAAAAAAGACAAAACATAAACAAAATTTGAATCTTATTATAAAAAGCATGTGATATATACACACATATGTGATTCATGAGAATCAGCTCCTCCAACATGGCATATTTCAACAAACAAATAAATAAATATACCAAGTAAAATCTTATTAGTCAGTAGAGTTTGACACTGACATTAAAAAAACGTTACATGTATTCCAATAAGATAAATATTATGCTTCTAAAGAAACCACAGGCTCACAACATGACATCTATCATTGACTTAAATACTACTTACATATTAACTCGCGTTTGATACATCATAAACACATCTAAAACCATATTTTTTTGAACGGCGAAGGTCTCAATCGTGTGAGCCTACTGTTTCCAAACCATGTCACCAAGGTCTAGTTACATGGACCTCTCATGAACCCTCACAACCAGCCCAGGAGGAAACCACACAGGAAAACCCCTGACCCCCGCAGACCCTTTTCGCTACAGAAGGGTTTCGAACCCGAGACCTTCCAATTTGGAATCCCGGAGTACCGCTGAGGCACTGTCTCAGTGGTACTTAAAACCATATAACCGGAACATGGGGCAACATAAATCTAAACAAAGAGAATTTATTTTACAATATTTAATTATATATTTTTGAAATTATTATTGTGCTGTCTGATTGAAAGATAGCTAACCGACTGACATTACAAACAAGGAAATAACAGAAGTTGCAAGGCTGTTCTATGTACGCTCCTTTAAATAAATCCATCTGACTTTTCTAAAGTTAAATTGTCGTTACATGTCACTGTATATTATTCTCCAAACGACATTGTTTGCTTCCATGCACAAACGGCTGAGCATTTCTTGGGTTGAACTAGAGACCCACACAAAAAACGGTTAACTGAACTGGTATCGGTTTGAAACCAGTTTGTTATAAACTGGTTTCAAACTGGTTTTTTGAGAGTGACATCAAACCAGTTTTTTCGTGCCAATTATGGTAGCCCAAAAATTGCTGGTTTTGAACCACTTTTTGTGCGCTGTAAGAGAAACCGATTAATAACCGGTTAAAGCAAAACTATTTTTTTTGCTGGTTAACCGGTTTTTTAGTCTCGTTTATTTTTAAGAAAAACTCATCATTGGGTTGACATTGAGACCGGTTAAAATTTGATTTTTTTTAATTCTTTTTAGTTTTTAGTAGCTATATATTTGTTTATAACCAATTAATGGATTATTTTGCTCATATAAGTTAATATAAATAGGTTGCATGTGTTTTGTATTAATTATGCAACTTCTCTACTTCTTTAATACTTAAAAAACACTCAAAATACTATCTATAGTCTCTAACAAGTCAAGTACGGAAAACCATCAATGCTGGACTCACAAAACGGTCAAAGTTACATTGGTGCTGGTGTTTTTTTCCTCAAACCCATCAACCATTGTAAGGATCAAGGCTACCATGAGGAACAAAGACAATTTTCAGCATTGCAACTTATGTAAAATATCAAACGGTGCTAGAAAGACCCAATGCGAATGGTGCTGCTCGTTTCTTAAACCGGAATTTAACTATACTTTGAGAAGTCATTTTGACAAAATATTGTCTGATGATAAATCACAAATGTCAACCGAGTGTGATGTTTGAAATTTCTACTTCGATATGGTTCATAAGTTGATAGAAACTTTGGTTATTAAAGAAAATACGTCTTTCAATCAGTTTAATAACTTTGACAAAGATGATATAAAGGCGTTCCATTATTCTTGTTATCAGCAAGTGAGTCATTTGATTATTAGATGTGGTTGTTTTAAAAGGTGACAAGAAGCTAAAAAATGATTTTAGGTATTGAAAAATTAAAAACCAATGTTAAAAATACCAACTATTATATATGTTCTTTCGAACAAGTCGACAAAAACCGAAGACCCATTCACCGTGAAGAATTAAGATTTATCTTCTATTTTCTTTGAAGCAATACTTTTAATTCTTTTTATTTGAACTTTTATTAAATTAATAAAAGAATTTTATTGAGTGTATATCTTTTTTTATAGTTGAGTATTTATAAGTTCATAACATTAAAAAATAAATAAATAAATAAATAAATAAAAGAATTTACGTAGTTTATATATCTATATTTTTAGTTTAGTATTTACAAGTTTATATTATTGAAAAATAAATAAATTAATAAAAAGAACTTTATTGAGTTTGTATATGTATTTTTTTATGACCGGGGAACCCTTTGCGTGGTAAACCCCGAGCCCCCCTAAATACCCGAGGGGAACGGATAAATCGTGAGCGCACACACCCAGGTCGGTGGCCTTGTATATGTATTTTTTTAGTTTAGTGTTTATGGGTTTATATTAATTTAGAAAGAGGAAAAACCATGCTTTTGACCGGTTAACTAGTTCAATTCCATCGTTTAGGTTTCTAGCTCTCAAGAAAAAGTTATTAACTAAACCGGTTTTGGTTAAAACCTGTTTGGTTTTTGTCGACAAAAAACCACTTTGGTTAATCTAAAATCGGTTTAATACAAGTTAACTGGCTTGTGCACCTCTAGATTGAAATGAGAAAAACAAAAACCAAAAATACCCGAAACCTGACTGTAAATAGGTCTTCCGTTCAACAGATTGACACACAAGTTAGCTGCAAGTACATCCGTCTGCCTTTTGTTGGAAACCTAGCTAACCAACATGAAAGCAACTAAAAACTGATTGCGATCCTAGGTCCGGTCCTCGGATCCGCTTTAATCCAATTAGTCGGTTTCAGACCGGCTAGTAGTATGCTTAGCAGTGCCAAGTTTCTGCGAGCCATCATTCAAATTTTCAAACCAAACACATGATCAAAATGAAGCACAAAAGATAAATAACAAAATCTCCACAAAAATTTAAATGTTTAAACATCAAAATAACTCAAGACAAATATAGATCAATCCCGTCTTATCATCGCACCGTGGGCCTAACAATTCGCTACCAATAAACTATAATCAAAACCCTACACCTCACTTCACTTGCCGTTTTGGAGTTGAGTAGACGGATTGAGTTCATCCCAAGCTTCAATCCAAGTGAGCATGGCATCTGCAAGCTTGTTGAAGTAGTCATCAACCTTCCCAAGCTTAGCCTTGACCTGTTTTGAGAGCTCCTTGTAGCAGCTCTGAACCGTGGTGCACTCTTTTGGCAGGGAGGTGGTTTGGAAGAACGGGATCAACTCCTCCTGCCAGTAGATACCCTTGTATTCCTTTTTCAAGTTCACAAATGGGTTGCTAGCCTTGCTGTGCCAAATGTATGGCAAACCAGTCTTCACACCCAACCCCAAATGGTCACAGATCACCTATGAATCACAGAGAAAATGTTAGCCAACTTGCAAATCAATGTTTGTTAATATGAGCATATGACCTAGTGAACCAAACAAACAGGATGGAAGTTTACCTTCATGCACCATCCAGCCCACATGTCGTCATAGCGACCAATCGGCTGACCATCACCCATGAGACCAAAGTACATTGCAGGACCAATGAGCTCACGGTCAAAAGCAAGATTCATTCCACACATGGGGAAGAGGGTACCTCTAGGAATTGTCATAACGGCATCTACAAACCTGTTTAAAGATAGCAAAACAAGATTAACAAAAATGGGATCTTGGATCACCATTAAAAATAGGAACAAGATCAAGATTCATGATCTTTACCGAGTGTTTCGTTCACGAGGCTTCACAAGCTGAGTTGGGGCATCATAATCAGGGATGTTAAGCCAGAGGCCGTGTGAAACAGCAGTTGGGACACCCTCACGGAGGCTAAACGGGTAGCCCCGAACAAAATCAGCGCCTTCCCTGTAAGGATCATACAAGGTGTTGAAGAAATACGGAGTTGATGGACTCAAGAGGTTCTTGATGTGTTGCTCAAGTGCATTGATATCATCCCCAGATGGGTCTTTAGCAACCTTTAAATCAACAAGATGTAGAAAATAAGCTAAACTAATCATGAATGAGGTTAATTACCAAAAGCAAACAAACAGGCATGTGGCATATTATCAAACATTTGGTGTGCATGATCTAGCAGAATCAAACAACAATCACATATCATGGATCAACAAGTCAAACCGACAAACCAATTCAAGTTCCAAACCAACAAAAATCCAATCTTGAACGAATAGATCATAAAGTTATTATCACTGAGATACTGAAAAGCCAGATCCATGTCAGAAACACCATCAGATGTAGTCAAACCCCCAGATCGGTGAAAAATTCAACATAAATAATGATAATCAAACATACTTTTGATGTTAAACTCAAAACTTCAGTGAAATTCCCCCAATATATACAACCTTTAACACAAAATGTTCGACCTTATTACAACCTCTGTTTTAAAATTCAATCTTAAACCCTAAACCCATCAGAATTGACAACCTAAATCACGAACTAAACACAACGGATCATCAAATAAAGGGTATAATCGAAACTTACAAAGCAATCATCATCGATCGTGAAGATGTACTTCTTCTTCGACACCATGTAACCGAAGCACCGACAAGCAGAATCCTTGAACGAGATGCAAGAAGCCTTAGGACCCAGGATCCTGTTGATATCATTACGATTATAGAGTTCATAATCGAATCCTTGAGGAACTTTAATAACCTTTGAAGGGTCACCATCTTGTACGATGATTAGATGGTAGGGTTGGAAGAATGGCCTCCACATCTCAAGGAAATCTAGGTTTCGAATCGTGGGTATGACGATATCGAGTTCATCTTTCAGAATTGGTGTTGGGGTTACAGGGGAAGCCATTGTTGTTTGATCGAAATAGGTTTTGTATGAATGCAAGCAGGATATAGAGTGGTATATATAAGAGAGAATTTAGGGGTATAAAATGACTAAATGAGAATTTTGTGTCCTGATTGCAATTAGTGTATATTGCGAAGGACATAAGTGAAATGTGAACTTCCCCACATGCCTAAACGTTTGAAAAACTTGGAGCCATGTGTGTTCAAAACAATGCCAATATTTAATTTTCGTTTAATATTTTCATTGTTTTATGAATTATATATAGAGACTTATTCCACTAAGAACCATTAAATATGAAGGAACCAAAGGAACTGCATAATACACTTGTACATTATGCATTAAAATATTTTTAATTAAAGAGAAAAATGTGGAGCAGTTAAAAAACCACTCTATGTACAAAACTTAAAGCATAATGTACAAGTGTATTATGCGGTTCTCAAGTTCCTAACATACAAGTGGTTCTTAATGGAATGTCTCCCTATTTTTTTATGAATTATATATATATATATATATATATATATATAGGGGAAGGTTCCCCTAAAAAGTCTATTTTGCCTAAGAAGGCTAAGAAGGATTTTTAAAAATTTGAAAACCGACTCAAACAAACTCCGAACTAACTCATTTTTGCGTCATTGGAACCGTCTTGTCAAACCTTAAACCCGGAACATCAAAACCCAAACCATAAACCATAATACTAAAACCTAAACTTTAAACTCAAACAATAAAGCCTAAAGATAAAACCTAAAAGTTAAAAATCAAGCCCTAAAACCTAAACTTTATAGATAAACGTTAAATCTAAAAACTTAAAAGCTAATATTATAGAGTTCGACGATACGGTTCCAATGCTATCAAAATGAGCTCAATCGGAGTTCGTTTGGGTCGGTTTTGAATGTTTTGAAAATCCTTTTTAGCCTTCTTAGGCAAAATACACTTTTTATTTGATCCTACCCCTATATATATATATATATATATATATATATATATATATATAGGGAATGGTTCTAATGCTAACCTTAGGATAGAGCAATAACTCATTAACCTCACCATATTGAATGATCAAATTACAAGATTCTAATATAATGGTAGATATTAAACTATAATATAATAATGTAATTAATTTGAAAGAAAAGGGAATAAGGGTATTAATGTAATTTGTTGTATTAAATACTTTACCCCATCTTTTTTTACATCCATAACTTTTTTATACTATAATATTTTTTTATAAAAATTGCACCATTTTACTCGTCTTTTTTTTCTCTTTAATTCCGTTATAGTCTTGACTAGGTTTTTTTTTATTTTTTTCGGATGTTCGTGTTTACACCAATGTAACAAGTATAAAACTAACAAATTATTTGTAATGAGTTGTAACGAATTTGGGTTTACATTGTTGTATAATAAATAGGGGTTAAATTTAAGAGTGTAAACGAGCCAAGCCGATCCTGAGCTCGTTAATTACGTTATATTCTTGACTAGGTTTTTTATTTTTTCCGGATGCTCGTTAATTACGTTATATTCTTGATTTTGTAACGAATTTTGGTTTTTAAAGTACTAAAATGCATTTACAATCTTGTAAATATAATTTTTAAAGTATGAAAATGTATTTACAATCTTGTAGATATAACGAATTTTGGTTTTTATCAACAAAATGTTATAGTATTTTTTTTAAAGTATTAAAACGTATTACAATCTAGTAGATATAACGAATTTTGGTTTTTATCAACAAAATGTTATAGTATTAAAATGTATTTACAATCTTGTATTAAAATGTATTTACAATCTTGTAGATATAACGAATTTTGGTTTTTATCAACAAAATGTTATATTATTTTTTTAAGTATTAAAATATATTTACAATCTTGTAGATATAATTTTTTTAAAGTATTAAAACGTATTTACAATCTTGTATATATAACGAATTTTGGTTTTTATAAACAAAATGTTATATTATTTTTTGTAAAGTATTAAAATGTCTTTACAATCTTGTAGATATAATTTTTTTTAAAGTATTAAAACATATTTACAATCTTGTATATATAACGAATTTTGGTTTTTATCAACAAAATGTTGTATTATTTTTTTTAAAGTATTAAAATGTCTTTACAATCTTGTAGATATAATTTTTTTAAAGTATTAACACGTATTTACAATCTAGTAGATATAACGAATTTTTGAGCATCCGGAAAAAATAAAAAAACCTAGTCAAGAATATAACGTAATTAACTAGCTCGGGATCGGCTTGGGTCGTTTACACTCTTAAACGTAAACCGTATTTATTCTACAACAATGTAAACCGAAATTCGTTACAACTCGTTACAAATAATTTGTTATTTTTATACTTGTTACATTGGTGTAAATACGAACATACGAAAAAAATAAAAAAACCTAGTCAAGACTATAACGGAATTAAAGAGAAAAATAAGACGAGTAAAATGGTGCAATTTTTATAAAAAAAAATTATAGCATAAAAAAGTTATGGATGTATAAAAAAAGAGGGGGTAAAGTATTTAATATAGCAAATTACTACTTTACCCTTATTAAATAATAAAAGAAAAAGCTATGTGTTCAATTCTGATTGGTTTATGAGGGTTAATGGGTTAGTACCATAAATGAGGGTTAGCATTTGAACCCAATCCTATATATATATATATTATCAAAAATGAAAAATGAATAGCGTGTAGATGTGATTTCAATTTTTTAGTGGTTTACCAGATAGATAGTAGGAAGCAAGATTATTGAAATATTAATGATTATAACAGTAATTTATTCTAGAGTTAGAATGATTTAAATCTAAGTGATTTAGATGACAGTTTTGCTCAGGTGTTAGATGGTCTGAACGTTAAATATGTTGAATATAAAGTGATACAAACAATAGTTCTAATATAATTCATATAATTGTAGAGTAAATTATCGAGATAGTTCTTGTTTTCCTATTATTTCACTACGTCTCTAAATTTTATAAATTAATCATTTGGTCCTAAACATTTAAACAATTGTGACACACACGGTCCATAGGGTTGATTTTGTTGATAAGTAAAAGTATTGTATGTGTTATAAGTGTTTAAATATTTGAGACCAAATGAGTAATTTATAAAACATATGAACCAAAATTGAAATAATTGCAAAATCACAAAGACTACAATTTACTCTTCTTTTGGTAATCACTTGTCAAACTAATAACTTTATAAAGACTATATTGTTTATTTTGTAATGTTGAAACAAATTTGGGATAACTCTACACAAATGTAACAATCAATTAAGTCAATGGAACTTTTTTTGTCTCAGTTAGGTCATTCAACTTAGTATGAGTGTTCAAATCTTATATAAATTACCTGAATAACAAGTTATTGCTAATTTCCTACATATTTAACTTATTTAATATGTTAAGTGGTGATATAATTATTTTATAAAATAAATGATAAATTAAAATTTATTTAAAATCATTCACATTTATGCATGGTATTTGAAAAAAATTAAGTTTCAAACGTTAAATATTAACTGACTCACATTGTTTGAAAAACTTAATTTTTTTCCCCAAATATATAGTGTAAATGTGGATGATTTTAATATATTATTTGTTTTATAAAATGATTATATCACCGCTTAACATATTAAATAAGTTAAATATGTAAAAAATCAACAATAACCAGCTATTCAGGTTATTTATATAGGATTAAAACACCCATAGTTGGTTACATTTGTGTAGAGTTATCCCAAAAAATTTAAACTATAAAATGTTAAGGTAGCTTAATTTTATTTAAAATATTAAATAAATTCCATAATTTAGTCGTTTCGATCTATATATAGTTGAGTAACCTTCTTTTTAATCCTAATCCGTAATTGATTTTTGAATATCATCACCTTGTGTTAATTTATTTCTAAATTAGCATTTTTTTTATTACACAAGTTTGATTATATATAACACTTAATTATTTATGTCCATAATACATTGCATATCTTGACTAATTTACCAAGTAAATTACAAATTTCGATTGTGGTTACATATTGCTTTCTTTATCAAACACCATGTATCGTACAGTATGCCTGGCAAAATGGGCGGGTTGGGTTGGATAACAGGTCAGAACGGGTTCAGGTCAGGATGGGTGCGGGTCAGAACGGGTGTTAAGCAAAATTAGTTTAGGTCTTAATGGATTATTATTAAAAAACATCAATTTAGTTTAACTTAAGATGTGTTATGAGTAAACATATAGTCCATTTAGATAATTTTTAATGATTTTCTCATCAAACATGTTATTAATCATTATTAAATGTTTGAATTCATTGCATTTACATAGTTTTTTTGTTACCCATCTTGACCCGCTGTGTTTAAAAACTACTCATCTCAACCCATTCAATATTATATTGTTACCCATTTCAATCCATTATACTATATACTTTTATATGGGTAAAAATTGCCAGATTTATGTACGAGTAATCTTTATTTTATTGTTTGCTCACGGAATTGATTTCTTTTGCTAAAAGACGTGACTACATATTTCTTAATATCCTCAATTATAATGTCGGAAGTAGGGTCATGTCATAATACCATGCTAAAAAGAGGGTCGGGTCGGGTCAAGCAAAATTTGATAGAAATAAGCCGGTTCTTGAAATATGATTAAGATCAAGGATGATGATAGTGACAACCACGTAAAATTAACATGATGAGTTGATAACTAGACAATGTAAAGAAACGAAATAAAGACTACTAGTAGTGTGTATATCTCTAACAAGATTAGTATCACATGTATTACACATATTTAATAAAAATAGAATAAATAGTCATAAATAAAAAATTTAGAAAATATATATATTATTTTTAATATAAAATATGATTAAAATTTCATGTAACATACTTTAAATGATAAAATAATGACATTGATTCTTTAAACACTAATTTTTTCATAAATTGTTTGGTTAAACATTTCGTTTTAAAAAAATTTGTTTTTGAAAATTTATATTTATAAATTCTAATAATTTAGTTATTTTTAAAAAGTGATTTTTAATATTAATATATTTATAAAGTTTTTTAAAAAATTAATTTAAAATTTTATAAAACTAGTTTTAGTTTAAAAACATATAAAAAATATTTGATATTTAATATTATTACTTAATTGAGATTTATTTAATAAGAGAAAAAACAATAAAATTGACGTAACTTTAATTAATTATAATAGGTAGATTGTAGATATTTCTTTCAAAGTATATATTATTATAATTATAGCTATAAATATTTAAGGTAAATTGATAAAAAGGACATAAATTTTATATTATTATTATTATTATTATTATTATTATTATTATTATTATTATATTGTATTTGGCTATTTCATAAAAGTTTATTAAGAAAAGTCAAGTACCTCGAACGGGTCAAAACGTATATGCAATGCAACCCAGGAAAAAGCGATGAATCTGTTTCCATTGCGATTGGAAATATTGAAAAACGCGTTGCCAGATGTAACAACATCCGAGTTCTTAACGCCTCTCTCTTTTTTTAATATTAACCCACCTTTTTTAATTATTTTCCAGATGGAATTTAAGCATATACTTGGTATATTTTAAGAATTTAAGATACATTTTATAAGTGATTTTTATTAGGGATCGGTTATCTACACACTCATTTTTTTTTTCATTTTAATAACTTACAAACGTTATACGTCTAGTATATGCATATACAATACGTATAACCCTTTCTAACGCCCAGTGATTCAGCAATAATTAGTCTTGTATACGTTTTGTATAGGACATATACACACAATATATGTCTATACAAGACGTTTACTAGTATAATCATTTATACTGAGAAATTATGACAAACAATGATTGCATTCATATACCTCTCGTATAAATTATACAAAGCTTATAGAAGATGTGAAAGGTGTATGAAGACTGTAATTAAAATAACCCTTTTTATTTGGGGTCCCCCAATCTACCATTGCAATGTCAATAAATGTTAATGATAAATTATGATATTTAATCATATTTCTTAATTGCTCCATGTTTAATCAGTTACAAAAAAGTAGGTTAATGCCAAATGAGCAAAGGTTTAGCTTCCAGATGGTAAGTCTGCATCGAACAAGAAAAAAAAAATGATATTGAATATTAAAACACATATATAAATTGTCATTATAACACAAAATTCTAAAACATAAAGTTCAATAATTTTTAGAAACAACAATGAAAAATATAAAATCAATACCATAACAAAATAGAAACCAACAAAAAAAAATGTGCTACCCAATTAATTTTTTTATAAAAAGGCCACACCCAATTATCTTTTGCTCCTATGGTTACTCAATCATAGTAACATAAACACCATCCTGAGTATCAATATACATATACAAATTTGTTATAAAAATTGTCAATCTGTTATAAAACTTTAAATCAAACTCTGTTATAAAAACAATCGTCACCCATAATTAAACCTGAAAGCATGCCCAATGGTAAAATCAAGTGTCAAAAAAAATTAACCCAAAGTTAAGCGCCACATTAAAAATCCCAATACCAAAACAGTAAGTTGTATTTAGTTTTAATATTTAAAGTTAGAATACACAAACCCAAAACTAAGCAAGCAATGTTAAAAATTCTTAAAATAAAGAGAAACTCAAAATAATGGTGTATGATTTTGATGAATAATAAAATTGATTAGTTAGTTATAATATTACAATCAGTTAATCACTAACAAATTTTCGTAAACATAGTATGAAAACGCACCGAACCTTGGTAAAGAACGACTGTGCATATTATATAACAAAAAATAATAACATGTGCATGTCGTATTTTAGCTTATTAATATTATATTTGGTACGTGACGTCTTTTTAGATTATCCGTATAATATACTTAACAAATTTAAAGCAATTAAGTCAAACTTACAAATTTAAAATAAAACATTATATTCATTATTTTTATATTTATTATTTATTCGTTATTGTTTTATAATAATTATCTTTTTTTTGGTCAACCACCAATACTTTTATGCTATGAGTGCCTGATTGGTCTGTCTTTTTTAAATTAATATAACATATATAATTTAATAGCTTAAATTATAACTTATTGGCAGGTAACAATTAATATAAACACCAGTAAGATTTGTAAAGAAATTTTCTATCTAATGGATGATAATAAATGAGTCATATGAGAGTAAAAAATTATAACAAAAAAAAAAAATTCAACCAATCAATTTATTTAAAACTTATTTATATCAAGTAATGGGAACAAGTGGAACCATAGAAGGTGAAAGGAAAAAAAACATGACAAATTAAGGGGAAAACGACTAGAATTCCATTTCCGATTAAATTCCACTACAAATTTGTTGTTTCTCTACTCTTAAAATGGATCAAAGATGATAGATAGGTCGTTTTTTGAATTGTTGCATCAATACCAAGTGTCACCAATATAAGTTAATAAAAAAAATTATCAAGATAATCTTTGTGTTTTGCTAATATTTCACTTTTGTTTCATAAATTAAATAAATTACAAACATGGTCCCAAACTTTAAACATTTATTAAACATATAGTCCTTATATGAGAGTAATTTGGTCAAGTATGTGAAGATAATTTAGTAAGTTAATTACTATATGTATTACATATATCTAAAGTATGAGATCATATGAGTAATTTATGTAACTTAATAACTAATATAAAATAGTAGGAAACCTAAGTTAACAAATTCAATAATTTATTCAAAAGAAAACACCCTTAAGCATATGATAGTTCCAGATCTAAAAACTTATAGGGTAAATAAATAATTTACACAGCATCAAAGTTATCTTTCATATAAAACAATTTAATATTGTATAGAAGAAGCAGCACGTCGTTTGCGATTATGGTGATGAGTAGGTTGTTCTGTAAATAGCTGGAAATGTGCTGCTAGCCGCAGGTAATCGGGATTACTGACATGTGGCTTTCATCGTGTCACCAGCAATTTCATCAGATCATATATAATACTAAGCTTAATATTTGAACCTATGACCTTATGGTTACTGAGCTTTATCTCACTACGAAGATGCCGCTGAGTGTAACGCGTTTGACAATTGGGCCCCACATGCGTGATGAAAATGATGGGTTTATGTGTTTTTCAAATGGGAGGAAGACAGGTGGGTGCCCATGATTGGCAAGATCTAAGAAAAGTGGCCTTTGTCTGTGGTGTCAAACAACATACGAGGCCTGTCGGTGATATTAATGCTCCATATATGCCCTGTGCTCTCTCTCTCTCTGTTTTTTTTTTTCAAACGGTCAACTAATCAACTGTCAGGTACTTCGTACGCGGTCTCCAATGGCTAAAGGATGTCGAAGCTGGCCACTAGTCCAGACGGACGGAGCCCCTAGCCCACCAGCCACCAATTCCCTGGGAAAACCCGACCCAAGCACCCGCCCAAAAGCACGACGGTGGAAAGTCGGTAAAACCGGGTGGGATCAAGAATTGAACCCAGGACCTGGGTCTTCTATCACTTTCATCATACCTTCATCTTATCACTAGGACAATACATCATATCTACCATCAATTTACCTATTTTTGAGAAAACTCAATACTTTGACAAAATCACATTGTGTGATTCGAACGAACAACCATTTGGTTCCTGATTTTTATCCCACCACCAATATAGCGCTAGGTTGTAATACCTGCTCTCTTTATTTTGCTATACTTCAGTTGCTTTTAACTCTCGTACCCACGTGTCCAATTCTGACCTCTTCGTACATCAAATTGAAGTAAATACTTAATGGTTTCGGTAAACCCATCAATGATACCCGGGTGATAATGACACGAAAATTTATTTTGTAGGTGTTGCACTGTTGCATATGTTAGTTATTATTAGTAATATTGTAATAGTTTGTAGATCGATGTGACAAAAAATAATAAAATAAATATGTATGATTTGGTAATATGTAATTACAAAAAATTCAACTAGTATCACTTGTTTAACTGTCATTCCATTACTCACACTCGAGGGGGAGGTGTTAAGGACGTGAGAGGTTGAGATGGCAGTGACAAGCATTACACCTTTCTCGTGTTAAAAACACATGATAATATGTCATAAATCTCGAGTCACGAGCCAGCTCGTTTTTTTCTTCCACTTTATATATATAGGGGATTAATAAAATGAAAACCTTGTTTTAGTGAGAAAACCATGAAAACTCATGTAAAACGAACGTGTTTTTTTTTGAAATTTTTTTTACAGGTTTGTAACATTATTTGACACATTTTTATAAAAAAAGAATCAAAAAAGCGCCGAAGAAATATTTTTAAAAAAATATTTTATAAGTTTTTTTACGTTGTAAAACATATGTAACACTGAGTCAGATCTGACGTAATTTTTGTACGTTTTTACGTATGTTTTACAAATTTTCTTTTTTTAGTTGTGTTACGTATGTTTTACATAGTGGTTTGCTGGGTTTTCACAATAAAAAGTGGTTTTCAAATTATCCATACCCTATATATATATATATATATATATATATATATATATATATATATATATATATATATAATACGTGTATATATACACACATACATATATATTTATATAAATATGTGTATAAGATATTGTGTGTGTGTGTGTATATGCGCATAATATATATGTATGTGTGTGTATATAATTTAATATATATATATATAAAATCGAGCCGAGCCGAGCTAATGAGCTCAAGCCATGAGCCGAGCTTGAGCCGAGCCACCCCTGGCTCCGGCTCGGCTCGGCTCGTTTTTAACAAGCTTCTTTCGAGCGAACTCTTTTCGAGCCGAGCCTTTTTCAAGCTTTTTGGACCAAACTTCGAGCGAGGCTCGAGCCGCGAGCTTTTTGAACAGCCCTAGTTTGAGTAGAGATACTTTTTTTTTTGAGTTTGAGTGTTGATACTTTCTTTTTAAACAGCGATGCTATATTACTCATACTTCTAAACTGCACCCAATATTCCTTCTTTATTTGGATTTGAACCTAATATCTCTTCTTTAAAAGGTAATGCCTCTACCAAGTAGGTTAGTCTCGAGCATGGATCCTGACTGCAACCAAATAGAAGATATACGTTAGAGGGCCCGAGGGGATACCCCCGAGGGCACTCCGACGCTCAAGTCGGTAATCTATATGAGATGATAAGATGTATATCATATAAATACATAAACAACTATAGAAAGATAAGGAATGAAACTCATCAGAGTCTCTAGAGAAAGTATGCATGTATGATGCTTAATGGATCAGAATGTGAGAGATGGGTCTCCTCTTTATAGCAGCTAGACCTTGGTTCGACCAGGTCAGCTTCTTCCTCTTCTGGATATTCCTTTTCTTAAATCCTTCATTCAGACTTGGATTATAACAATCTTTCCTTTTTGGTGTTAAGGTTTGACCTATCACCAAGTTGTTTAATTCACATCACATGGCAGTCATTTCTACTTTAGTCACTTGGTGAAGTCTCGTAGGTAGATACACCAAAGTAGTTGTCTGCTACTTTTCAAACAAGAATGCTTTTGCAGAACTTCCTTGTTTGTACGGTCTCCTACTTTGTCTAGTAGGTTTTTCTGTTACTCCCATGTGTTGGTCAAACTTGCTAACGATACCAAGGTCTTGGGTAAGCTTGACCGTGCCACATGGTATCCGTGGTAAGTATTATCTGTGGTATACTTTAGCTCGGCAAAAGGGATATACCTACTCCCGTCATCAGCCCCCCAGTCTAGTGTGATGTAGTTTTAACTACATTATACTAGACTCGACTCATACTTTTTATTTCTTTAGTGTTTTTGTCCTTTGCTTTGCGGGATCTCAACTTTGTAAATATTAACTTCAACCTTGAAAGATTTGGTTTGCCAAATATAACCTTTCTGAGTGTCACACCCCCAAATTCCCACATGTGGTACCAGTCCACGTGGGTGTGACGTGGCCAGAATCACAGCTTATGGTCATATAGAACACTTCTACATGCGTTTACAAATACAATGTTTGACACAAACACTTAACAAAATAGTTTGCAGCGGAATTATATATCGTATTGCAGCGGAAATATTATAGTTATCATAACATGCAGCGGAATGTAATAAGTTCAATACAATATTGTTTAACATAATAAAAGTCAAATTGTTTTCAAAATGACATGACAGAATGCATGTAGATCCCTAATGCTCGTCCCTTAAAGTGTGCATTCCTGTCCTCATGCTAGCCACGCTAGTTACCTGAGAATACAAGTTAGAAAAGTGTCAACACAATGGTTGGTGAGTTCACAGGTTTTGATAGATACATATAATAATAAAACGTGTGTCATGCTGTTTATCACATCTTAGTACCGAGCCCTAGGTTCCAAGTGTCAGTGCGTCACTACCGAACTAGACTTGTTTGTCCTTGCCTCCACTGTGTCTCGTACACACAGTAATTTAGGTCAGAGTTTGCACGGGTTATGACATCCAGTCAACATTGTGCCCCGTGGGGTTAGTCATGCCCTAATGGATCCATCCAAATCTACCACGTTGTTCGTACATTAACGGTAAGACTTTGTGAGGACTTGTTACGAGTTCAACACTTAATGTTTGTCCAATAAACCAGCATACACAATAAAAATGTTTGTATAGTAGTAGTTGTTTGACTCGATGCAACTAGTATTCTCCCCCTATTTGAAATGTTTGAAAAGAGTTAAAGAGGGGCCGTAAACTCACCTTAGTGATCAAGTAAAATGTCGTAAGCGTAAGCTGTCGTGTAGTCTGCGCGTCGGTCACCGGCAACCTATATCGTATATCGTACGTGAGTTTGTGTAAGTGACCGTGCCAGTGTTTGTGTTAGTGCTAGTGTTTGTGCTCAACAACCCTCGGTTGTTTATGTTTGTCCGTGTCGGTCCACAGTGACCGGGTTTGCTCGTGTTGGTCCACATTGACCGTGTTTGACCGTGTTGGTCCACATTGACCGTGTTTGACCAAAGTTGACCGTGCCAAGTCAACGACCCGTTGGTGAGCCGTGTGTCGGTTGTGAATCGTGTAGCAATCGTGTAAGTGCTCGTCGTGTGCGAAACGCGCAAGCTGCGTATATGGACAACGTACTATTTATAGTAAGTTTCCCTTTATGGAAAGTTTCACAAAGCATATTGTTTTATAATTCTAACATGCTTGTTAGTTCTACGTGATCATGTTAACACATAACGCATCATCATACGAAGTCATATAAGCCATTTATATCATGTTAGTACACAAAAGTTTCCTAAAATGGAAATTTTCCATTTATAGCATACGTGATGTCGGAAACCATCTAACTTAGCATCTAATCATCATGTTATAACATAATAAATCAGTTAGCATGCTCAAATCATACAACATGTTCCTAAGTCGGGTTTTGTAAAAATAAAGTTACTATAAATAGTAACTTTGTAGTTTTTGCATAAAAATGACCATCTAACATTTCTAAACCATTTTCATATCACCATTCATCATATTAATGCCATTTAACATTAACTAATCATGTTCATATAACCAAAATCACCATCTTACAACATTTAGCTTGCAAAAGTTACTATAAATAGTAACTTTGATTCTAATGATCATAATCAATATACAAATCTTATTCTAAGTATCCTAATCACCATAATATCATCTAAATAGCAAATCCTTACACATGCATGTCACTAATATCATCAACTTCACCATTTTGTAACTTAAAAGTTACTATAATTAGCAAGTTTGCTATATAATCATATTTTAACCGTTTTAACAAAATCTATTCATGAGTTAACCTTCAAATATCATCAATAAACATATCTGCATAATCAAAATCATCTCCACAATCATAGATCGTACATGCATGGCAATATTTCAACATTTCATGACCAAATCATACATTTCAAAGACACACATTATCATGGATCGTCACAAATCACCATTATAACATCATGGATCATCCACATCAGTTGATTAATCATCAAACCCAGATTAATATCACAAGAAATTCGTGAACATGCATCATAGGTGCTTGCATGTGAGTTAATAAGCATGCATGTGTGTGTAGAAGTGATTTTAGGCTACAAAGAGTGTGTCACTACCTTCTAAAGTTCTTTGAACACCAAGATGATGAATAAGCAGCTCCTGGACCTCCTGAGATTGCTGGGTTCGACAGGAAGAAGAGGGTGATGGTGATGCTCGAGCTTCGTTGAGGGCTTCAAGCTTTTCACCTTCAAGTTCCAAGCTTCCAATGGCTCTTCTATGGCTTCTCCAGGCTTCTATGGAGGTTTTCCAGAGGTAGAAGACGATCTTGAGTGCCTGGTAATTGAGAAGTGGAAAATAGGTGGCTAGGACATGATTGCATCTTGGTTTTATAAAGATTTGGCGTGCTGGCCTCGTCGCGTACCGCGGTCAAAGGCAAAGAAGATTCTTCGCGTAGCGCGACGGATTTCGGGATTCAAATTTCCCGAAACTCGTCGCGTATCGCGACATAGCTTCCTGAGGTCCATCGCGTACCGCGATGAGTCCACAGGGAGCCCAATAGGCCTAATTCAATGTGTTTGATCCATTCGTGAACGTTTTCGCGTTTCCAAACTATCATTTGGCCTTGTTTGAACTTCCAAGTTCAATGTGTGAGTGTTTCGTGAGGTTTCGTGTGTTGTGTTACACAATGTGCTAGACGTTCACCAACGTTCGTGTGTTTTGACATGTGTGTGTGGTTTCTTGATAATTCCTCGAATTATCTAGTCGTGTGTCAGTGTTCGTACCGTCGTGCCACGTGTACAAAATCATTTAAATAATTATTTAAATAAAATCAAAACTGACCTGGAAATTACGGGGTGTCACACTGAGTTTCTTCATGATGAGTTTACCAAAATGACTCCAGCATGATTGATTCTATCTTTTTTTATTTTGTTATAGACGTGGTAATTTGATCTTTCTCTATAAGGATACACATGGCTTTGAGCATTATTCTTGTTGTGCTTAAACAAGCTTCAAGGGAAGGTCAAGTTGCCTGAGTGAGGTCATGCAAGGCAACCTATTGAGCCAATGCTTTCTGGGCATAACCAAACATGAATGATTGATGAGACACTGCTCCCTGAGTGAACACGTGCAAGGCAGCATGGCTGGGGCAAGACTTTCTTGGTAAGAGGAAGCAAGGTGGCCTGATAGAGGAGATGCTTTATGAAAGTTACTGAATTGAGTTTAGACATGGTTTCCTAATGCATATGTCTGGCTTCCAACTCCAGATACAAATATTGGAGATAGTACAAAGTTGTGTTGAGATGGCTTCCGAAGTACCATTCATAGAAGGTAAAACCAAATATAAAGATTGTTTTCAATCGCCTGAGGAGGTACTGTGTGTGAATTGAATTGCATATTTGCATATTTGCATATTTGCATATTTGCATATTGTATCTTCCATTATGCAAATGCACTATAATCTTCAGATTATGCGCATGCTTGTTGTAAGGCATTGAGCTTGGAGACGGAATATTTTCTTATGAGACTAGTTAGTCAATCATAGCCTTGTACACTTGTACTGTTGAATTAAGCAAGAAAAACCGTCCTGACTGATTTAAACGCAAGCCTAGTGATAGGCAAGGTTTTTGTCCCTTCCGCAAAAACGAAGTTAAGCTAAACCTTATGATACGTCATTAGGTGGAGCTCTTGTCATTTCACATGATGTCTCTTAGTCTAGGACTTGTTTTTCCTAGCAAGGCATGGTTAGATCAAATATGATCATAATTTTTGGCCAAGACCAATTTGGCCATAACGTGTTTGGCCGTGCCACGTACTAGCCAGGATAATTTTGGCTGTGACATGTATTGACCGTGACACTTTTGGTCGTGACACTTTTGGCCATGACTTTTTTTGCTGTGACATTTTTGACTGTGACAAGTTTTGGTCATGACACGTTTGGTCGTGACACGTTTGGCACTAACACGTTTGGCCGTGACCTGTTTAACTGTGACAAGTTTGGCCTTTACACAGTATATGTGTTTTATCAACTGGTCCTCACCATGTCGGTAGTAACCAAGGATATGAAAAATGATTAAAGGCATGACACAAGGTTAGTTTTACTACATGCCATTGTTTGACCTTATGATCATATCTTGTCTCGAAAATCCCATGACAATGAGTAGATATTTAAAGCTATGGAAGGAAAGTATTTTGACAAAACTTCCCCTAGCATAAGTCTTTCTTGAAATTGAAAGCAATATTTCATTGACGTATCCATAGATACAATTCTTTCTATATGCGCCCAAGTAAGAGGGCAAGTTTTCCATAGCGTTTCGTCAACTGGAGAAAATGCAATTTACTTAACCGGATACTTCGGTATGTTGGAGTACTTATGAACTACCTTTGATAAGAGGCACTCTTAGATAGAGATTGTTGCCAAGCATTTGATTATGCTATAGTTTGTCAAATTTTGACAGTTTTGTATTTACGCGCGTTATTTTACGTGAGTAGGTCAAGGCCGGATCCCACATAGCAGTATTGTATCAGGTGCTCAACCCTTACATGGGTAGGTCAAGACCGGACCCCATGGAGCGTTATTAGGAGGTGCTCACCCTTTACATGAGAAGGACAAAGCCGATACTCACTAAGCATTGATTCGTTATATAGTCATGGTGATGGTGTTTTCACACCATGATATATTTTTCAATGTAATTAGTTTGACTTTGGTAGTACTATGCTATGATAGCCCTCAGTTCAATACTGCTAAGATAACATTAGTAGTGTTGAACTTATCATGAGTTTTTTCTGATGAATTTTTCTAGGTAAGGAAGGTAGAACTCGAAGTTCCTGTACACAATATTTATATGTAGGATCACTGACCCTTGCCTGAATATCAACCTTAGTTGAAATGTTGTAGTAAGGTAATTATGAAGATTATGGGCAATTTCCTACTTATAAGAAACAATTTCAAGGTAGATTTAAGTTATGCATGTCTTATTCTAATCCATGCAAGATGGGAATGTCAGAAATTAAGACATCACTGCCTTGTTCTAGGCAAAGTGACTCAAGCTTTTATTAAACAATGTAGCATGAGCTCTTTCAAATTTAGGTGGGATTCTTTGATGCAAGGTAAGTATCATTGGTGTGTTTGCAACCAGACTGCATCATGTTATTTATACGGCAAGGTGAAAGTGCCTTGCTTTTGTCAAAGTAAGTTGCCTTTTGTCAGTTGAGACAACCTTGGAACTTTTTGAGAGTAAGGAGATTTGGAGCAATTCCAAATTAGATGACTGAGGTTTTGTTTTATTATTTGATCTTTTTGTTCAACAAAAGTATTACGTCGTCCAGCACCTTTGTATGGTCGCATTCTGGACGGGCTTTGTTTTAGCCAGGTCTCCTTGTTGTGTTTCAACCAGGATAAAACATATTCAGTTCACAGTCGTAAATATTCGTAGCCGAGCTGACTTGGTAAGCTTAGTCGAGATATGGGTATTAACCCCCACGATATGGGTAAATTTAGCTAGGTTGATTTGTTACGCTTAGCCAAGCCTGAGATGTGATTTAGTTAACCTGTGTATTTGCTATTCTTAGTTCGGAAGACTTTTGTCTTCCTTTATTAGCATGACCTCTTAGTCACAAGATAAAACTCCAACCAGTAGGTTGAATGTGCACAACTGGTGTTGTTCTTGATTGAATATTTCTAAGATTAGCATCCATGTGTGTGTATCATTTGGTGATGTGTTTATTCGGTTTGTTGGGTTTGGTAATTTGGTTGTATGGTGTCATTTCTTAATTTTTGGTGATTATCGTTTAGCTAGTTTAGCTGATTTTTATTTTATTAATACCTTGTTTTGCTTGATTTATAAAATAAATAAAAAAAACCAAGAGTATGGTTTACTTGTTTCCAGACTTGGTAATAATAAAATTACATTTTGACGCCGTAACACTTGTTTACAATGTTTTGAAAACCGGATCAGAATAGGAACCGGGTGTCAGCCGACCCAAAAGCAAAATGCGAACCACCCTCGATGGAACTGGCATGTTGAGCAGGTTAATCGATCGGACCGGTTGGTTGACCAGATTTCAAGTTGTTTTTTTTAAGCTAAAATCTAAATAATGAAACATTAAAATTAAACCTTGTATTTTTTTAACTTTATTATATTTGTTTGAACATTGATTATGTTTGTTTAATATATTAATAATTCTACAATTTTTTTGGAACTTTTTATATATTTATTATGTTATCATGTTTTTGAATCCAGTTCGACCAGTAACCAATAAGAAGGCCAGTCTGGTTCTGAAAACATTGCTTTTTATGAGGGTCGAATGTAGACTTTTTATTTTTTATTTCCTATATTGTCGAACTTTTTGTTGGAATAGTCATGTTAGGAATTTGAATAGTAAAGGATTTTTAGCTGTTTTTCTTTTTAATTCTTGTGATTCTTAGTTGTCGTAATAAGATGAAGTTGCATGTTTTCCTACATTAAAGTTAAGAATAGAAAATTAAAAAATACCTAAAATATTTTATTATTTAATTATCTATCTATTTCATAGGGAAAAAAAATCATATGTTATCACCAAGTCATCCTTCTTGACTTGAGCCAGTCACTACAACTTTCTACTTTCTAATTTAAGTAGAAAAAACTTTTAAATGATTGTCAATTATAAATTATTAGAGCATAAAATTATCTTCCTCATATATGTTGTTTGCTACCAAAGAGGCATTGCTCGAGCGGTACTCCATGGCTTTCCAAACAGAAGGTCATGGGCTCAAATCTTTTTCAAGCATATTATGGTCAGGAGGGTCATTGGGTTTTTCTAAAGATTTTCCTCTTGAGGTAGGTTATCTTGGTTCATATGTTACCATATGATCCGAGTCTTACTCGATGAGATCGTGGGTTCAAGTGTTCTTTAAAAAAAAACTATGTTGTTTGCTATATAAACCACTTGAACTTCATGTATGACAGCAGTACTTTGTTCTTGACTCGGTCTCAAAAAGCCCCCTAAATATAAATTTACGACATCTTAATTATGGAAATGTATATTCTTAATTGAATGTTGAGTTATTAATTTTTTAACTATCTATATGCAAATTACCTCCTATTCTATCTATCCATCTCAATTTGAAATGTCCGCGCATTTTTCTATCTATTTTATTCTATTTTCATAAGCATAAGTATAATAGGATACATTTTTTAAAAACCTTTTAAACTCACCCACAACTTCATAAAAATGTCACTTTAACGTTCTCAATTATTTAAGGTTTAGAGCTTATCTGTTGCAATATATTTATATATAATTTGATTTTTACTTGATAACTTTCGTTTATTAATTTAAAAAAATAAATAAATTGTGTTATATGACTGGCGAAAATTTGTTAATATTATGAATAATGAGATCAACAGTAACTGAAAACATTAGTAACATTATATAATTGTTTTTTTTCTAATAAGTTACATTTTAAAATTTATATACCACAACATACATAACATACTAATGTTTTTTTCTATCTATGTCCAACTATAATAACCGATCTGTCCCGACTTCATATGTATTTTTAATCGTACCGCCACGTCACAACACATAAGTTTTAATCGTTTCACACCACCGCAATGCTTTAGAAAGTTTGCTTGTTTTTAAACAATAACAACAACACTGGGATCGTTTTCATTCTTACGATAAAAATAATTTATAGAGTAACCCCATTAATCCAACTACTACTAAATAATTGCAAGAAACATTCCTTATCATCCTCTTAATCATTTCTTTCATCTTATAGTTACATTTCTTATTTAAATGAAAAATCTAATTTTAATTTTCTTTTTATATATAAAATCACCAAGAAATTAAAGGAATCTTTAATTTAAAAGATTTTTTAATTAATAAATAGCATAGTGTTAAATCCTATTAAAACTACTTTTGTTTATAAAAATATACAACCAATTATTATGTTTTATGCATTAGGTTAAACTAAATAAGAAGTCTAAGAAGGATCATAGGCTATTAGATCGTTAATAAATTATTATGGTTAAATTAAGTTGTTGGAGGGTATTTTAATAATAAATAATTTTGTTGATTTTTTATCAAGTTCTTCCATAATTTTTACACGTTCATAACTTTTATATACAATATTATTTTTTGAAAAAAAATATCATAAAAAGAACATTTTTTATCTTCAACATGAGTATAGTGTTACTATAAAAAATGAAATTTTTTCAGTTCATTGTGTCTTTGTAAATATTATTGTGTCTTTGGAGTTTTCTTAACAATTCAAGACACAATGATATTGCAGAACACATAATGTCAAGTAAGGATGACATCATGATGAGTATGATGACACAATGGCCTTTAAAAAACGCAATTACCAGTAAGAAAAACACAAAAAATGATTATACACAAACATTTAAGAAAGACACAATGACGATAATTAGATACATTGAACTGGAAAAAATTCATTTTTATAGCAACACAATACTCATTTTAAAAATAAAAAATGATCATTTTTATGATATATTTTAAAAATAAATCATAAGTAAAAGTTATAAAAGTTTAAAAAAGGTGGTAGGATAGTGATCATGACTAAATTACTGTCTAACAAATTTTCTCTCTAAAATTTTGAAATTTCCTTAAATTTGATCTCATAGATCTAATGGCTAATAATCATTTTCAGACTTTTTAAGATAAGAAGTCTATTTAGTTAAACATAACCATATATTTGATATTAAATTATAACAAAGCTTGTTATTTATAAAATAATAGTTATATTAACAATTGATTACAAAATTTATCAATTGATAATAGTTTTATCATTTTTAAAACTAAAAATGTAAGTTTATATGCATTAGAAATTTCTAAATATTAAACAAAATAACAAATGTGATATACTAAAAAAAAAAGTTTCGTTGACATACACTTCAGGGTTTTACAACAAGGTAATGGTCTTTCTGACATCTTCCTTTTATTTGTGTTTTTATGTTAGACTACCTATAATGGGGGTGCATTTGAGGATGCACCTGATGACATGGATAGTGCATGTGAGGAGTGCTCAATGGAGAGGAAGTTGAGAAGATTGTGCATTTGGCTTTTGCATTTGAGGATGTGAATCAACATGCAACCTAAATGTGGGACCCAAACAATAAAAATAATTTAAAAAAAAAACAATTCACTTTGGCAAAAAAAAAAAAGTCTGTTTAAAAGAAGTTTTTTTTTCATACCAACTATTTAAAAAATTATATATGTTTAAGAAAAAGAAATGATAATGTAAAAGAGAGAGGGTGCATGTGGGAAGGATGAGTTGAGGTTAAAAAAAGAGAGATAATGCATGTGATTAAAAAGCTGATATGACAGTGATAATCAGGATGCATGTGTTAAATGCATCCGCTTGCATTGCGGGTAGTCTTAGGGACGGTGATGCTAGTGTTGCGTGGTTTTCTTAAAAACAATATTCTTAACATGTTTATAAAAGAAATGCTAATGTTTTCAATCTAACATAAAACAGAATAGGATATTATTTTTAGAAAATACATGAAGCTAAGATTATGATCAACTAAATAGTCTCTTTATCCTAAAATCCCTAAGAAGGATTATTGATCATTAGATTATAAGATCAAATTTAAAAGGAAAAATTTAAAATTTTAGAAGGAAAAGTTGTTAGAGGGTAATTTAGTCATAACCACTTCCCCCCCACATTTTTTAAACATTCATAACTTTTACATACGATATTATTTTAAAAAATATATATATAATAAAAACAAGCATTTTTTTATTTTTAAAATGAGTATAATATTTCTACAAAAAATTAAATTTTTTCAGCTCATTATGTCTAATTATTATCATTGTGTCTTTTTAAACGTTTGTGTATAATTATCTTTTTGTGCTTTTCTTAAAGATAATTGTGTCTTTTTTAAATATCAATGTGTTATTTATACTCGTGGCTGTGTCATCCTTGCTTAACATTATGCATTATGCAATATCATTGTGTCTTAAATTGTTTAGGAAAACACAATATTGAGTAGAAACACAAAAGACAAAATTCTGTACAAAAGACACAATGTCTAAACAAAAGGAACAATGACATGTACAAAACACACAATGTATATACAAAAGACAATATTGAGGAGAAACACAAAAGACACAATGCATATACAAAAGACATAATGACTCGTCATTGTGTCTTTTTTACATGTAATTATGTCTTTTTTCAAGATTATTGTGTTATTTATACTTGTCATTGTGTCATCTTTGCTTGACATTATGTATTATAGAACATCATTATGTCTTAAATTGTTCATGAAAACACAGCATTGAGCAGAAACATAAAAGTCACAATTACCTACACAAAAGACACAATGACATATACAAAAGACACAATGACCTGTACAAAAGACACAATGAACTAAAAAAACAAAAAATTTCTATAGCAAAAATTATATTAATTTGAAGATAAAAAAAATGCTTGTTTTTATGGTATTTTTTTTCAAAAAATAATTCCGCATATAAAAGTTATGAACGTTTAAATAATATGGGGAATTTGATAAAAAGTCAACAAAAGTAGGCATGACTAAAATGCCCTCCAACAACTTGATTTGAACATAGCCATTGATTAATGATCTAATGGCTCAAGATCCTTCTTATGCTTTTTAGGTTAAGGGGTTTATTTAGTTGAACTTAACCCATAAAGCTATATATTTCCATCTTCAAGAAAAGGTTTTATATAAACCTATAATAATAAAACAAAACTATAAGTATCGATGCCTAACTTTAATTAATTTGACTGAGGTCCACACGCAAGTTAGGCTTTTTTCCTACCAACGATGGTTTTAATTTTTTTTTTATTTTATTATTATTTTTTTTTCAGCAGCAGGGTCGTTGTTTTTGAACTAATTTTCACTTATAATAACAATTGGAAAATCGTTACACGATGAGCAAGACCAAGGGCACGTTCTATGTTGATTGTAACAAATTCGATCCACGTGATGTTGTATCATTACACGAACACGACACGAAAAATTATTGTGTCTGTTTTTTCAAACACGAACACCACACGTTTGAAACGGGTAAACGCGAAATGACTTGTTAGGAAACATATCAAGAATTATACTCTAAACATTAAAAATTCATACACTTAAACACTACACATTACCCAATAATAAACTCGTTAAGAAACCTGTTAAGCAACTGTGATGTACCTTGTGCTTGGATGGAGATCGAGGCCTAGCTGAAGAGGAATTGTTGAAGATCGGAAGACGGGCTGAAGTGTCGGAGAGTGGAGACCGGAGAGTGGAGAGGCGAGAGGGGAAACTCAAGACCGGAGAGGCGGACGCTAGACGCGAGAGTGGAGACTTTGGAGACGGACGGAGACCGATGAGGCGGCGACGGGAGGCTAGAGAGGAGGCGACTGAAGGCAGGCGGCAGGAGACGTGAAACCCCAAACCAAAGAAAAACCTAAAATCGTCGTTGATGTTCGAACCCTAAAACCATCGTTGTTGTTCGAACCTTAAAACCGCCGTCGATGGTGGTGATGGGAGGCGATCGGGATGATGGCGACAACTGCTCCGATCGGTAGCGTGGAAGAGGGTAGCGTGGGCAAACTAGATTTTTTAAAAACCGGTTCCTGTCAACAAAGTCAACAGCCGGTTCCGGTTTTTCTGGGTAAACGTGGAACCAGTTCCTATTTTTCGGTTGCGGTTCTGATATCTCTGAGAATCCGGAACCACGTGTACCCGTTGGTTTAGATATGACCAGTTCTGGTTCTGATTGTCGGTTTTGGTTCAATGTTTTTTTCCCACCTCTAAGTCACTTAGATGTACTCTCTTATGGCCTCATATAATCATATACATTATCAACTTTTAAGTTTGAGAGTTTACTATGCAGGAATAACAGGATAATGGACTTTGAACGTTAAGGGTTGTTACATTAGTTTTGGGCCCGTTAGCAATCTTTGGTTCACCTCCATCACTCTTAGGGCCCATATCGACCCAACCGAACAGACCAAGTATTTGGGACATTTTGGGTTGCAAACATACACTTATATAAATAGAAACTGCTCAACTATTATAATGAGAAGTTCGCATTAAAAGTTTGTAACCGAGATACTTACTTTACATACCCAAGAATCCTAACAAGACAATGACCATAAATAAAAGATTTAATAAGCTATTGACGTACTCCTTGTTCACACAAACAAACAACCCTCAAACGATCGAGTTTAAAGAAGTCCAGTCAACTGCTGTGTGTACGGATTCAAACCCCTGACACCGTGGTTTGTAGCCACGTGTTCTAATCCTCTGAGCTACAGGTCCCACCAGAACCTACCTGGATTAGAGTTTTTACAACTATGCTTGTTCCATTTTCATGATCATATAAACTTAAATAAATAGAGCCGCAACAAGAAACAATAGATTGATTCGTAGTTGTAGGAAACATATCAAATGCGGTTTTGATTATAGGTGCAACGACCAAATGAACTATCAGTCGTGACAGATTTTTAATGCACGTATTTTTCAAAAGTACAACAAAGCTTTTTGAATGTGCAACAAGGTTTAAAAAGTGCAAGAACCCTAATCGGTTGATCAATAAAAGAGCAAGAAATCAGAAACTATTTGGTTCTGATTTGAAAAAGTATGAGCACGTAGCTTAAAAAATAATCTAGATAAAGAATAAGATAACATGAAGAACGAGCAAGAATGATCAAGACATGTGTGGTTTGATCGGAGAAAACAAGAGAAGCACTATCAGTTTCAAGATTAACGCTCAGTTCCTGAGTTTATTAAAGGAGAGAACAAAATGAAAAATAATGGAAAAGAAAGGAAAAGAAATAAGAGGAAAGCAAAAGAAAAATGAAGTTTTTTCCTTCCATTTCCTTCCAAATCAGAAGGAAATGAAACCTAAGTAATTTTGCCTAGTTTTCCTTCCACTTCTCTTTATTTCCCTCCTTAAATAAAACTCGGGAACACGGCATGTGTTATTTTCCCTTCTTTTCCTTCGTTAAATGAAACTCAGTAACACAAATCTTTTTTTCTTTCCTTTCATTTCCTTTCATTTCTCCCCTTTAATGAACTCGGGAACAGGGCGTAAGAGGAATGCTAATTTAAATCCTTAAGCAGGTTTGTTGAGAAAGAAATATAAGTTGCAGGGGCAATACAAAAGAGTAAGTTAACTAATATCTAGTTAATGGTTTGATTGTTTAGATTGATCTAATTTGAATTTAATTAGTAGAGATTATGCTTAAAGAATTAATTGAGCATGGTTAGGAAACTTGATCTTGATTGAGATTAAACTTGATGTTTGTATGGTTGATTTAAAAAAAATTCACTTTTTTTTGAACGGCTTGGAAGGCAGATAAGCAAAACGAGATTTCAATCGTCCTCTCAGATTTAACGCTCTGGAGCATACGCTCGAGTCCACCCAAGGGAAACCCCACAATTAGATAAACCCCCTGACCTTGCCTCAACATATATGTCTTGGCTCGGATTCGAACCAAAGACCTCTCATAAAAAAGACAAGGTGGTAATCACTATGCTACAATCTTTTTGATTTTAAATAAATAAATTTCACTAGGCTAGAATCTTTTCATTTAATTGATGGAATATCTTTTTTTTTTTGAACGACGAAGGTCTCAATCGTGTGAGCTCATTGTTTCCAGGCCATGTCACTAAGGTCTAGTTACCTGGACCTCCCATGAGCCACCACAACCATGCCAGGAGGAAACCTCACTAGGAAAACCCCCTGACCCCCCTTAGACCCCTATTTCGCTACGGGAGGGTTTTGAACCCAAGACCTCCCATTTGGAAGAATTATGTGGTACCATTGAGACAATGCCTCATTTAATTTATGCCAGAGCAAAATGGGCGGACTGGGTAACTGGTGAGAATGGGCGTAAGTTAGATTGAGTGCAGATAAGGATGAGTTTAAGCAAAATCCATTTTGTTAAAATGTGTCGTTTTAAAAAATTCCAATTTCGTTCAAGTTAAAATTAGTTGTAACTAAACACATAGTTTATTTAAAAATTTATAATGATTTTCACATCAAATATATTATTTAACATTATTACTCGTTTAAATCAATTATATTCACATAGTTATTAGGTTACCCATCTTAACTTATTCAATAATAATACTACACATTTCAATCCAAAATACAATAATTGTTTACTCAATCTTACCATTTATCTTGTTATAAGTCAAGATTGTTAGTAGGTCTAATTTAATTTTATCAAACAAACGTTTTTTGTAAAGACATTTCTTATATCAATTCATCCTGAAAAAGATACTCGAAATCTTGATCTCAAAGGATCAAAATCATTACTACAATAAATTTGTCATTTGTACCCAACTCCCAACTAGACGTGTCCAAACCGGGTTTTTTTGGAACCGGAACCGGTTCCGGTCAACAAAGTCAAGAAACGGTTCCGGTTGTTGACCGGTTCTAACCGGTTTTTTGCCGGTTCTGGCTACGATTTTGGCCGGTTTGGGTTTGACCGGTTTAAGGGTGGAACCGGTTCCAATTTCTCTGCAAACCCGGAACCGCCCGTACCCACTGATTCAGGTACGACCGGTTCCGGTTCGGTTCTTCAGTTCCAGTTCCGGTTCCGGGTACGTTGGCCAGCTCTAGTGACTCTGCTCTCACCTAATTAAACTGTAAAAACATAAGATTTGCATTTGTTTTCAGCCACTTTTGACAAAATCAGAAAACGAATTGGGTTTTACGTGGGCTTTTAACGAGGCCCAATGCACATCGACCCAGTGGTATGGCTAGGAAACAAAGTCTAGGTCTGCTTTTTTAGTATTATTGTTTGGTTGACTTGGCCTTTTCTCTCTGTTTTTTTTCGTTTTTTTATTCAAAAAAAAAATAATAAAAGAAAAAAAAAAAAGCTAAACTTACCAGTTAAATGTATGTGTATGAGCATTGAGCAACAAGGACGTGCAACACGACGCTTCAAGTCCTATGAAAATAATAAAATGTTTGAATGTAAAAAAATATGTCCATTGAAAAGTTCATTTTGTTACACGTGACAATGTTATCAGTAGAAACGACTTTTGCTTCAAGTCTTAAAACATAACACTACACCATATATGTAACTCTTGTATAACTAAAAAAAATGTAAAATAAAGGGAGATAAAGAGAGGTGTTTTGTGGTCAAAATGCGATGGAATTTATATATGAATCATGTCTCACCTGTTTTGATTCACATAATTTGTTAGAATTCAAATATCCATAGGTAAGACGAGTAACTTGACGTCATTATTAGATAATCGTATTTCCATGCATTTTAAGCTAAAAAAACGAATGTTCGTTTAATATGAGGGGGGCGACAAGAGATGAGGGAGATACCGCATCACCAGTCGTAGCATCAACGACACATATACAGAGCAGTGATGCTTTCAGCACGTGTCGATACCTTGCTAGATGAGATTGCTCAAACCACCCATCAGCTTACGCAGGCTACCCACTAGCACGAGCGTTGGATGGATCAGATGGAGGATATCCTACGTTGGTTGGTCGATCATGAGATTGATCGATCAACATAGCCAGGCATCCACCCTCCTCCGCCATCACCGACACGATAGTATCATACTATCATGTTAGATTTGTATGTTTTATTTTGATATGTAAACACACGTTATGTATTTATATTTGGTTTGGATGTTTGCGTTTGTAATGTTTGTTTTATTATTTATCATTTATGATTATTATGATTATATAATAATTCATATCGATAAACAATAAAAAATAACAATAAAATTTTTGTTAAAATACTTATAAATGAGGTTAGTTACTTATGTTTTTAAAGTGTCATAAAACACTAAACTATATGTATATGCTTTACATAGATGAGGTTTTCCTCGTTAACAATTAGTTTCAAACCTATACGTCTTGTAGGGTATTATATGAGGCGTACAATCATGTCAGGGAATTTATGTTGCAGGTGTTAGTACCTATACGTAACATACTGTTCTATACATTGCATATAGGTTGCTTGAAAACCAAGTTTCATCGTAAGACATACACCTCTTATAGTTCTACGAGACGTATAAGATCGATGGGTTTTAAATATAAAAGTTGGATGCGTAAATAGCCAAATCTTTTATAATGAGCATGACATTACTTAGATTCCGTTATCACATAATCATATTATTCCATGCTGTTATCTTTTAAAAACCAAAAACTGCATGTGAATCTTTATACTGTTTTAGCAACTTAAATATCTTAATTATGACAGGATGATTATCTATGACTGTAGCAATATTAGATAACTGTCGCTAGCAACGTGCTATTGCAAGTGGAAGACTTGCATTATATAAAATTCAACAAGTAACACACAGTAACCCTCGTTATCATACTTTTTGTGTTAACCAATCAAAAGGCACTTATATACGAAATTTTGAATCTTTTAAGGATATTTGTAATCGTCTAAGGCTTAACTATATTGCCCAATGTTTTCATAACCGGACCGGACGTCGAACCGGTCTCCTTACTGGTCAGAGGTCCGACCGGTCGAACTGGATTTAAAAAACCGGATGATTTTATAAACATTTTATAAATATAAATATAAATATATATATATCTATATATAAAATAAAAAACATAAAAAAAATAAAAAAACCGGTTCAACCACCGGTTCACCCAAAAACGGCCCAGAACCTATAACCGAACCGGTCCGACCACCGGTTCCCGGTTCGACAGTCCGACCGGCCAGTCCGGTTTTCAAAACATTGATATTGCCATGTACGTGTCACAAACATAGCCGCTATCGTCAACCACAAGTTATATATACATGTGTAACCATCATTTGAAAAAAAGGGTTGATTACGCTAATCTTCTCCAATCTTTGCAATTGAATTAGAAATTGACGAAAAGTATATTACATGCTCATGATGTGACCCACATAACACTATCATCTTTACTTGGTTGTCACGTTGGGCATGACCAGCTAAATCATTTTAGGACGCAAGGAAAATATCATATCCAGGTCTATTTTTTAAACTTAAGATCGATCATTAATTAGGGATGTTGAATGGTACGGTTTTTACTTTGTTTAATTTTAAAAAATTTTAGGCTCGTTCATTAACAAGTCAATCTGTAGTAGGAATTTGTCATAATGAATCAAATTCAACCAAATAAGCCTACTTAACTAACTTCTACATATATAATTATTAGTTATTATGTTAACAAATAAATCAAATTACAAAAAATGTATATTAGTTAACCAAAATGAAAAGTGCAAATACACTTAGGAATCAAACTAAAATCGAATTAACAATAATTTGGTTCAGTTTTATTGATTAAGGATACGGTTCGGGTTTTTTTTATACCCTATCAATATAGTTATAGAATGAGAAATAAAATAATCGACTAAGCAAACAATAAGGTAATAAGACGATTAACAAATTAATCAAATCTTGAATACACAAACATTTCTTCAAAAATTGTGACATAACTTCATCATCTATACTAAAGGTTAAAAATATTTTTAATTAAATTAATTTGTAAGTTACTCCTAAAGAAATTAATAGTGACAAAACATATACTTTAAACTCTAGACTTTTAAATCTAGAAGAAGAAAAATATTATACCAATTGATTTGTGTATCATTTTGCATAATTACGAAACAAATAGATACAAATACTATCGTGTCATTTTTTTTATTTGAAAATTGAGGCCCTTGCCTAACTTTTTTCAATTAAAAAACGGCCCTAACATCAGGTGATCAGCATGGGGGACGGGTGTAACTGGGGCTTGACTGAAGGCCACATGGAAGGGTCACATAAGGGTCAAGTCGATCTCATTATACAGTCTATTGCATGCAATACATAATATGTGACATATATAGAATCAAATCAAAGATAGGTTGCGTAGATATTACCACTAATTTAGTCATTAAAAAAATCAAAGATCTCTAAGTTTTCTCCTTTCTTTATCTAGACGTTTTATTTGAATTAAACATCATGAACAACTAAGGATGCTCATTTGTCTTTTTTGTCACGTGCAGAAAGTGATGCACTAACACTTGATGTTATGATGTTTGGTCATTTGATCATCTGGACCACATAGGAAGCATCTTATGTTGTGATCATCTCTAGAATCATTGCAAAAGCTGCCAGAAATTATAAAAAAGCTTTGTTCTATACTAAGATTGATAGCTACCAAGTTTTCCCACTTGTAGATACTATCATTGAGTTCATTGGGGATATGCGAAACGGTATACTTTCCAACCAAATTTTGTGGGTTCGAATCCTACAGGGTGAACGTGTCACAATTTTATCATACTCAATATATTTGTTGTCATTTAAGTAAAAAATTAGGAGGGGAACCTTGATTAATTCAACATAAAATTTTGTTTCCCTTTAATTTTATGTACCAAATATATCTTTTGACATGGTGAGATTGATCATTAGCGTGTTATCGACCATGGCAATATAGAGCGACGCAACAAACGAGGTTCTATTAAGCTTGGTTTATATTTTAGATAAATTTTGGATGGATATATTATAAATCGTTAACTCAAATGTGCTGTTATATATATACCTATACGTAAATATATATAAAGCGCGCGCGCACATATACATACATATATAATGTAAAAAATAAGTATATGTTTTAAATTCATGATATCATTATGTATAAAAGATATTAAATTAAGAAACTTCTAATATTGATTGAGTAAGTTATTGAAACAAAATAAGAGTAGTTTTGAAGTAAATCGGTGATAAGGAACACGATGATGATGGGTCTGATCGACTAAATGAAGTTTAGCAGCAAATAATATATATAAAAACAAGTAGATATTAAATTAAAAAAAGGTACCCTTAATGGTGTTATTGAACAAAATAAATATGAATGTGTTACTGGTCGTGGGTTTGGCCACGTCAATATATAGCACTTAGTTTCGTGGTCGTGGGTTTGGCCACGTCAAATATTAGCTCATTTAGCATGTGTGCATGGAAAAATATACAGGAATCAATCAAATAGAAAGTCTATTTTTTCTAAAAGGATTAAAAAAGATTTATAAAATCTCTAAAAGCGACCGAAAGGAAATCTAATTGAACTCATTTTGATGGCATATGAACCGTCTCATCAAACCCTACAAAAAATATACACATGTGTATCAAATACAAATTTCACTACACAAACACAATATTACATATTTTCAATCATAATAAATATTACACATGTGTATTTTACATATGAAACAAAAAATTACACGTGTAAATTTATAAAAGAACATAAAATTAACCAAAAACACCAAAACCTACACATGTGTAGGTGTAATATTTTATAAATCTCAAATATATAAAATATACACATGTGCAGTATTTCGAGTAAAGTGTACTTTGTGTATTAAAACTTGTACATTTTTATTTATACGCATGTGTAATTTTTTATATCTTCTTGTAAAAATATGTTTTTTTTTATTTTGTATAAAAAAATATACATTTTTTTGTTGTTTTGAAATTAAAAAAAAAACATTTTTTTAAATGGATGGAGAGAGGAGATATATGAGAAAAAAATTTTATATTAATAAATTATTATATATATGGGTGATTTTAAATGAAAGAGAAATATAAATGAGCCAACATCTTTGAAAAAAGTCGAGAAAGTTGATTTTCCATTTGATTACGGTCCATTTGATGATGAATGGGTTCTGAATTACAAATTTGATTTTCCATTTGATTATGTCTACTGTTTCTGTTGATGCTATGTCACCCGTTTCTGTTGAATCATTGAACACTCTTTTTAGTTGGGCGAACCACAATCCTCATGAAGACGAACAAAGTACCGATTCTGATTTCCCACCATAAATTTTGCTATATTAATCTTTTTGTCTTTTTCCTTATTGTATACAACATATTACTTGTTACATCAAATTTACGATTTTTAATTTCAGCTTAAAATTACGAGATTTAAATTTTTAAAATTTTCTTGCCTTTTATTTTTCTCACATGTTTTTCCCACCATTTGTTTTATCTAACTTTTTAAATATCCCCTCCCTTTTCAAATGGTGCCCGGATTTATATAACTGTTTTATATGTTAGTATTTTCATTTGATATTTGATCTCTTCGTTTCTTCTTCATTAGTATTTTCTTTAATTAATGCAACCTGAAACATGTTACGTTGATGTTACATTATATACTTTGTTTTGTTTATCATATCTTGCAAGCTGAAACATATTACACTTATGTGTATATTTTTATATTAATTTTTAATTACTGTATAATAAATATCATTACTTATTTCATAATTTAAAATGCAAAACTTTCCATCACTTGTATTATTGTACTCTTTTGGTTTTTTAATGAAACCTGAAACTTCTTACACTGAATTTTCGCATCCGAAATTTGAACAATCATGTATTCATGTGTGTTTTCAATTTTTACTTTGTTACAATGATGTTACACAATAAATTTTAGTACCAGATTGTTTAAATCTTTCTTTCTTTTTTTTTTATTTGTTGCAGGATATACGTGTTAAATTAATGTTACATTATATATATATATATATATATATATATATATATATATATATATATATATATATATGTAGTTACATTATCCTTGAAACCGTTTTTAAAAGTTTGAACTTTTTTTACAATGTTAGCGTGATGTAACGTAATACAATACAAGTATCATGTCACTTGAAACCTAAAACCGATTTAAAACCAGTTTCTAACTTAAGATCATTCAGGTAATTGGTTTTTCATGCATAGTTACACATAGTGTAACATATTTGTAACACCATGTTATATATTTGTAAATTTTATGTAACATCAATGTAACAGATATGTAACAACTGGTTACTTATATAAAATTAATAAAATGGAACTATGTTACGTATACGTTACATACCTTTACAAAAAATGTTACATAAACGTAACAAAATCAAAGTGACTTCAAATTTAATTAGGATCAAGTGCATACATAAATTAACATAATGAAAATTTATAAAAGAAATACTAATAACTTGTGTACTATCAAGATTGTCCATTTTATGATGAATGGGTTTTGAATTACCAATTTGATGATTATATTGTTCAAGATACATTGCCATGTAAAGAATATCACCTAAAGAAAGAATTGTTTATTTTCAAAAAACCAACATATTTTTTCTCCAAACGAAAAGAAGATGCTATGTCTACCGGTTTTGTTGAATCATTAAACACTCTAATTGTAGATATTTGTAACATAGTGTAGTAGTTACACTAATTGTAGATATTTGTAACATACTGTAACATCATGTTAACTATATGTAAAAGAAAATATTTCAAATACATTCAAAATTACATATATATAACTTTTATGTAAAATCTATGTATCAGTCGGTTACTTACAAAATTAATAATAAGAAAGTCGGTTACTTGCAAAATTAATAATAAGAAACCATGTTACATGTATGTTACATACATCTACAACAAGTGTTACATAAATGTAACAAAATCAAAGTGACTTCAAATTTATTAAAGAACATATACAAACATAAATTAGCATAATAAATCGTGTGAATTCGATGTAACATAATGCAAATAAAAATACGTAACTGAAATAATTTTGAATCATGAAAAGGTGTTGTTAACACATAAGTAAATAACCTTTAAGTTTGATACGTAACTGTTACATCTATTTTACGTCGTCTGGAATTTCAATCTTAAAAAGTTTTTTCAGTCCATGTTACACCTATGTAACGTCAATGTAACATGCATGTAACAATTGGTTACACATATAAAATTAATAAAATGGAACCACGTGAAATAACTTTACCACGAATGTTACACAAACATAACAAAATCAAAGTTACTTCAAATTTATTCAAGAACACATTATACACCACTATATATATATATATATAAAATTTTATAAAAACCAAGTCAATAACAAGTACTTTATATCAACACCAATATTATTAACATATTTAATATAAACAAGTCAAAATCATACTTGTATTTTTTTAAACAATACAATTTTCGTATAAGTAAAGAAATAAGATTTAAACAACTGATTGATATGCGTGTAACATTGATGTTACATTACATGTCAGTTCCAAATTGTTAAAGACTTTAATTTTTTTGTGAGTTTTGTGGCATGATATAAATGTTACATTACATATATGGAGTTAATTTATCACTAAATCGGTCATAATAATTTGAACATGTTTTTACCTTGTTACAGCTAATACAATTCAGGATGTGCATGTTACATTGATGTTACATTATATATATATATATACACACTTAATTTATCCCTGAAACCGGTCCTAAAAATATGAACATTTTTTACTTTGTTACAGTGATTTTACAAAATACAATTCAGGTTTCAGGTCACGTGAAACTAAAACCGCTTTAAAATTTGGTATCTAACTTGTGTGCATATTACATGTATGTAAAAGAAAATATTTATTTATGTCAAAGAAAATATTTCTAAGACATTTAAAATTACATATATGTAACTTTTATGTAATATCTATGTAATAATTGGCTACGTAAATAAACTTAATAAAATGGAATCATGTTACATATATATTACATACATTTACAACGAATGTAAAATAAATATAACTTCGATGTAACATAATACAAATAAAAAATACTTAATTGAAATAATTTAAAATTACGTAACTTCGATGTAACATAATACAAAATGTATTAAAGATCAATCCAAAAAATGATAGTGCTAAAAGTACATGCTGACAGCCTGTTTTCTACCAACATTTTCAAGATTCTTGAAAGCGTTCACATCATCTACATCAAACTTTTTTCTTTTGCTCCTCACCTTTCTAAACAATTTAAAAAAAAACATACAATCAAACATTTCAAAAATGCCTGGTACAAATTAGCAGTATATTTCATACAATACCAACAAAATCTTATGTTCTTAGAATTAATTGTTCTTGATAATACTCATTACAATTTTGCCATACAATACCAACAAAAATCACCATTTGCATAATGAATGATGTAACTTCGATGTAACATAATACAAATAAAAAAAATACATAAATTGAAATAATTATAAATTATGTAACTTTGATGTAACATCATAATACAAAATGTATTAAAAGATCAATCCGGAAAATGAATGTGGAAAGTATGTATCTCCATTGTAATCGCGAATTACCAACAATATCGCCAGTAGTAGCCTCATTGGATGTCACATCCCTAAATGAAATATAACCGTTTTTGCCAAAAAAAACCCAAATTTAATCAAAAGGTATTGATTAAAAAAATGGTTAATAGAACATAACAACTTACGTGTTGTAAATATCATCGTTTTGTCCTCGCTTCAACATCTGGGTTTTTGCTTGAACGTCAGATTGATTATCTTTTTCTTGGTTGAAATTGGTTATTTTCTCCGATGGGTTTGAATATGCGTGGGTAGAATGAAATTCCGAGCGAAGCAGGTCCGATGGGTTTTTCCAAATGTAATCGTCGGTGGTCGATAGCCTCCTCGATTCCTGCTTCGTTCGCTTTTTTCTAAATCAATGAAGATACCTTTTCTGTCGCTCTTCCGGCTGGTTCTCTCCTAAAAACGAGATGGCGTCGATGATGGATTGGTCGATAATGGCAATGACATCAAAGAACGAGAGATGCCGTCGATTGAGAGATTGGTTTGATAAACTGATTTCGTGTCTGGAGATTGCTTGAGAAGGGTTCGATGATGGAGGAGATTTTTCAATTTTGAGATCGTGATGGAGAAGAGTACACATAAGACTTTTTGATTTTGGGGTAAACTAAAACTTTTTCTGGTGATGTGTACGCTATACACTTTTATAATTAAAAAAATAAAAAAGAAAATTGAAGCATTGAATGTCTGAAAGATAGTACAACAGAGATATATTTTAACTCTTAGAAGTACAAAAGGGGTAGATTACAATTCTACCCTTTATGTACTTAAATGTACTATAATGAATATATTTAAACAAAAATCTAATCACCACATTCTTCAAACCTCATCTCAACCATTCAAAAATAAAATCAAAGGCTACAAATAAGTTTTCAAAGTTTTCTTAACTCAACCAGGTTTTCAAAATATCCTTCCCATATACATATATATATATATATATATATGATGGTTCCTTTGTTAACCATTCCTTATTTTCTTATTGCGATAACCGCATAACCCTGACATTTTTTGCGTTTTTTGCCCGAATCTTTGTTTTTTTCATGGTCTTTATTATACATAAATAGGAGGGTTTCTTTTTTGTGTTTTTGCTACTTCATCACCGTTTAGAAGTTATTTACAAGTGTAAAGTAAGTGTAAGTACTTACACTTACTTACATCACACTTACATCAGATATGTGATGTAAGTAAGTGTAAGTAGTTACACTTACTTACACTTGTAAATAACTTCTAAACGGTGATAACTTTTCAAAAACACAAAAAAAAACCTCCTATTTATGAATAATAAAGACCATGAAAAAAAACAAAAATTCGGGCAAAAAACGCAAAAAAGTGCTAGGGTTATGCGGTTATCGCAATAAGGAAGGGTTAACATTTGATCATTCCCCTATATATATATATATATATATAGATTGAATTATATGAAAACCCAATCTTAGAAAGATAACCCTTAAACCCTATGTGAGCCAAATTAATTTTTTTTATATCTATCATATTTACATCATTGCAACAAGTTTAAAGATTTCAAATTAATTTAAAATTTTTTCTAACAATGGTAAATTACATCAATGTAAATTACGTCACTGTAATTTTGATTGTTAGAAAAAAAATCAAAATAATTAGTTATTATAATGTGTTATATTACATCATTATAATTTAGTATTGATAGAAATTTATTTTCAAAATAATGTATTAATTTTTATGCTCGCTATATCGAGGTAAATAAAAGACATATGAGAAAAAATTAAAAAAACTAGTCGAGATTATAACGAAATTAAAAAGAAAATTATATCAATGTAAATAATGTGCTACATCACAGTAATACATTGTATATTATTTCATTTTGTATTACATTACTTTAATTTACCAATGTAAAAAAGTAATATAATGTGTTAAGTCTATGTTCATTACATGAATGTAAAACAAGATATTTGATATATTTATGTTCGTTACAATGATGTAATTTAGCGTAAATTACATTACTGTAATTTTGCATTGACAGGATTTTTTTAAATTAATTTGTTATATTTAAGTTCGTTACAATGATGTAAATACATGACGTCTAAAAATTTTTTTAAAAAAAACTAGTCGAGTCTATAACGGAATTAAAGAGAAAAATGAGACGAGTATAATAGTGCAATTTTTTTAAAAATAATATAATTTAAAAAAGTTATGAATGTTTAAAAAAAGAGTAAGTAACTTTATATAAAAAATTAAATTTATTAAAGTATATTAGATATTAAAACTAGCTTTTTAATTAGTTACAAAATGTCTTAAATACCCTTTCTTATTAAAAAATGTAAAATGACACATGACAGATCTTGTGCACTTATATTATAATTTAACCATTACATGATGGTTAATGAGTTAGTTCATTTTTTATGGATCATAAAAACTTCCATTACACACACACACACACACATATATATATATATATATATATATATAGGGTAATGATCAAATAAAAAGTCTATTTTGCCTAAAAAGGCTAAAAATTATTTTAAAATTTTCTAAAATTAACCCAAACGAACGCCAATTGAACTCATTTGGATGACATTGGATCCGTCTCATCGAACTATACAATATTTGCTTTTTGGTTTTAGCTTTAACAAGTAGTTTTAGAGTTTGGATTTTAGGGCATGTTTTTTAAGATTTAAGATTTTATCTTTAGGTTTATGGTTTATTTTTATAATTTTGGTTTAATTATTAAAGTTTATTGTTTATGATTTAAGGTTTACGTTTTAGGGAATTACAAGTTGGTTCCAATGATGTAAAAATAAATTCAATCAGAGTTTGTTTGAGTCGGTTTTCGAGTTTTTAAAAATCTTTCTTATCCTTCTTAGGCAAAAAAAAACTTTTTAGGAGAACCTTCCCATATATATATATTATAGAAATGTATTCAAATGAAAACAATAACTTTTAAAAACAAAAAAAAATCATTTTAGCCACATGTTTTATGAGTTATAAAAGAATTTTCTTTAAAATAGAGAAACTTACTTTTTATACCCTTTAACTGTATCAAAAATTATTCTTTTAGCTTCTCGAATAACCACATTTCTCAACTGTATATCCCTTTCTCTCTCTCTATATACATTTATAGATAGAGGATGGAATTTTTAATAACTCTTATCTTTTGTTACAACCCATTAACTATCATCCAATTATTATTTTAAAAAGGTAAGTGTAAAAGATCGTGTCATGTGTCAATTTTTTTTTAATATTAAGGGCATTTAGGACATTTGTCATTTATGTAAAGTTTACCCCTTTTTTTAAATATTCATAATTTTTTTATACTATATTATTTTTTTAAAGAAATTGCACCATTATACTCGTCTCATTTTTCTCTTTAATTTCGTTATAGTCTCGACTAGTTTTTTTTTTATTTTTTTGATATCATGTATTTACATCATTGTAACGAGCTTAAAGATAGCAAATTAATTAGAATTTTTTTCTAACAATGGTAAATTACAGTAATGTAACACAAAATGAAGTAATTTACAATGACATAATTAACGGTGACGTAACACATTATTTACAGTGATGTAATTTTCTCTTTAATTCCCGTTATAATGTTGACTAATTTTTTTAATTTTTTTCTCATTGTGCATTATTTACATCGATATAACTAGCATAAATAAAGCACATTATTTTGAATTTTTTTCTAACAATGATAAATTACAGTGATATAATATAACACATTATTTATTTTTCTCTAACAATGATAATTACAATGATAAATTACAGTATTGTAATATAACACATTATTTTGATTTTTTTCTCTAACAATGTTAATTATAGTGATGTAATTTATCATTTTTCGAAAAAAATTCAAACTAATTTGTTGCATTTAGGCACGTTACAAATTAGGGATGAGCAAAAAGCCAAAAAAAACCGAACCGAAACCGAATTAATCAAAAAAACCGAACCGGAACCAAATTAACCGAAAAAACCGAACTGAAACCGAATTTTACGTCAATGTAAATTACATCACGGTAAATTACGTTAATGTAAATTACATCACTGTAATTTATCATTGTTAGAAAAAATTTCAAATAAATTTGTTATATTTAAGCTCGTTACAATGATGTAAATATATGGCATCTAAAAAAAGTAAAAAAAAAAATTAGTAGAGACTATAACGGAATTAAAGAGAAAAATGAGACGAATATAATTATGCAATTTTTTTAAAAAAATAATATATTATAAAAAAGTTATTAATGTTTAAAAAGGAGGGGGGGGGGGAAACTTATAAAAGTAAAATGAATATGATGTTATTTTTAATATTTTAATGAAAAGCTTATGTGTAAGTTTATTATTGGTTGAAATGAGTTATATAGTTGTAACAAAAAAAATGGTTATTTTTTATGCCTTTCCCTATATCTATACTACCAAATAAAAGAATAACAAATATGCTACTTGTCATTCTTATATCAATTTTTGCCAAATGTCATTTTCATATACATTCATCATTAAATGTCACTATTATATTAATCTCTCATTTAATTATATTTTACTAATTCTCTCTCTTATTTAAGGTAAATAATTTTAAAAAATTGAATTGTATACTTAAATGCAAAAATATTTTTTTTTATTTTTAATAATTATAAGTAGATTTCAATTATATCTTATTTTAAAATATAATTTTATAATTTTTAAGTATTTATTATTTATAATTTTAAAATCTTAATTAATTTATAATTTTACTAACGACCAATATGATATTCAACATACAAATTTTCATAAAACTATTAGTTTATAACAAAATAAATTTAGCCAATTCATATTAAACATTTTTAAGTGTTCATTGGTTGTTCAAAATAACTTTAATAATTATAAAAATAATACTTTACATATCAAATATCAATTATGTAGGTACTAAACTTTCGAATTGTTATTTTAATGCTTAAAGTATTTTTTTTATGCATATATTGATCATCTTATATCAAAATATCGTTTTATAATTTTAAAATTATTATTTATAATTGTTTAATATTTTATATTTATTCCGTGTAATACACAGGGTAATAACCTAGTAGGGGAGGGATATTCTAAGAAGGCAAAAAACCATGAGAAGTGTGAGAAGCCACGAGAATGTGACACGTGTATTTTAGGGTAAAGGGTATAAACGTCAACACATAAATGGAGGCTGCACATGCAAGTCACATGTTAATTCCACCAAATTTTTTAAACGTATGTAACTATTTTATACGTTAATTTTTTTTTTAAAAAAATTACACTATAAAATCACAAATTTCTTTACCTTTCTAACGAGTATAATATTGTTATATTTAACAATAGAAAAAGAACAAACCTGATTGTTCTTGAAACTTGTGTGTTTTTATGGTGTTTTCATATTGTTTGTGAAACTAGATGTTTTATGGTGTTTTGAACATAAACAAAACACAACGTTTTTTAATTGCGTCATTTACACATGACGTTTTATGGTGTTTCTGTACTGTGTAATTTTCACAGACATTTTATGGTGTTTTTGAAATGTAATTTTATTTATGGTGTTTTTGAACTGTAATTTTATTTATGGTGTTTTTGAACTGTAATTTTATTCATGGTGTTTTTGGACTGTATAATTTTATACATTGTGTTTTATGGTGTTTTTGAAAACTAAAAAACATGTCGCTCTAAACTTTGTGTTTTTACACATTTAAGTTTAAAACGTCATGTATAAAATGTTTATAAACCAGGTGTTTTTGTTATGGTGTTTTTCAAATGTTTATGAAATATAGCGATTTATGGTGTTTTTAGTATTCAAAAACACCATAAAAATGCCTGGTCTTAGTTTCATGAATATCCGAATACAAAAACACCATAAAATGTTAACACCATAAACACAATAACATATCTTGAAAAAACGCCATAAACAATAAAATATCTCGAAAAAACATCATAAACTAAGTTAAAAACAACACGTACAAACTTAGGTGTTTATGGTGTTTTTCGTTTTCAAAAACACCAAAAAATGCCCTCTTTTAGTTTTATTAATACGCAAACACCAAAAAATAACATAAAATGTTAACATCATAAACACCATAAAATATCTTTGAAAACACCACAAAACATACATATGTGTAAAAAACACCATAAAAGATCAGTTTCGTATATATTGGAAAAACACCATAAACATATGGTTCGTGAAACTCATTTTAGGTTGTTATTTTAATTTTAAAAAATATACTAATATTATACTCATTAGAAAGATAAAAAAATGCTCGATTTTATGATGTAATTTTTTAAAAAAATATTAACGTATAAAAAAGTTATGAACGTTTAAAAAAGATGGAGGAAAATGCATGTGACTTGCATGTGCAGGTTTTTGGCTAGATCTTCCCATTCTACCCCTTCTGATGGTTTTAATTTATAACTATTTACGAAAATACCACTAAATTAATCTCAACCACAAAACCAATTGATCTAATGGTTGAGATCTCTTCTCACACTTCTCATGGTTTTAAAACTTTTTAGCCAAACATTATACTAACCTAGTATATATATATATATGAAAAAGTTATATAGGAAACTCTCATTTTTAATAAAACTTTGAAACTAATTAGAATCATTACTAGCCAATTTTATTTTCCTTTTTTACTTTACATTTTTATTTATTATGAGGTTATAAATGTAATATATATATATGTGTGCGTGTGTGGGGTTTACGGTATTACACGTACATGTAACTTATACATATAATTACTTTGTATGAATTAAATGTATGTAACTCTATGAGCTACATATACATAAATTCATAATATTACATATTTTTATCAAATTTTTTGTTTTTACTTATTATATTTAAACTATATACATACATACATACATACATACATATATATATATATATATATATATTTTATTCAACTAACTCAATCTCGTTATGGCCGGACAACGAATTCACTAGATTTACAAGACAAAACTAGTGTTACAAACCATTTTTCAAACAGAACACTTTTGAACAAATTATACATGAAGAATGTTGAAAAGAAGCCAATTTTTGATTGTTGTAGGGTACAGCCTTTTCGTATCTGCAAATGCTCACAAGCTTGAATAACAAGACTGGTGATTATTTATGTTATTATTGATGCTCATATTCGATCCGTTCACAAAAAGAAGAGAAAGAACCACTAATTTGGCGTATATAATAATTCAGTACAGGAAGTACGTTTCTTAAAAAAACCCTTATTTTTCTAGTACACTAAGAAAATTATTTTATCATCAATGATATAATTAAGCTATCTACTCTTGAGATCATATAATGACAATATTGTAAATAAATGACGGTCATGCCGGACAAAACCGTATATTTACAGTATTGTCATTATATGATTTCAACCATATATTGTTTAAATTAATGGTGAAAAGTGGTTTTCTTAATTTAGAAAATGAGATTTTCTTACAAAGATATACACTCACACACAAGGATTCATTTTAATAAGAATAAAAGTGACTTTAAGCTGTTTCTTATCTTTTTTTCCGAAGAATTGATAATCGCATTAAGAACGAGTACACTTTAAGGTTTACGTTTAACATGTTTATATCAACGTTATGATAATATGTCTGTGAACTAATATTCGAAATCGTGAAGCAATTATCGCCACGACCAACGAGCGAACCCACTAACTGAATTAAATTCTACCAACCTAATATTTGAACCATTTGTCTATATTCGAGATTTCTCTCTCATTTTTTCCAACCAAGATATATAAAACATAAACATAAATAATGAAAAACTAGTTAAAAATTTTAAGCATTTAACCGATTTCATCAAAACAAAATTCTTAAAAACTATATTAAAAGAATAAATTGCATATCGTGATCCTCCCATGATTGGACACCATGGGTTCTTGTAAAGATAAGTTTTTGTTTTTATGCCACAAAGCCACGTGATCAGTACATGACTCGTAAATACAAACACGCAGATACATATGACTATGTCTTAAAATTAAAATATTTCCTATGTACCTTAAATATATAACTTCTAAACATGTATGATTCCGAAAAGCAACTCTAGTTTGGATATAAAAAATTAAAATGATTATAATTAGCCTTTTGAAATTTCAATTCAACATCTTCAATCACACATAATCATAGTTTTTTCTTGTTGCGCGTTACGGCGGCTTATCACAGCACGCTCCTAATAACGGGTATTATATATTATTTGCAGAAGCATAAGTTACATAACTAAATCAAATATCTCATCACAAATTATATACAAATTAAATTTCACATAAAAATATAAAATCATACAAAATCCATACAGAAATGTTACGAAAAAATAAAAAATTACATACAAAATTATTTTTACCGGCAATCAATTAGTTGAATTAAAAAAACTTAAATCTTTAAGCAAACATTAAATATATAAGAACAAATGTATCACTGTTAGCTTCTCTGCATACCACCAAAACTCTAAAAATGACAACATTTTTTTCTATATATATATATCTATCTATCTGTACATATATAATATTTACTATTCAATATAATTTATATATATATATATATATTCACTATTTTCAATATACTATATATATATGGATGAAATTTTGGGCTTTGGCTAACACATGTTGAAAAGAAGTATTATAAACTCAAAAAAAAAAAAGACAAAACCATTGTCTTCAAAGTGAGAAGACATAAAATTTGCATATTACTTTTCATGGTTTTTAATATATATAGTAATAAGTATCACTCGTATCATGATTATTTGTTGGTTATAAAAAAATTAAATATATGCAAATTTTATCTCTCTTTTTATTGGAAAAAAACTATTCTTTGATAAAGACACTCACCTTGAAATCTAATAGTATATTATACATAACACGAAAAGATCTAATATAAAATTTTTTTTCCAAAACAATATGACTTAATATAAGTTTAACATATAAAATGTTAAAAAAATGAATGAATAATAATTTATTTGCGCTGTTAAAAAATAAGTGAATAATAATTTAGTTATAACATCTTATTTTTTGTAATAACTGTTAATTTTTTTTTGTACATGATTTTTTTGTATGTATTTTTTTATACTGGATTTTTGTTTTCCGTACTTTATTTATGTTTTTTTATAAGTTTTTTATTTTTTTGTATTGACTTTTTTTTATCTTTTGTAGCGGATTTTTTGTTTTTGTTATGCTAGATTTTGTTATTTATACTAAATTCCTGTTTTTGTGTTTTAGATATACCACATGTCAAACTTTTATTAGTTTTTATTTTTTTAGCTAAAATTTTGTTCTTACTAAATCTAACGCTTGTATATAACAGCAAGTGTCATAAGTAACATTAGCAAATAAGTGACTCCCCTTTACTTTCATCAACTTTTGTAGTAGTTATAATCAATTTGATAGTGTTTTCGCATCTAATCATAAGTAAAATTAAATTATGAGAGACAAAGTAATGGTTCATGCATGATCGATATTGCCTTATTTTATATAATGAAAAAAAGTTCATACCAAAATGTATATAAAAATTCTCTAATCATTACGTTTAATTGTTTTAATAATAAACACTAAAATTGTCCTGAAAACTATCAATCCGTTATCTATTAGTTGCTCATGAATGTTTATATTTATCAACTAACTTAAAAAAAAAAAAAAACTCATATATTACACAAATTTAATAAACAATAATTTTTAGTCATTAATAAAAAATATATTCATGTAGTTTTATTATTATTATTATTATTATTATTATTATTATTATAATAATTTGATTAGGTAGAGAAGTGAAAAAAAAATTTTGATAGTAGATAATCATTAAATATGAGAGAATTAAAGACGGAAAAATTAAGCTAGCTCAGAAAATATGATAAAGTAATCTCGTCGTCTTTACTTATCATTTTATTACAGGATATTCAATTTATTCCACAATCTCTTGTTCTAAAAATTAAGTTCGATCTTTTTCAAACGTAGATTTTAAGTTTCCGATCAACATCTTTAAGTGCGGTACGGATTGTAATTGCATCTATCACTTGAGGTTTAATGACACACTAAGAGGATTGACAAGAATGAACACCCGAAGAAAACAAATAACACATATGTTACTAATTTCTTAATTATGGATCTGCTAATTTACATACGCACCTTTTCTAATTGAATATTCCAATGATCCCGTATAGGTTTATACTTCTTGCAAGCATAACCTCCACTAACGCACATTGATTCAAATATGATTAGTCTCATATACATCTTGCTTGAGACGTATACCATATACACATATACGAGACGTAGATAGTAATGAGGACATTTATTATATATATTTTGATATGCAAAATCATATTTTTGAAATTGACAATTATACGATACCAATTATTATTGCTGAGAAATCTGGCAATTAATGACTGGTCTTCTTATACATTTTGTACTAGGTTAAAACCCATATATTAGATAGGTTTAATATGTATAATTTGTTAAAATTGTTAATTTTTTTCTCCTGTTATGCGGATTAAATAAATTAAACCTTTTTAAGTTTCTACTTATATATTTTACTTATATATTTTGTTATTATTATAGCTTCGATTTGTTATTTTTAATTTTGATTATTTTTTTAACTTTTAGTTTTATTTGTTTAAGTAGGCAATTTTATTATTTTAACCGTAATTTTATCATTATTATTTATTAAGAGAAATCTTATTCTAATAAAAGAATAATAACACTTGACACATGTCACCACCTCATGAATTTTAGGAAAAATTTTCCCACCTATGTCTCATATTAAATATAATTAATTGTTTTTATGTTAAATAAATTAAATCTTAATGATTTTGAATAATTAAATTATACTATTAAATATAAAATATATAATTGTTCTTATAAGAAATTTCAATTATATAATATCTTAAAATCTAATTTTATAATTCCTAAATTTTTATTATTTGTAATTTTCATTTTAAGCATTCATCCTTTATTACTTATCAACAATTAATGTTATTAAACATACAAATCTTTATAAAAAATGTTGTTTATAACATATTTGATTTATTCAACTCATGTAATATATGTGTTTCTAACCTAGTACATTAATAAAAGAGAGACATAAAATTATTTATTAATTAAAAGATATTAAGAAGAGAGAGAGAGACGGGAAATCATAAGTTGATTTCACCATAGATTGACAAGTACCAGATTACGCTATTCTTTTATAATAATAAGATAAGCTTATACGAGACTTATAAGAATGTGAAATTTGAGGATTGTTGGTGTGTAACAGGACCCGTTTTTAACCTATTTAACCACTGTATAAGGTTTAATCTGTTAGATTGACTCATTCAATTTCTATATTTCAATTTTGTGTAATTATTCTATTATTTGGGTTCCTATATGCGTATCGTGTACTACTATACGTCTATCATATAAATATAAACTAGAGTATACCCCGTGTGTTACACGGATTTAATATAAAATATTAAATACTTAGCAATAAAAATTTATAAATTATAAAATAATAGTATAATATAAAATGTTTAAAATGCATATTACTAAGTACTTGAGTAATAAAATAATGATCAAAAACTTTAGTTTTAGAAGAAATTAATTTTTAAAATTTTAATACTACAAAATTTCATTTGTTTATAAAAAACTATTCTTTAAGATCTATGTATTATAGTCTAAATTATATTTAAAAAAAATTAGAATACATAATTTTTAGAGAAAAAAAATTCTAATAAATACTAGTTTAAAATTTTTTTATTTCTAGAAAATATTGATTTTTAGAAAAAATTAATATCTTAGAATTTTTTTTAAAGTGTTTATTATTAAAATATTATTTTTAATTGATTATAAAACTTTTTAGCATTAAAAAGATCAATAATATTATTAATATTATAAATATTGAATATGAAAGTTAATATTTTACTTAATAAGAGTGAGAATTAAACATGTGATATGAAGTTGCCAAGTGACACTAATTGTTTAAAATTGTGACAAGTGGCAAACATTATTTTTGTTTATTAAGATATTAAGATATATATGGGAAAAAGTTAATCTAAGATTGTTAGGTACCTAACTTAATTAGATGTAAAACCCTTCAGAAAGACGCAATTTTGACTAAATAACAAAGGTTTAGATAATCTTTTTTTTTTCTTTTCCTTTTTTTGTAATGAAATTTATTTTGATTTTTACATGCAAAATTAATGAAGTTAAAATAGTAAAAAAAGAATAATTTTTTTAACAAGATTTAATCAAAACTTTGTCGTTTTGATGAACTCTACACCTAACTTACGTGCTTAATTAATAGCACTATATTCACTTTTCCTGTACATATTTACACACACATGCTAATTACAATCTTTTACATTAAAATCAATACCAAATATTAATCACTTATTTATTAGCCCACGTAACAACTTGTACGTATAATTAGCTTTAAATACTTATATAAATAGTTTCGTTCAAACAATGGCATAACTTAGCACGGTTGAAATCAATATGTATAAAAATTATAACCTATTATCCGAAAAATTAACATTAAAAAAAGGTGGTCACCCGCTATCCTAATCAAGCTTCGCCAACGCATCCAAACTCTACCTACTCAAAAGTTGATAGAAACCCTAATTTATAATTTATAATGTGAAATATACTCTTTAAATTTTTACAAATTAAATGAGAGATCTCAACCATATTATTTAAATGGGTATTTGCATCAATGAAGGTATATTTCACGATTTTTATTCTTAGATAATAAAATTTCATTCCTAGTGTTTTCTCTTTATTGTGTGATCGTATCTCGTTTAAAGCTTAGGTAAAAATCACAAAACATATTTTTGACAGAATATTAATTAGTCTTAAAAAATTCTTTCAAAGTTGAATAAAGACTCTTGAAAAAGAAAAAGGAACATTATTTTTTTATTTTTTTTTATTTTTTTTTTACCATATGAAAATCAAAGCATATATTTAATTAGGGCATCTAGTCAAAGGAATATATCCTTTTTAAAATGACCAATTTGATGCACCACAACAAGACATTCCCCATGCAATCCATACCTCATCAATGGAACAAGTATAAATTTTATTCAAGATTAAGACTTGACTTACAAGCTATCCATTAATATTACCCTTTTATAGACACATAAACAGTGATGTTTCATGCACACGAAAAAAAGATGATAAGCCATCGACATCATAGCTTTACACGTACAAGAAGCTTACAAAGAAGTGGGCATCCATCTTCTATGCCCTGAAAAATGAAGGGCTAATAAAACCAAAAACGACAATGCAAATTTAACGATTCACATAGCTGGTCAGTACGGGTCGTTAAACAAATTTTGTTTGAAGAATTTTAGCATATCATAAAAGCAAAAGAATATATGTTAGATCGAGTGGCAAGTTGTGATGTTACTTGTGTTAATTTTTTAGCACATAATATCCCAAATGCTATCTTTTTGTATAGAGATATATGGGGGAAAAGGAAGGGCACTTTAGACAGGGCCAATGGGTTTATTTGTGTGTGTGTGTATATATATATATTCTTTTGTATGTATGTGTGGGTGATACCCCCTACAAAGTAGGTGAGCCACATATATGCATTTTTGGGTGCTTTTATGTTCTTATTCTTTAATCATTTAGGGTTTTCTTTACAATTCAAATATGGAGAATCTATCTTCACTTTTCACCTTTCATTTGTCCATGAGATCATTGATTGCAATGTAAGAAAACAATAACTTATATGGTCGAATATATTACCTTGCTTGTAACATAAACTTGGCAATTTGGATTTTGATAACCCATGTATTCGTTAAGAATCTTTTAGTAACATGATCATTATATATTATTGGATTTATAAAAATTATACCTAGCAATATTAACACATAATAAGATAAATGGTAGTTTTAGGTAAATAATTATTGTATTTTGGGTAGAAATGGGTAAACTTATAACATATAATGAGTTGAGATAAGTAACATTTTAACAAAATGCTGGTCAAGATAAGAAACTTAAAAAATATGTGAATATAATAAATTTGTAGGAGTAAGAATGACCAATAATATTTATGATGAGAAAAATCATTAAAAATTATTAAAATTAACTATTTGTTTCATTACACTTTATTTTAACTTAAAATAAATTGATATTTTTCAAAAGCAACATATTTGGACCCAAAATGATTTTTTTAAACATATCCTGAAAGATAATAAAAATAATAAAAAATCAATAAAAGTTTGACATGTGACATGTTAAAAATATAAAAATAAAAATTTAATTCAAAAACAAAATTCAACACGAAAAATGAAATCTAGTACAAAAAGAATCAAATATAAAAAATCAATAATCTAATATAAAAAGACAAAAATTCAGCAAAAAAAAAAAAACAAAAATAAAGTATAAAAAGCACACAACAAAAAAAATACAGTACACAATATAAAAACTAATGCAAAAAATAAAATGGTATACTTAAATGATTCTTTTTTCTTTTTATAACATTTCGTATTTGATCATTTCCTGGATATTTTTACTCAATTTATATTTGATTTCTAAACATGATCATTATGTATTTATACTTGATTTATATTTGATTTCTATCCATACTCGTATATTTATACTTGATTTGTTTTCATTTTAGTGAATTTCGGTTTGTATGTTTCCATTTTATTCCTCATCATCATGAGCAAATGAAAGTTAATATTATTATTGGTAAGACTATTAATATTAGTTAATGGTCATATTTATATAATTAAAATCTCCTTTTCATGGAATAATCTAATTCTTTCTACTCAAACAAGCCTTCTAATTTCTAAAAACAATCTTTAAGCAGGAATAACTTTATCCAAGTAAAACAAGCTTTCAGACTCACAGAGTCACAACCCCTTCATTAAAAACCAGTTAGTCCCAACCAAGTCGCAAGAGCAACGGTTCGTTCCTGGTTGTAAATTAACCTCTCGCAAGACAGGTCAATCGTAGACTCGTAGTAATGTTTTTATATCACCGAATCGCGCCCAAATTTACACGGATTATTTATTTTTTAAAACGATTTTTGTTAAAACAAGCTGTCTAAATAGAACATGTACATTCATAACGGATTCATGCAAATATTAGAATTTTAGAACATTAATAACAATATTTAGATAAAAGTGACATAAAAATAATAAAGCCACATACATACCAAGGGGAGTACATTAAACATGAAAATAACATAAAACAACCATGCTACCCCTATTTTACTTTCAAACCCTAAACCCACCCACTTACTACTTATTACTTGCTACTAATATCATATTCATAAGCTATTCTTGCACTCATGCCAAATACCCATTATGCCCTCGAAACAGCCCTGCAAACCAAAGGCTTCTTCATCTCCAAAGACAACTTCAAACACTCTGACAAGTCAACCGGGCCAGCTTCAACCCATTTGAACTTCTGCAAAAGCTGGGCTAACCACAGATGAACAGTGGCTAACCCCATTGCCTTCCCTGGGCACACCCTCCTCCCTGCACCAAACGGAGCCAACCTCAGATCAGAGCCCATTATCGCAACATCTTCGTTCAAGAACCGGTCAGGGTTGAACCGGTTTGGTTCGGACCACACACGCTCGTCGTGGGTTATGGCCCACATGTTCACCATTGCCGTGGTGCCTGCGGGAATGAAGTGTGGGCCGACATGAGTGTCTTGGGTTGAAAGACGAGCCCAAGACAGAAGCGGGCCCGGTGGATGCACACGTAAGGTTTCTTTCACGATTGCTTGGAGGTAAGGAAGGTTGTCAAGGTCCGAATTGGTAACGGGTCGGTCACCGACCACGCTGGCGATTTCGGATTGGGCCTGGGCTTGGATGTCTGGGTGTAGCACCATTCGTGCAAGAATCCATTCCAACAAGATTGCCACCGTGTCAGTACCCCTGAAAATCATTTCCTATGCAAAAACAACAAAATTTATTCAATTTAAGTAAAATACTAAAATATAATCATCTAAAAGTTGAAAAAAAGTAAAACATAGATATTATTCTTGATTCCCACGTACAATATTTTAAAAATAAAAACTTCAAAACCAAGATTTGTTAATCTTAGGTGCAACCATTTTTTTGAACATCTTGATGCAACGACAACCAAGACGAGATTTCAACCCTTTCCTAGATCCATCCAAGGAGGAACCCCAACCGGGTAAACCTCTGACCTTAACAACAAATATATTTAGGCCCGATTCGAACCCAAGACATCTTATATAAAATTTAAGAGGTATCATTATGCCAGAACCCTTTGATAGGTGCAACCATTTGAACTAGAGACTTTAATTCACTTTTATCTTTTTTATTTTTGAAAAATATCATTAAATTATTTATTTAATGATTTAAACAATATATTACATGTAACGTTATTTTATAAACGGTTTGACTTTCAATAATCAAAAAAACAAGAAACAAACGTACCCAAAGAACAGCAATCATGTCAGCATCACTGAACTTATCTTCCGACTCCAAATCAAGCAAAACATCAACAAAATCACCGTCATGAACCGCCGTATCTCCGCCACCGGCGGCCCTCTTTTCCCGGTGCTGTTTAATAACATCTCCGACGAAAACATTAACCTTGGAAACCAAATCCCGACACCTCCTCCTCACACCTTGGATATCAAACCAGCTAACCACCGGAAAATGATCACTCCAGTTGAATATACCCAACAGAACATAACCTTCACTCACAAGCTTCTCAAGCTCGAACCCATCACCACCGGCTCCAAAATCATCGTAACATCTTCCAAAAACAGACATCATAACATTGTTCAACGAAGCAAAATGAAGAATTTTCTTCACCTCAACGGCACCGTTTAGTTCCATTGATAAAGACACCTGATCAGCCATCTTTATCCCGATATCCCGACGGAATATTCCAAATCCGGCGACCCGTTTCGGACTGAACAAGTACGTCGCCGAAATACGCCTCAAGTTCCGCCAGTAGTCACCATAGGGAGCAAACCCCATCGCACGGTGGAACAGCAGTTCATAAGCCGACTCCTTAACCGGCCGGTCAGCGAAATCAGAGCTGTTGAGAATCTCTTTTGCGGTCTCCGGTTGACTGGAGATGATAAAACGGGTCAACCCGACAGAAAACGCCATTAACGGCTTGGCATTTAAAGCTTTAGAAAGCTTGGATAAGGTCCTGTGTGTCAACGATGAAGTGAAAACGAACACAAGTCCGACAAACGGGAAGCCGGATGGGCCAGGGATGGCGGTTTTTGGGCGGGGTTTGGAGAGAGCCCATGCCAGACCGCCGGGAGCAAGGAGGAAGGAGATGACGGAGATGAAAACGACGACGCATAGGAAGACGGTGAAGCTTAGGACCGATGAGGTATCAGTAGCGTTAGGGATAACGATGGAGGTTGAAGAAGATGACATGTTTTATAAATTATTATTATTATTAAACTTGAGAAGGAAGTGAAGTGAGTGAGCACATATTGGAGTGTGTTGTGAGGTTTATATAGAGTTTTCAGGTTACAAATAAAGAGTCGTCGTCAAGCATTTTTTATTTTTTTTGATATATGGTAACCGTCAATTAGTGTTTAGTGAATAGTGATATGCATATTAATATTAATATATATAATAAACTAGGTTATAAGCCCGTATGTTACACGGGTTTGGGTAAAAACAATTTATTGAATTGTATTCGTATGTGATAAGGTTAAATTGAATTTGGTTTTATCAAGGATAAGATTGAGAAATTATAAGAAATATTATAAGATAAATAAATTTAAATAAATATAATTTAACTAAATTAAAGTTATTAATAAAGATAGATTAACAATTCATAATCAACAAATTTCCGAAATTTTGTTATATGTAAATGAAGAGAAAAATTTTTGTTAGATAAAATTTGTCTTTCTTCTATTATAAAAGTATAAATATAGAGTAAAGGAATAAAATAATAGATTTCAAATTTGAATTAGTTAAGTAATAATAGGAATAAAAAAGTGATACGGTTTTGAAATTTTTAAAATTTATTTTTAAAATTTTTTTTAATGTATTTGATGAAGATACTTTCAAATTAGATGTTATTTAGCATAATATTGATAAATACAACAAATATTAAATGAAATTTAATTTTAAAAAATATAATTTATGACTAAATGTTTGCATAATTTACCTATTATCTAGGATTTTTAGTTAATAAATCAAACTTAAGTTATCTAATTAGGATAAAACAAAGTTTCAATGATTTAATTAGAACAAAAGTTAATTATGTTTATATAACATTTTTCTTTTAAAATATTGGAACAGTTTTATTATATGTCATCTGGGTAAAAATTTTTTTTAATTTTTTAAATAAATAATATAATACATTACCAATGATATATTTTGTTAATACTCGAAAGGCATTAAAAGATTATATATTAAAAATAAAAAAGATAAAATATAATATATAATATATTCAAAAAGTAATATATTGTTAATAAATCAATTAAAAAATGCATCGAATAGAAGATACTCTTAAATTGAAGAAATCATTATTACCTTTGATATTGAATAACATGTTATATAATCTTTTCTGGTCATTTATAAGTGGTGCAAATTTAGCTTCATTTTCAGCTTCAAAAGCATCCTAATAACAATAATCAAATCGACCGATAACTACCTGCAGAAACAATTTGATGTCTTTATGATATGAGAAAAGTGTATCCCGATTAACATAATTAGGATCACACTCACTGGTAACCTACTTGCACAATAGGTTATAAGCCAATGCACACAAAATATTGACAACTCATGTGGTATTTTCAAAAAAAAAAAAATTAACATGTTAATGCTAGGGATGAAATTTGCTATGTCCAGACAAAGTAAATCGTTAAGCTCGGATTCAATTGGATCACCAGATTCATATCTAATAGTTTCACTCAAATCTTTCATAAAACATACAGTTTATATCGAAGTTCAGGGGTATCTTTCAGGATGCCGGGAGTATTTACGTACCACGGAAACGTAGAGACGACGGTATTAATCTGGGAGATTCCGAAAGCAATAGCTTGGGTTGTATCATGTTTCTTAGTCATCGGTGTATCCTACTCCTCCTAGCATTGTGTTGAACGGCGACCCGAAGCTCATCTTATGATCTGATAATTGTTATATCCATCGATCAAATAAACCCTAAGCTTCGATATTCAATTTAGATGAAAAACCCAAATGATGAAAAGCGTAAGTAAGAATTATGAATTATGGGATCTGTTTGATGAAAAACCCTTTCGTATTTGAAGTTTGTAGTCAAACTAAGCCAACCGAAAGAAAAGGAGAAAAACAAATAGGAATGGTAGTCGGTTAGATTAAACGAAAAAATAGGATCGAATTATTCAAATTAATATTTAGATATTTTTAAATTTTAAATTAGATTTAATAGATGATTGCCATGTGTCAAATTTAATTTTAGAATAGATGTAGTGTTGACATGTGTCAAATTTAAAGAGAGAATTTATGTGGTGATGACACCTAAGCAAAAAAAATCCTCTTTTATTATAAAGTATAGATGGCAACCAAAATTAATAGTTAAATATGTATATTGAATGAAATAGTATGAGTAATATATATATATATATATGTATATATATATACATATATATAGGTAGGTTCAGATACAAAATGAAATTTTTGTAAAAAGTGTAAAAAGCAAAGTGCTAGTATAAATAACAATGTGCTATTATTGACAAGGAACTGTTAAATATTATAATAGCACTGTGTTAATATTATAACAACACTTTGTTTTTTATACTTTTTACAAAACTATCACTTTGTTAGGGTTTTGGTGGTGTTCGGAGAAGGTAACGGTGATTTATTTGTATTCATAAAAAATCGATGTCTTCTTGGAGATTTAAGTTTTTTTAATTCAACCAATTGATTGTTAGTGAGAAAGATTTTTTTCGTAATTTTTTCTATTATTTTCGTAACATATTTGTAAGAATTTTCTATGATTTTATGTTTTATAGAGAAATTAGTATATAGTTCGTGATGAAATATTTGATTTTTTTATGCAACTTATACTTCTGCAAATGATAATACCTATTATCGGGGGTGCACTGCGATAACCTCCCGCAACGCGCGGCCGGGAAAAACCTAATTTTTTATATTAATTAGTGATTTACTTTTTACTAACTCTTAATGTCATATTGGTTACTAATATTTTATTTAATAGCATTAACACCTCAATCTTTAAGTTATTTTTTTATAATTTAATGTTTTCTTAAATTTATTTTTCAATTTTATTTAATTTATCACAAATAATTATTTTACTATTGTATATTTTTATTTTACTCCCTAACATTTAATTTATTATATTTCTACACACAAATAAGTTACAGATTATTATTAATAGGATTATCTATATTTAAAAATTTATTCTAAAAACTTAAAAATAACCAAACTTTTCGGAGTTAAATTCTTTATACCCTCTAGAGAAAAATCTATTGTTTAAAATTATCAAAAAATGATACGTGAAAAAATTCGTTTACAGGTAGTTTTAAATGTTATTTTAAATGTAACTATAAGCTTAAAACTTGTACACTACACATGTTAAAAATATATTTTATAAATGTATTTATTTTAGATAAAATCTTACATATTTAATTGAAAAAAACTTTATTATTTAATTTATTATTCCAAATTAAAAAACTTTAATATTTAATTGAAGAAAAAGACAAAGATTTAAAATTTATACTAAACAAAAATTTAACAAGAAGCATCCAATATTTAACTCGAGAGATGAAAAAAATTAAATTTTTGCATTTCTATAAATATGACATGTGTCTTTTACTATTTTTATTTATTAGATGTACTAGTTTATAAATCCGTGTATAACACGGGTAAAGTCTTAAAGACAAGAAATTCATTATATCTTACTATACGTTATATTTTACAATAAAATAGAAGAGCAAAATTATCCTCCATTTTGTTATTATATTTTTTATCAACTAAATTTCTTAAAATTATATAAGTGGCAGAAATTAATATAAAAATATTATACTACTATTATATAAAAATATTAAGTTATCTTTAATAAATTTATTTTAATAATGTATTATATGGTAAATTTAATGTTAATAAATTAATTCTAAGTTAAATTATTTTAATAATAGTAAAGTTGTTAAATCACACAATCTATTAAACATATAATTCTTATATGAAATATTGAAAGTTATTTTGATTAAAAGTTAACATAATTAAGAATGTTAACGATATAAACTAAATATATGTAATTAACACAAATTAAATTATCATTATATTTAGAATTGTCAAGTTGTCTTCAATAAATTTATGTGATTAAATGTTTAAATAATTTTTATGATATCAGTGTCCAAGATTTACTTAATATACTCTAATAAAGGAGTATTTCTAGGAGACACGTGTCACGTTGTGATTAAATCTGAAAATGTTTTCCCCCCTCTCTCTCCTAATAAATACTATTAATTTTTAGCAATTAGATTACATAATTAAATATTAAAAAATGTTATTTTTCTTATTCTGATAATTTACTAATTTAATAAACAAAAAAGATAATTTAATTATTTCTTTTCTTAAATATAAGTTTATAATTATTAAATATTTATTAATATTTAATGTTAATAAATTTTATTTTTTATTACCAACCTGTGTAATACACAGGTCTCTATGCTAGTTAATTAATAAATTGATATAAAAAAGAGGTGGATAGTCTATGACCCATGTTTCTTGTAAGTGAAAAATGAGCGGGAAAAAATCTCAAAACCTATCTTATTAAATGACACGTGGCGGAAAAAAACTTGAGTTATTATAATAAATAGATTAGTTATAAACTAGGTTACTACCCGTATTATACAAAGACATTAAATTATTTGTATTTATGTATAAATATTATTTATTTATATATCAAAATCAATTCAAATCAAGGATTTATTTGAGTGCATAATTTTTAGTAGTGTTTGATATTTGTAATCATGGATCTATTTTGACGCGATCAATAACCCGAACCATGCCTTTACTTTGGCTATACCCATGACTCAAATCATGTACAAACAAATGACCTAACTTGTGACCCAGCTAATGTTCCAATCCATGGTCATTCTCATGACTATATCTGTCAATCTTGATCTATAATAAGACAAATGAGAAATTTTAAATAAACAATTATTGCATTATGGGTTAAATGAATAACTTTAGGTTATTGCATTATTCTTTTTAGATTGGTATAATCTAAAAACGTTTCTATCTCATGATGAAAATTAATTTAACCCATTATACCACAACAACTGAGGTACCGTTATTCTTTTTAACTTCAATTATTTATATATCTTTGATATTCATATGAATTTTCATCATGAGATATAAACGTTTTTAGATTATACCAATGTAACATCCCAAATTTTTCTAAGATACAAGTTATTTGAATTCTACGTACGTGTAACGGATAAGTAACTTGTGGGAAAATAGACGAAAATAACCAAGATGGGGCTTAGAAATCGTGTACTCGAAATATGGAGATTTCGAGTACACCATATTTCGAGTACTCCCAATTTCGTGTACTCAGGTGTTCGAGTACGGGCACCTTGTCTATAAATAGTCGTGCCTTGGGAAATGTGACAACCTTTGGTTGGAAGCACAGTCCCTCTCGAGTACACGAAGTTTAAGTCCAAGAATTTCAAGAATCAAACTTTGATCGACCAAACGAAGTAGGAAACGCACGGGATTTTACCAGGAGGATCAGCTACCTTCAAGTAAGTGATTCATGTATAGAAAGCTGGATTTTTATACAAAAGATAGGGTGGTTAAACAAAGGGTAAACTTATGCATAAAGCTCACACCTTTATGCATAAAGTTCATAACTTTGAGGTTCCAATACGTTGGTAACAACCAAAGGAACCTAGAACTAGCTCCCCAAAGTCTTAGATGAATTTCTGAAATGTTGAATGACGAAATGATGAGTACACGAAATCATGTACAGAGGGTACTCAAAATCATGCATGTATTTCGGGTACAATGTTATTTCGAGTACAGGGTCTATGTGTCACACCCCCAATTTCAACTAACGGAATCACACCGTTTGGGAACGTGACAAACCAGGATCTCAGATCATTAGACATAGCGAAGACCTCTATATGAATTTCAAAAACATACGTTGGTCTTTAAAACAAACATAATAACCAGAGTTTACAAAAAGTGCGGAAGCGTTTAAAAACCATAAACAGTTGTAAATCAAACATTACAATTCAAAGTACTTAAATATTCAGATTTAAATAATCAAATTGAAAGAAATGCATGAGACTCTATCTTCCTAGTCCATGCCAGCTCTTACACGCGCCTTAGCGTCCTGAGAAAACATGCAAATCAAGTCAAAACAAAGGTTGGTGCATAACACAGGTTTTAAATAATCATAGTGTTCAAAACAGCAGTTTGAATAATAAGTTTGTAGATAACATAATCACAATTGCACAGTCATGATAGCTAGTCATATAAACTATTTACATACGTGTTCGACACCGAAGCTGACTAGTTGCCATGCTATAGCATGTTTTCGCCTTGCCACTATTGTCTATCACAACAATAGTAAAATGTGTTTGGTCAGTCAAACACCTGCGTAGATCCCATCTACCAGGTGAGGTTTGTCAAACCTAATAGATCTATTTCCAACTACCACGCTTTGCATTACAGCAAACTAAACGGTTCGAGGTGTGTAAGGACTTTCAAGTTGATATGTTGTCACATAATGTAAACAGATAACTCATGCAAGTGATATGTATCTAAAATAGTTTGTTGCACATGTTTTCTCCCCCAAAACAGTTAAAATAAGAAAGGGGCCGTGTACGCACCTTTGTTTTTAGCAGAATGATCAAGTATGTGTAAATTCGCGTAGAAATCCTCTACGAAGAATCTGTGATTTAAACAATAACCCATGGTTATTCGAATAATCGTTTTGTGCTTGAAATCACATACGTGTCAACACACGTATGTTAAAGTGTGAGAATTAGGCATACGGAAGTACGCGTGTCACTGAAATCGATTAAATAAAATCATATTTGATTTTATTCAATTAACCGTAATTATACGCGATTTCGTGTTCGGACTAAAATATAAATTTTATCATTCTAATGCGTTCGTATTCTCGTTACGGTTCCAACGCAACTTGAACGGGTTAATTCGGAGTTAAAATGAATGACTTATGATTAAAACACTAAAAATGTTAAAAACTCAAAAATATGGTTGACCCGGGACTCGAACCCGCGACCCTCATCATCACACACACAGCATCTAACCACTACGCCCGCTAGGGTATCGCGTTAATTAACCAGAAATTAATTGTTTTAAGCCTTATCTGATCGGTTTCCCCTTTTTCCATTATAGCCGAAGCTTAATCCCTTCAATTGATCGTGGATTCGATTCTGATTCAGACTAAAACCATAGGGTTTTCATTGAGCAATAATTTCCGAACCTTTATGATTAATCAATTTCGACTATCATATCAATTTGCATCAAAAACCCAACAATTTGTTCATCTTAAGAACCCTAACATCGAATTCATCCAATCCATTATTGAAACTACAAATTGAAACTTTATTAAGCTTAATCGAGATTGTCAGAAACTGCTGATAACATTTAATTCGATTCTTATATCCATTTTAACCAAATCCCCCAATTCGTTTTTGAAGTATAAACCCTAGAACTAAAATCTATCAATTCTTAGTTCTAAAATGAAATTGACATAACATCAACTTTAATCGGAACTTTTAGGAACTACCCATGCTATTTGATTTGAATATCAAGTTCATTTAATACAAAATCCCCAAAACGTGTTCTATGATAAACCCTAGAACTCGGATTCATACCAATTGATGTTATAAGCCGAAATTATCATACAGGTTTACTTAATCGGCATATTTAGAAAGTGTAGAAACGAAAACTTACTTGATTTGATAGCAAATCGAAAGAGATCAACTAGTGAGTTGATGTTCGGCCGCCCCTTGTTCGAACTCCTGATTTCGTGTCTTGTAGAATCAAATTGATGGATGAATAGAACCCTAAGAATGCCGATTATGTTTTCTGTAACCTCAATTTGATGAATTAAAACCGTGTTATATCAATTTGATATAGGGAAGTTACGGTTTCGCCTCTTGGGCTTGAAATTGATTAAATTCGACCATTATTTCTTCTAGTAACGTATAATAACTGTTAGTAATCATCAATGAGATGATTATTGTTAGTTTTATAACAATTACAACCCTTATTATCACGAGATTCGAATTTCCCCAATTAGTTTGGCCAAATTTTGACTTTTAGAAGTCAAAATCAATTGCTATTACAACTTATAAACTAATTCTTGAAATTAACACTTAAAAATCTGATTTTTGGCTTAATCTCAACTTCTAAGAATTTTTCTAAATCCATAACATATTGTTTTGATTTACAAAACTACTTTAAAATTCCTAATTATTACTAAATGACACAATTGAACTGGTTTCAAGCTTGATTTATCCAATTGGGCCCCTTAAATACAATTGGGCCTCACTGGGCCTTCCTGGGCCTGTCTTGACCTTCCATGGGCCTACTTTATTCACATTGGGCCTCATTTGCCCCTTATTGGGCCTTACTGGGCCTCTCTTGGCTTATTGGGCCTACACTGACTATGTTGGGCCTAATTGATCTTGTTGAGTCTTCCTTGACCTTACTGAATCTTCTTTGACTTTACTGGACCTTCATAGACCTCGTTGGGCCTTCATTGGCCTTGTTGGGCCTGTTGGACCTTCAGTGGTCTTATTGGGCCTTGATTGGCCTTGTTGGGCCTGTGATAGCACCAACTCCCGTTAACAAGGTTAGTGTGAAAAGTCGGATTGTCACATCATCCCCTTGTTGAAGGAATTTTCGTCCCGAAAATTAGCAAGTGTTAAGAGTAGTTAGGAAACTACTTACGAGTTTAAATCGTACGTGTTAGTGTGATTTGATCATTCTGTGTGCTTGTGTGTACTCACACACAAAGTCTAATGCTTGCAACATCACAACTCAATTGTGATCATTCAATGTGACTGTTTGCGTGTACACTAGTTAGTTCACCTAACTGTGACTGTTTGTGTTTGATCGTACTGTGTTGTGTAACCTCACACATAGTACATACTGAGTGTCTGAAACTGTTTATACTATGTAACCCCGCACATAGCAAAATGTATGTAACCAATGTACTATGCAACCCCGCACATAGCAAAATGTATGTAACCAATGTACTATGCAACCCCGCACATAGCAAAATGTATGTAACCAATCGTGTATGCACTACCATAACATGTAACATATGAAATGTAGCACATAAAACATATAAAATGTAATGTAGCACAAATATTTGTAACAAAATCAATTGAATAAATAAAACGTTTGTGCTTACAGTTTGAAATTTGCAGTGTTGATGTGTGAAAGCATCACGTCATCCCCTTGTTGAAGGAAATTTCGTCCCGAAATTTAACGTGCGCTCTCCGTGTTAGCAGTAGCTGTCTTGAATAGATGAGGATATTTCCTCATCATTTGATCTTCCCGTTCCCATGTGAATTCAGGACCACGTCTTGAATTCCATCGGACTTTGACTATCGGAATCTTGTTTTGCTTCAGTTGTTTGACCTCTCGGTCCATGATTTCCGCCGGTTCTTCAATGAATCGTAATTGTTCATCTACTTGTATTTCTTCCAACGGTACAATCAATGTCTCGTCAGAAAGACATTTCTTTAAATTCGACACATGAAACACATCATGAACTCCACTGAGTTCATCCGGTAGTTTGAGTTGGTACGCAACCGGACCAATCCTTTTCAGAATCTCAAAAGGTCCTACGTAACGTGGACTAAGCTTGCCGCGCTTGCCGAATCGTATCACACCTTTCCAAGGTGATACTTTTAGAAGAACTCGGTCTCCCACTTGAAATTCCAACGGCTTGCGACGTTTTTCTGCATAACTCTTCTGTCGATCCCGAGCCGCTGCCATACGGTTCCGGATTTGAACTATCTTCTCTGTTGTTTCGTGCACCAGTTCAGGACCTGTTATCTGACTGTCACCAATTTCAGCCCAACAAACTGGTGAACGACATTTGCGACCATACAAAGCTTCAAACGGTGCTGCTTGAATGCTTGTATGATAACTATTGTTGTAAGAGAATTCCACTAACGGTAAATGATTCTCCCAGCTATCGCCAAAATCAATGACACAAGCTCGTAACATATCCTCGAGCGTTTGAATCGTTCGTTCACTTTGACCGTCGGTCTGTGGATGATAAGCGGTACTCATATCCAAACGAGTCCCCAATGACTTATGAAGAGATTTCCAAAAATTAGAAGTAAACCGGGCATCCCGATCTGATATGATAGAGATTGGCACGCCATGCCGTGCTACTACTTCCTTAATGTAAATACGAGTCAACTTCTCCATCTTGTCAGTTTCTTTGATTGCTAAGAAATGTGCAGATTTCGTTAAGCGATCGACAATTACCCATATCGTATCACAACCGCTCGGTGTACGGGGTAACTTAGTGATGAAATCCATCGAAATTTGTTCCCACTTCCACATTGGTATCTCTGGTTGTTGCAGTAAACCAGATGGCTTCTGATATTCAACTTTGACTTTCGAACAAGTCAAACATTTGCTAACGTACTTAGCAATATCAGCTTTCATGTGAGGCCACCAATACAGTGCCTTCAAGTCATGGTACATCTTGTCTGATCCCGGATGGACTGAATATCTGGACTTGTGTGCTTCGTCCATCACGAGTTCCCTTAAACCTCCATATAAAGGTATCCACATTCGGTTAGTGAAATAACGAATTCCATCAGCATTCGTATCCAACTGTTCCTCCATTCCCCGTAAAGATTCCTGTACCAAGTTTTCCTTTTTCAAGGCCTCAATCTGAGCACTTCGTACCTTATCAGGTAAGTCAGTGTGTATTGTCATCATAAGTGCACGAACCCGTCTTGTTGAAGTATCCTTTCTGCTTAAAGCATCGGCTACCACATTAGCCTTTCCCGGGTGATACTTAATCGCACACTCATAATCGTTCAACAACTCAACCCATCGTCGTTGTCTCATATTAAGCTCTTTCTGATCAAAGATATGTTGCAAACTCTTATGATCAGTATAAATAGTACACTTAGTTCCATACAAGTAATGCCTCCAAATCTTCAAAGCAAAAACCACTGCTCCTAACTCCAAGTCATGAGTAGTGTAATTCTTTTCATGTGTTCGTAGTTGTCTGGAAGCATAAGCGATCACCTTATCCCGTTGCATCAACACACATCCCAAACCTTGTCCAGATGCGTCACAATACACCGCAAAGTCTTCCGTCCCTTCCGGTAAGGACAGAATCGGTGCACTGCAGAGCTTTTGTTTCAATAACTGGAATGCAGCTTCCTGTTTATCCGTCCAGTTATACTTTGTTCCCTTGTGCGTAAGAGCTGTAAGTGGTTGAGCGATCTTTGAGAAACCCTCAATGAATCGTCGATAATAACCCGCCAAACCAAGGAATTGTCGTACCTCGGTAGGGGTCTTTGGCGCTTCCCAATTCTTAATCGCTTCAATCTTTGCTGGATCAACATGTATACCCTTTTCATTAACTATATGACCCAAGAACTGTACTTCTCGCATCCAGAAATCACATTTCGAGAACTTAGCGTACAGTTGTTCTTGCTTCAATAGCTCTAACAGTAATCGAAGATGTTCAGCGTGTTCCTCCTCAGACTTTGAATAGATGAGAATGTCATCAATGAAAACAATGACAAACTTATCAAGATAAGGTTTACAAACACGATTCATGAGATCCATGAATACAGCTGGAGCGTTTGTCAACCCAAATGGCATGACCAAGAACTCATAATGGCCATAGCGCGTTCTGAATGCTGTCTTTGGAATATCCTCCTCCTGGACTCTTAGTTGATGATAACCCGACCTGAGATCAATCTTCGAGTAGTAACTCGAACCCTACAACTGATCGAACAGATCGTCAATCCTGGATAACGGATACCGGTTCTTGATAGTAACCTTATTCAATTCCCGGTAATCGATACACATTCGGAAAGTTCCGTCCTTCTTCTTGACAAACAATACTGGAGCTCCCCACGGTGAAAAACTAGGTCGTATGAAACCCTTATCCAACAATTCTTGCAATTGTGTGGATAACTCTTGCATTTTTGACGGTGCAAGTCGATAAGGCGCCCTAGCTATCGGTGCTGCGTCTGGTGTAAGGTCGATTCGGAATTCCACCTGTCTGACAGGCGGTAATCCCGGCAAGTCTTCTGGAAACACCTCCGGAAATTCACAAACGATTGGTATATCTTCAAGTTTCTTCTCAGCTACGGGCTTTTCAGTTATAAGAGCTATAACTGCCGTATGACCTTTCCGCAGACATTTGTATGCTTTCATACAAGATATGAGACGCAGTGGCGTACTGCTCTTCTCTCCTTGTACATATAATGTCTCTCCCTGCGGAAGAGGTATACGAACAATCTTTTCATGGCATACAATTTCAGCCTGGTTCTTAGACAACCAGTCCATGCCAATGACTACATCAAAACTGCCTAAGGCAATAGGCATCAAATCAATCTCTAATGTCTGACCCATCAAATCAAGAATACATCCCTTATAAATGTTTTCTACTACAATCAACTTACCATCCGCTAACTCCACAGTATAGGGATTATCTAAGGCAGTGGGACTAACATCTAGTGACTTAGCAAGTGAACTAGATACAAAACTCCGGTCGGCACCAGTGTCAAATAACATAGAGGCATAGTGATTATTTAAGAGGAACGTACCCGTGACAATGTTGGGATCCTCCCGCGCTTGACGTCCTCCAATCACAAACGCCCTGCCTCTAGCACCGTTGTTGTTGTTATTGTTGTTGTTGTTGTTGTTGTTGGTGCCATTACCATTACCATTACCATTTCCATTTCCATTACCATTTCCATTGTTGTCCCCGCCTTTCTTAAGTTGTGGGCAATCTTTCTTGAAATGGCCCATCTTGCCACACTCAAAACAACCCTTCTGCACGTTGTTTTGATTGTTATTATGGTTGTTATTGTTGTTCTGCAGCTCTCCGCGACAATCCTTAGCCGCATGCCCAATCTTGCCACACCTCTGGCACTTAGCTTTGTCACATTGGTTACCCGCATGATGGTAACCACACCTGTTGCACTTGGGGTGCTTACCAATATAGCCCCCCGATGATGATGATTGCTGACTGCTGTTGGAATTATGATAGGACTTGTTTGAGTCCTGTTTCCTGTTCTGCTGTTGGTTGTTACCCTTGAAGTTGTTATCCCACTTTCTCTTGTGATCTCCTACCTTGGTAGCAGATGTTCGCTTAGGCAGAGTCCCCTGTAACACTGCCTGGTCAGTAAGCTGATGCGCTAAACGAACAGCTTGTTGGATGGTGGTGGGATTTGCTGAGGTAACCATCCCTGGATCTGAGGCACTAGTCCTCCAATGTACCGTTCAATCCACTTACTGGATGGAGTAGCCATGTGTGGTAGCAGTCTGGCCAACTCATGTGACCTGGTTGTGTATTCCTCAATGTTTGACCCCTCCATTTGAGGTGCCAATATTCTTCTTCCAATTTTTGCATTTCACTGCGAGGACAGTACTCTTCTCGCAGTAAGTTTTGAAGTCATCCCATGTTAAGGCATTTGCCTCACCCAATCCCAGAGTCTGAACATTCGAGTTCCACCAGGTCAATGCTGGACCCTCCAATGTTCCCGTTGCAAACTTCACTTTGCTCTCGTTGGGGCAGTTGCACATTTCAAACACCGACTCAGCCTTTTCAATCCACCGAAGGAGTCCAATGGCCCCCTCCGACCCTTTGAAATTGTGAGGTTTGCAGTCCAAAAACATCTTGAACGTGCAAACTTGTGGGTTAATCACTCCCCCAGCTGGACCCTGTGGTCCTGTGTTGTGTGTCTGAGCATACTGTGCAATAGCCTCTGCGACTCTGTTGTTAATTAGCTCGTTGAGCTCAGCAACAGTCATATGTACGTTTCCCTCAGCCATTAGTTTCCTATTTATAAGAAGTGTTAGCACGAAGTCAAAATCCAATGTAACATGTGTAAGTAAAACAACAAACACAACATGTAATATAATCAACACAGTTGTTGGAAACCAACAATAATTCTTCCATAAATAGAAACTTTCTTTGAATACAATACTTTTGAAATGAAATACAAAATTTCAAACTACTAATGTAGGAACACAACCCGTTCCTAATAAGTTTAAATAAAACAAGAAATAAAAGAAAATAATCAGTCGTCCTCAACGGTGGATTCAGGATCGGACTCAGCAACTGGTGCTGGTTCCTCCTCCTCATCCTCATCTTGTTCCTCATTCTCAACTACCACTAAGTCTTCCAAAGCTTCAATCCTGCCTGCCAAAATCTCCTCTCGGTTCTCTGACTCTTCTAGACGACCAATCATGTTGATCATCTCATCCCGCATGTCATGAACTAGATGGGCAAGTTCATCTTGCCTCTCTATGGCATCCCATAACTCCTGAGATCTCTGTATAAGCTTGTCTTCTGTCTCCTCCAAGTCCTCGCGCAACTTGGCGATCTCCTCCGTGTCCGTCCTTCGCCTCTTAGGCTCAGGAGCATCTAGTGCGGGTGGTGGGTGTGTGGAAGGTCCCTCAGCAGGAATCTGCTGAGTGCCCTCCTCCTCCTCCTCCGCCGGATCCTCATCCGGGTCCTCGTCTGGATCCTCGTCGGGATCCTCGTCTGGATCCTCCTCCGGATCCTCCTCCGGGTCTTCCTCCGGATCCTCCTCTGGATCGGAGTCCTCCATCTCATATGGTGGAGGTGATGGAATGGGTGGTGGTGGTGATGATGGTGGTGCCGGAACTATCGGCTCCTCGTCCTCGGAATCATCAATGATAACATAAGGAACTGATGATGAAGCCATGCCTGTTACATAATATCATATGTAAGTGCAGTGCCATGGAATACGTAAACAAGTCAATTACATAGTGTCATATGTAATTTCTAAGCAATACGTATTAACATGTGTGTCTAATGTCTAACAGTCATAGTCTAGGCCTACAAATGCAAACCTAGTTCGCTATAACCAAGGTCTCTGATACCAATCTGTCACACCCCCAATTTCAACTAACGGAATCACACCGTTTGGGAACGTGACAAACCAGGATCTCAGATCATTAGACATAGCGAAGACCTCTATATGAATTTCAAAAACATACGTTGGTCTTTAAAACAAACATAATAACCAGAGTTTACAAAAAGTGCGGAAGCGTTTAAAAACCATAAACAGTTGTAAATCAAACATTACAATTCAAAGTACTTAAATATTCAGATTTAAATAATCAAATTGAAAGAAATGCATGAGACTCTATCTTCCTAGTCCATGCCAGCTCTTACACGCGCCTTAGCGTCCTGAGAAAACATGCAAATCAAGTCAACACAAAGGTTGGTGCATAACACAGGTTTTAAATAATCATAGTGTTCAAAACAGCAGTTTGAATAATAAGTTTGTAGATAACATAATCACAATTGCACAGTCATGATAGCTAGTCATATAAACTATTTACATACGTGTTCGACACCGAAGCTGACTAGTTGCCATGCTATAGCATGTTTTCGCCTTGCCACTATTGTCTATCACAACAATAGTAAAATGTGTTTGGTCAGTCAAACACCTGCGTAGATCCCATCTACCAGGTGAGGTTTGTCAAACCTAATAGATCTATTTCCAACTACCACGCTTTGCATTACAGCAAACTAAACGGTTCGAGGTGTGTAAGGACTTTCTAGTTGATATGTTGTCACATAATGTAAACAGATAACTCATGCAAGTGATATGTATCTAAAATAGTTTGTTGCACATGTTTTCTCCCCCAAAACAGTTAAAATAAGAAAGGGGCCGTGTACGCACCTTTGTTTTTAGCAGAATGATCAAGTATGTGTAAATTCGCGTAGAAATCCTCTACGAAGAATCTGTGATTTAAACAATAACCCATGGTTATTCGAATAATCGTTTTGTGCTTGAAATCACATACGTGTCAACACACGTATGTTAAAGTGTGAGAATTAGGCATACGGAAGTACGCGTGTCACTGAAATCGATTAAATAAAATCATATTTGATTTTATTCAATTAACCGTAATTATACGCGATTTCGTGTTCGGACTAAAATATAAATTTTATCATTCTAATGCGTTCGTATTCTCGTTACGGTTCCAACGCAACTTGAACGGGTTAATTCGGAGTTAAAATGAATGACTTATGATTAAAACACTAAAAATGTTAAAAACTCAAAAATATGGTTGACCCGGGACTCGAACCCGCGACCCTCATCATCACACACACAGCATCTAACCACTACGCCCGCTAGGGTATCGCGTTAATTAACCAGAAATTAATTGTTTTAAGCCTTATCTGATCGGTTTCCCCTTTTTCCATTATAGCCGAAGCTTAATCCCTTCAATTGATCGTGGATTCGATTCTGATTCAGACTAAAACCATAGGGTTTTCATTGAGCAATAATTTCCGAACCTTTATGATTAATCAATTTCGACTATCATATCAATTTGCATCAAAACCCAACAATTTGTTCATCTTAAGAACCCTAACATCGAATTCATCCAATCCATTATTGAAACTACAAATTGAAACTTTATTAAGCTTAATCGAGATTGTCAGAAACTGCTGATAACATTTAATTCGATTCTTATATCCATTTTAACCAAATCCCCCAATTCGTTTTTGAAGTATAAACCCTAGAACTAAAATCTATCAATTCTTAGTTCTAAAATGAAATTGACATAACATCAACTTTAATCGGAACTTTTAGGAACTACCCATGCTATTTGATTTGAATATCAAGTTCATTTAATACAAAATCCCCAAAACGTGTTCTATGATAAACCCTAGAACTCGGATTCATACCAATTGATGTTATAAGCCGAAATTATCATACAGGTTTACTTAATCGGCATATTTAGAAAGTGTAGAAACGAAAACTTACTTGATTTGATAGCAAATCGAAAGAGATCAACTAGTGAGTTGATGTTCGGCCGCCCCTTGTTCGAACTCCTGATTTCGTGTCTTGTAGAATCAAATTGATGGATGAATAGAACCCTAAGAATGCCGATTATGTTTTCTGTAACCTCAATTTGATGAATTAAAACCGTGTTATATCAATTTGATATAGGGAAGTTACGGTTTCGCCTCTTGGGCTTGAAATTGATTAAATTCGACCATTATTTCTTCTAGTAACGTATAATAACTGTTAGTAATCATCAATGAGATGATTATTGTTAGTTTTATAACAATTACAACCCTTATTATCACGAGATTCGAATTTCCCCAATTAGTTTGGCCAAATTTTGACTTTTAGAAGTCAAAATCAATTGCTATTACAACTTATAAACTAATTCTTGAAATTAACACTTAAAAATCTGATTTTTGGCTTAATCTCAACTTCTAAGAATTTTTCTAAATCCATAACATATTGTTTTGATTTACAAAACTACTTTAAAATTCCTAATTATTACTAAATGACACAATTGAACTGGTTTCAAGCTTGATTTATCCAATTGGGCCCCTTAAATACAATTGGGCCTCACTGGGCCTTCCTGGGCCTGTCTTGACCTTCCATGGGCCTACTTTATTCACATTGGGCCTCATTTGCCCCTTATTGGGCCTTACTGGGCCTCTCTTGGCTTATTGGGCCTACACTGACTATGTTGGGCCTAATTGATCTTGTTGAGTCTTCCTTGACCTTACTGAATCTTCTTTGACTTTACTGGACCTTCATTGACCTCGTTGGGCCTTCATTGGCCTTGTTGGGCCTGTTGGACCTTCAGTGGTCTTATTGGGCCTTGATTGGCCTTGTTGGGCCTGTGATAGCACCAACTCCCGTTAACAAGGTTAGTGTGAAAAGTCGGATTGTCACACTATGGTTATTTCGTGTACATGGAATTTCGTGTACATGGCATTTCGTGTACATGGAATTTCGTGTACATGGCATTTCGTGAACGAGAGATGTTTCGAGTACATGGCAATTCGTGTACATGGGAACTTAACGAATTTCAAGGGTCTCGAACACTTAGCTAAGTTTCGGGAACTTGGATTCAGAAAGGGGGACTAGTAGGCTATGAGGACTTAGAATAATTTCTAAGTCTAAGTATGTGATGTGATGGTATGTGATGATATGATGTAACTGATATAGGTCCTTAAGGCCCTAGCTAAGGAGTTCGGCTAAGGTTAACAGGAGTCTACTGTCAGGTGAGTTCTAGACGCCCTATTTCACGCTTAATGTTTTGGGCTGACATACATGCTTATTGTTATGTCTATGATGATATGTGCCTATGATGATAATGAATGAATGATGTTATGCCCTGACCATGTATGCATGTTGAGGTGATAGTATGATTATTGCATGAAAGTATGCTAAGAATGATGAATGCATGTTAGTAAGTTATGATGATAAACTGAATGATAACATGCTATGATGATAAATAGGGATGTATGTTATGATGAAATCCTAGATACGCTATGATGGAAGTATGATGTTATGATGATTACATGCTAGCAAAATGTGTTCATGTTGCCATGATGAATGATATGATGACGTGCGGCTAGCATGACAGGTGCATGGTACTAGGATATTATGATGACATGATACTAGCATACCCTGTATGAGAAATCCTATGTTATTAGGATAATGATACGATGTTATGACGAATGATGATATGGTGCTAGTGTATCATGTCATGATGAATGATGGTTGCTCCAGTACTTGTTACTGGGTAAGTATGGTTGCTCCAGTATTTGTACTGGGTAAGTATGATGTTGCTCCCGTACTCGTTAAGGGGTAAGTATGATGTTGCTCCCGTACTCGTTACGGGGTAAGTATGATGTTGCTCCCGTACTCGTTAAGGGGTAAGTATGATGTTGCTCCCGTACTCGTTACGGGGTAAGTATGATGTTGCTCCCGTACTCGTTACGAGGTAAGTATGATGTTGCTCCCGTACTCGTTACGGGGTAAGTATGATGTTGCTCCCGTACTCGTTACGGGGTAAGTATGATGTTGCTCCCGTACTCGTTACGGGGTAAGTATGATGTTGCTCCCGTACTCGTTACGGGGTAAGTATGACGTTGCTCCCATATTCATATGGGGTAAGTATGGTTATGGTTGCTCCAGTACGTGCTACTGGGTAAGTATGGGTCTGTAGAACGCTTCGGCGGGACAGATCAACGGTTATGGAGCCTTGTGCAGGCATAAGCCCACTGTTCGCATGGTAATAGTGGAACGTATGATGATGATGATGTAAGGATGTTATGTGCTAATGTTATGGACTATGTGTATGAAATGATGTATATGTTGTGTATGTTTAATGTTGTTTTATGAAAAAACTAGAACTCACCAGCGTAAGCTGACTTGATTTAGCATGTATGTCAGGTTGAAGGTATGATAAGAGGAGGCATGGAGCTCGGGCATAGAGTCATACGATCCGGTGGTTTTGGCAATTCGATATGATTTTGATACAGACACTTTATTAAATTCTGTTTATCAAACTATGTTTACATTTCCGCTGCATGATTATGAAAGTTTTTAGTTTAAGAGCTATGTGTTATGATGAAAACCAACCTCTGTGAGGTGCTCGGTTTCGGGGCCTCACAACCAATCTAAAATTAATCTATTAGAGATTAAAGTGATTTAAGATGACAATCTAAAAACGTTTCTATCAACATAAAACATTAATCTATTAGAGATTAACCTAAAGTAAACAATTATTGCATTATGGGTTAAATGAATACCAATCTAAAATCAATCTATTAGAGATTAACCTAAAGTGATTTAAATTAATCTCTAATAGATTAATTTTAGATTGGTATAATCTAAAAACGTTTCTATCTCATGATGAAAATTCATATGAATATTAAAGATATATAAATAATTGAAGTTAAAAAGAATAATGCTACCTCAGTTGTGGTATGATGACCAAACTTTATTCACCTTTTGATACTCTCTTACACAACATAAAACATATAAATAATAGGAATATTGTATTAGTGGAAAGAATTAGCTTGAATAAATCATTTACCAATATAGCATTTAGAGAACCAATATAGCATTCAATGACGAGAAAAAAATAAGAATATGAAGAGAACTTTGATCGATATGAAAGTCTCGAAATTGAATAAAGTTTGATATATAGATAATATATTTTTAAAATGTATAATTTTGGATCAGGAAGTTCCGTACGTAGATCCTATTCAACCGCCGTGCAATTTAATTTAAATAAATTAAATTATATTTTACGTTTTTTGAACCTACAAATTGCTGTAAATAAAAAAAATTCTTAATTAACTTTTTTTTTGCTATCAAATACAACGGTGATAAAGAAACCCTCATTTAAAATGGTTTTAAACAAAATTTAAATTATTTTGTTTTTTATTGAATAGACTGCGCTATTAATGATTAATTAAATATTTAAAACAAAAACAAAATTTGTATTTAATTTATATATAACCATTAAATATTAAGAAACCATAACTTACTTTTATTTCTTGAACCGTTGTAAATAATAGATTGTATACCTAAAACAAAATAAATATATTGAACCGCTATAAATAATTTGAATTAAATCAAAACCGCTGTAAATTAATAGAATTAATATTATTTAATTCATTTTGAATCGTTCTAAATACTTAGAAGCATATACCGTTTTAAATAGTTTTAAATTAAAGCGATTAAATATTTTTTATAACGGTTTTATCTTAAATCGCTTTAAATTCAACAATTTGACCGCTATTAAAGAGCATTTTTGTACTAGTGAGATGAGCGAATAACATGAAGACATATGGCATGTCAGTGGGTAACATGTGGTTTTTGCGGTGTGTAGCAAAAACCTTTATGTGAATCAAGCGTTATAGCAAGTGTAATGCTAATATTTGAAAGTTTGCATAAAAACAAATATGTTTAAAATTTAATTTCGAAACTTTAATAAAAGAAAAGGCTACAAAAACATGATTGCTACATCCGAACATTATATAAGAAAATGAAACTATAAAAAAAAATCATGATAAGATTTTAAATAGTGGCTTCTTAAATCAAAATTTAAGATTTATTAACTTTAACAAATCAAAGATTTAAACTCTATATATGTATGGAAACAATAAAATTATTTTGTTTAGAGTTTTAAAGTGATAGGATACAAATATTTGAAGTTACTTTGTAAATACTATAATCAAAAGGTGCATTTTATAAAATAAACATAAAAGATGTGGAATAAATACCTTGAATATGAATTACCAATGAGACAGTGCCTCAATGGTACCCTGAGATTTCTTCCATATGGGAGGTCTTGGGTTCAAATCCCCCCGCAGCGAAAAAAAGGGTCTGAGGGGGTCAAGGGGTTTTCTCAGTGAGGTTTCCTCCTGAGGTGAATGTGGTGACTTATGAGAGGTCCAGGTAACTAAACCTTGATAACATTGCCTGAAAAACAGTAGGCTCAAATGATTGAGACCTTCGCCGTTCAAAAAAAATAAAGAACTCATGTCGCCTCATTCACCAAACAAAGAGATGACCATCAACTACTTTAGAACATTGTAAAAGTTGGTGGAATCAATAGTGTATAACCAATAACATGAGATTTGGCTAGTATCTCATGATTGATCACCCAACTTTCAAAATAAGGTATAGTAATTTCTCATTAAAATTGTGTTTGATTAAATTATGAAATATTAGTCTCACATCATTACATGAACGACATAAAATTCATCACACTTTCTCTCCCTATTGCCACAAATAGCATTAAATTAACTTCTTCTAACTTTACATTTGTCTCAACAACATATCTCATGTAATCAACAATTACCAAATTATCTGTCTATCTACGCTATAAATAACATGATATCGAACGGAAATGATTGACGAAAGCTTATTCGTCACCAGCAAAATGCGATGATTGAAGACTATCGTCCTTCTATATGCATGCATGCATGCATGTAAACATTTAGTTTTTTTTTTGAATGGCAGAAGTTCTCGTCGTGCTATCTTCAGTTATTCTTGCGGTTGGTAACTAAGATTGATTCCTCGATCGCCAACCGTGCGACCGTACCCCCTCCCCCCGTGGAAGAGGTGAACACTCGTCCCTCATTGGTTCAGAACCCGAGATTAAGCTCAAGATTCTTCTCCTCACCGGTTATCCATTAAATTATCACCAGCGAAACTTGAATCTTGATCTCCAAGGAAAAATAATCACATTAGGCTAATTTTGCTGGATATGTAAACACTTAGTTAAATAAAGATTTTTCAATATAGTTTATTAGTTGATTTATTATTATTTTTATTAGTCCAACATTGATACTGTAGTTGAAGTTTGGTAGCATTAGACTCGTTTAAATATAGTTTATTGGAGATTGTATTTTTTTAAGTACTACGATAAGAAAAGAGTCGTGGGGAGTTCCCCTAGACAAAAAGAAGAAATCCTCTTCCGTTTATGATTGTAGTTTGATATTAACTAGTGGGTTTCTTGCGCGTCATCATGGATATTCAGCCACGATGTCGTATGTTAAAGCGTAAATATGTGTTTCACTCTGAAGTAAAACTCCAAAAGGTAACTGTTGTAAACATGTCCACTCGGCGTACATGAGTATTCAACCATGATAGTATGCGTATAAGCAATACAAACTCAAACATTACCTGATTAGCATATATTGTTAAATCATAAGACCTAACCATAAAAAAACTTATAAATATTATTTAACTAGTATTATTGTTTCAGTATTATTATTAAATCTAATAGTTTGTAAAGTAATTACGATCAAAATGTATATAAATGTTCTTGACGCAATTGTGATGAAATTAATAAAATTATGATTTCATCTGATAAAATAAAAACATGTTAAAAGCATGTGAACATTAAGAATATGTGTGTAAAGTTAGGAAAAGATGTAAAAATAAAATTTAAATGTTCAAATATAAAGTGAAACTTATTATTAATTCAAGATATTCAGACTCTTCTCTCATTTCTGAGAAGGTCCCTGTTTCGTTTTTTGAAGCTGTGCATTCCAATTTATTGAAGTGATTCCTCTTGCATTTTTTGAAACGGTTGTATTAAAATATTTTTTGAAGTTGTTGTTTTAAAATATTTTTAAAGCGGCCGAATGTTTTGAAGCGGTTTTAAGTATAAATTTTCGATTTTTAATCATTTACGTGGTTGGTTTTAATTTAATAATGTTCGTTTGGAAGCGTCAACACTTCCAAACGCACGTATAGTAATTCCATTGTAACAATGGAGGTCTAGGGTTCCATGTCACACCCCCAAATTCCCACTCGTGGTGTTAGTCCACGTGGGTGTGACGTGGCCAGGATCACAGCTCATGGTCATATAGAATGACTCTATATGAGTTACACAAACAAACAGTTTTGTAAGAACAACACAGGTTTAATATATAAACAGCGGAAATGCAAATGTTAATCAGCGGAAGTATAAATTGTTGCAGCGGATAATAAAGTGTATCAGACACTACATTGTTTTAAATTGTTTCAAAACAATCAATGCAAACAAAAGCCTAGGACAAGAGTCTATATGCAAGTCAGACTCCTTAATGTATCCTTGTGCGCATCCTAGCTTGCAGTCCACTAGTTACCTGAGAATACATGCGAAAAAGTGTCAACTATAAAGTTGGTGAGTTCACAGGTTTAAGTATTTGAAAGCAGTAAAACAGTCATATACACTGAGTATGTTAAATAGTTTTGTTGGATCTACGATCCGTAGAGTGTGTCATGTCATCTTACCGAAACTCGACTGTTCCCATTTGCCTCTGCGGGTCATCGCTGAACCCGACATCAACATCGATATTACACTCGTTATGACCGCAGTCAACGTTGTTGCCGAGTGGGGTTGGTCAAACCCAGTAGTACTACGTAATAACGACTCGTTTGTACACAACTAACGGTAAGGGTAGAGAGGTCTTGATGCGATAATAGTACACTCAAAATAATTTTGTGACATACCAGTCATATATCTAAAGCAGTTGCATAGCATTCTCACCCCAAAAGATTTGTAAAACATTCAATGAGTAAAAGTGGGGCTGTAAACTCACCTGAGTCTGCTTGAGTGCGTTCTTACGAGAACGGAGTAGCTCGCTGGCTAGTAGTTACCTATATCACATAGGTGTTATAAGTTTGTGATCATAATTGTGTGGGTCTCACAGGACCGTATTCATGTCTAAACAACTCCTGGTTGTTATGTGGGTCGCGTTGACCGTGGTAGACCGTGTTGGTCGTGTTGATCGTGTTTGACCTAACGACCCGTTGGTGAATCGTGTGTCGGTTGTGTATCGTGTAACATTCGTGTAAGTGCTCGTCGGGTGCAAAACATGCAAGTCTCGTCTATGGACAACTTACTATTTATAGTAAGTTTCCATTTATGGGAAGTTCACAAAGCATATTGATTTTATAGTTCTAGCATGCACATTTGTCCTATGTGATCATGTTAACACATAGCGCATCATCATATGAATTCACATAAGTCGTTGATAACATGTTAGCACGTAAAAGTTTCCTAAAATGGAAAGTTCCCATTTTAGCGCACGTGATATCGGAAACCATCTAACTTAGCATCCAATCATCACATTACAACATTTTAAATCACTTAGCATGCATAAATCATACAACATGTTTATAAATTGGCTTTTGTAAAAATAAAGTTACTAAAAATAGTAGTTTTGTAGTTTTGCATAGAAATGATCAATCTAACACTCCTAAACCCATTTTCATGTCACCAATCATCACAATAAACCATTTACTATCATTTAAACGTGTCAAAACGATCCAAATCATCATTTATCAAGACTTTGACCCGAAAAGTTACTAAATATAGTAACTTTGTTGAAAATGACCATGAACATTATCATAAGCACATTCTAAGTATTCAAATCATCTTTCTAACATCCTAATATCATATTCACATACATGCATGTTTACCATTTTAACCATAGCATTAACTTGTAACTAAAAAGTTCCTATATTTAGCAAGTTTTATCAAAAATAGCTTTTTCAACCATTTCAACATCATCTAATCATGTAGATCATCACTACTAACATCTATAATCATATGGCATCATTCAAGATCATCTAAAATACCTTAGATCATACATGCATGTCAAGGATTTATCGTTTCATGACCAAAACACATATTTCATACAAACACATCATCATGTATCATCATAAATCCTTATCTAATCATCATAGATCATCAATATAAGTTGATTAATCATCAAACCCAGATTAATATCACAAGAAATTCATGCATGTGTGACGATAGTGCTTGCATGTGGGTTTTACCCATTGCATGTGTGTGTAGATGTGAGAAGAGTGTGTGTAAGCTTGTAGTGACTACCTCACAAGCTCTAGATCGTCAAGAAGGTGTTGGAGCATTTCTGGAAGTTCCTGAACAACAGATCCTTCGGTTAACAAGAGGGTGGAGAGGATTCTTTGAGTTCCTTAGCGAGTGACAAGCTTCAATCTTCCAACCTTGAGCTTGAAATTGGTCTTCAATGGTGGAAAGTGGTTGTTTCAGGGTGTAGAAGACGAGTAAAGTCGGGACAAGGCGTGCAAAACCGATTAAAATGATGTGAGATAGTAGCATAGGTATGATTGTCTTGGTTAAATAAAGATTTTGTCGACTGGAGTTGTCGCGTACCGCGGAGAGAGCTCCAGATGCTCTCCGCGTATCGCGGAGAAATTCGGGATTCAAGTCCCCCGATCGCATGTCGCGTACCGCTGTGGGACTCCTGTTGGGCCATCGCGTACCGCGATGGGACCCTGAGAAGCCCAGTAAGCTTAGTTTTGTTGTTTCGAACCGATTTTCGCGTATTTCTCGAATACGATCATCGTTTCTCGACACTTAAGCTTTGTTCTACTAAATTAGGTCCTCCGGAACCTAATTGTGCAGTGTATGTGTACTGTGGTTCGATCCGTTCACCAACGTTCGTCATTCAAGACACGTGCAAGTTCTGTGCGATAATTTCTCGAATTATCGGTGTGTTTGGTCCGTTGTGCCACGTGTCACACTAAATACAATTATTCTAGTGTCACGTATGAAATAATAATACACATTATTATTAAAATTAAATAAATGCTGACATGGAAATTGCGAGGTGTCACATCATCCCCCAGTTAATAGGAATTTCGTCCCGAAATTCAATTCGTGTTGCCGGTGTTTGGCTAGTTTGTGAACAAGTGAAGATATTTCCCATCATTTGGTCCTATCGTTTCTATGTGTATTCAGGCCCTCGCCGTGAGTTCCATTGGACTTTCACAATGGGTATCTTAATAAGTTTCAACTTCTTGATTTCCCGGTCCATGATTTCCCCCGGTTCCTCAATGTAGTGCAGTTGTTCGTCAATCTGGATTTCCTCTAAAGGAATTGCGAGCGTTTCGTTTGATAAACATTTCTTGAGATGTGAAACGTGAAACACGTTGTGTACACTATTCAATTCTTGCGGTAGCTGTAGTTCGTATGTCACGGGGCCTATTCGTTTCGTGATCTCGAATGGACAAATGTAACGAGGGTTTAGCTTTCCCAGTTTCCCGAATCGAATCACCCCCTTCCAAAGCGAGACTTTAAGAAGTACTCGGTCTCCCATTTGGAATTCCAAAGGTTTGCGTCTCTTGTCGGCATAGCTCTTTTGTCGGTCTCGAGCTGCTGCCATTTTGTTACGTAATTGCGCGATTTTCTTGGTCGTTTTGTACACAAGTTCGAGGCTTGTCAGTTGGCTTTCACAACTTCCGCCCAACAAACGAATGATCGAAACTTACGTCCCTAGAGTGCTTTGAACGTTGCAGCTTGCATACTCGTGTGATAAGTATTGTTGTACGAGGACTTAACTAACGGTAAGCGAGTCTTCCAGCTATTGTCATAGTCATTGACACATGCTCGAAGTGCGTTTTCCAATCTCTGTATAGTTCGTTCGCTCTGCCCATCAGTTTGCGGATGTTAACGGTTCTCATACCCAAATCTTGTGCCCAATGTCTGATGATAGGATTTCCAGAAATGTGACGTAAATCCGTTGTCGCGGTTAGAGATGATCAAGATTGGCACTTCACGTCGAGTGGCCACTTCCTTCAGGTAAATTCGATCCTGTTCTTCTAGTTAGTCGGTCTCCTTGATGGGTAGTGAGTGTGCAGGCTTCGTTAGTCGTTCAACGATTATTCAAATAGTATCGCAACCACTTGCCGTCCTTGGCAGTTTAGTTATTAAGTCCATAGGAATTTACTCCCATTTCCACGTTGGTATCTTGGGTTGTTGAAATAGCCTTGATGGATTCTGGTATTCAATCTTAACCTTTGGGCACGTTAAACACTTACCCACGTAAGTTGTTAATTCTGCCTTCACGCTCGGCCACCGATGGGTCGTCTTTAGGTCATGGTACATTCTGTCAGAGACCGGATGTAAAGAATGTCGGCTCCTTCGGGCTTCATTAATCACTAAGCCCCTCAGTCCTCCGTAGTGTGGAATCCAGTTCCGATCCATAAGATAGTAGGTTACGTCGGCCTTCGCCTCCATCTGTTTATCCGTGTCACGCAGGGATAAATGAGTGAGGTCCTCGACCTTCAGAGCTTCCTGTTGTGCGGTTCGGATTCTGATTGGGTAGCTTTGAGTGAATCGTAAGTTGTAGTGCACGTACGTTTTTGGGTTGTTTCTTTCCGGCTCATCGCGTCGGCTACTACGTTAGTTTTTCCAGTGTGGTATTTGATAGCACAATCACAATTGCCTATCAACTAGTCCCATCTGAGTTGTCTCATGTTCAGTCCCTTCTGGTCGAAGGTGTGTTGCAGTCTCTTATGATTGATGAATATCGTGCATGTCGTGTCGGATAGGTAGTGTCACTAGATCCTCCGTGCGAACACTACGGCTCCCAATTCCAAGTTATGAGACGTGTAGTTCTTTTCGTGCACTTTCAATTGTCGTGACGCATAAGCTATCACCTTCTCGCGTTGCTTCAATACACAACCGAGTCCTTGTTTTGACGCGTCGCAATAAACTACAAAGTCTTCGCACCCGTTCGGTAGTGATAGAATAGGTGCATTGCACAATTTCTGCTTCAACAAGTCGAAAGCAGCTTCTTGTTTCTCTCCCCATTCGGATTTCTTGTCTTTGTGCGTAAGGGAAGTCAATGATTGTGCGATCTTCGAGGATCCCTCAATAGATCGCCTGCAGTACCCGGCCAATCCCAGAAACTGTCGCACCTCAGTCGAAGTCTTTGGTGCTGTCCAGTTCTTAATGGCCTCGACCTTGGCTGGATCTACGTGTATTCCTTTTGCGTTTACTACGTGTCCAAGAAACATGGACTTCGCGAATCCAAATATCGCATTTGGAAACTTTGCGTATTGTTGTTCCCTCTTCAGTAGTTCCAAGACACGCTTTTAAGTGGTCGGCATGTTTCTTCTTGGGTCTTGGAGTACATCAGGGTATCATCTAGGAACATGATTACGAATTTGTCCAGATACGGCTTACACACCCGATTCATGAGATCCATGAATACTGCCGGTGCGTTGGTCAGTCCGAAGGGCATGACCAAACATTCGTAATGTCAATCTTGCGTCCTAAGGATCGTCTTAGGAATGTCCTTTTTCTTGTATCCTCGTTTGATGGTAATCGGAACTCAAAACGATCTTCGGGTAATAGCTTGACCCTTACAACTAGTCTAACAAATCGTCCATTCGTGGTAATAGTATCAATTCCTGTTTGTCACCTTGCTTGACTCTCGGTAGTCGATACACATTTGGGAAGACCTGTCTTTCTTTCTCACAAGCAGGACTGGTGCTCCTCGTGTTGATAATCTTGGTCTGGTTAATTCTTCGTCTAACAACTCTTGCAATTGATTAGTCAGTTTCTTGCATCTTAGTTGGACCAATTGGTATGGCGCTTTGACGGTTAGTGCGGCTCACGGTGTGAGTTCTATCCGAAACTCCACTTGTCTCTTTGGGGTAGTCCAGGTAGATCTTCTAGAAAATTACAAACAACTTCAATATCTACCATTTTTCTTTCCTTCTATGTTTGTCTCGTGATACGAACTAATATCGTTGAGTATCCTTTCTGTAGGTACTTGCTAGCCTATGACGTGGTGTTTCGCGTTATTCTCCGTCGTTCTCTCTGAATAGGGATCTGATTACCCTTTGACAACGTAACATTGATCTATCTTCTTATTGCACACACTCTCTGCTTGGTCTGTAGTTACTAGTCTGTCCCCACCACTGCATCAAAGTTTTCGGGACTTACTGAAATTTGGTCGACCTCAAATTCGTGACCCGTCAACACCAAGGCGTATCCTTTGAAAATGGGTTGTGTCTCAATCAGCTTACAGTCGGCTAACTCTTACAGTCTAAGGATGTTGGGGTAGTGTTAAGCATTTTACTAAATTCGCTAAGCATCAGGCTACTCTTAGCACCAATATCACATTACATACTAGCATAGGCATTATGTAAAAAGGAACGTACCAGTCACAATGATAGGATCATCTTTTGCTTCTTTGGAGTCATTTACAATTGCAGGGGTCATTGTCACGCTTTCTTTTTCCTTCAGCTGTGGGCAATCCCTGCGCCAATGCCCAGGCTTGCCACACTTATAACATCCTTTAACGACTTTCTGGTTGTCTTTGCTACCAACTGGATTGCTTCTACACTCCTTGGCCATGTGACCGTTTCTTCCGCATTTCCGACATCGATAGCGTTCACACTGGCCGTTGTGATGATATGGGCATCTTTTGCACTTAGGGTATTTCCCTTGGTAGGCATTCTTGCCCTTGGTACTGGATGGCGTAGCAGTACAGTCGCTAGTTGTCGCTGACCGGTTATGGAGTTGCATTTGTTGGGAAGAGGGAGTTTGGTTGTGACTAGGCTCCCACTTGCGCTTGCGATCCTGAGGCTTCAGGTGTTCACCCTTCTTGGGTAGCTTACCCTCTGCTACCGCTTGGTTAGTCAGATGATAAGCCAAACAAATAGTGGGTTGAATGAGTGTGGGGTCTGTTGCGGTAATCAGGCTTCGGATTTGTTTAGGTAATCCACTAACGTATGGATCGATCTTTCTGTAGTCCGGAGTCACCATTTCTGGGTATTGTTTACACCATTCGTGAAATCGAGTGGTGTATTGTTCGATTTCAGATCCTTCCATTTTGTGATTCCAAAACCGCTCCAGTTCCTTGGTTTCGTTCTGTGGATGGTATTCTTCCTTCAACATTTTGACGAAGTTTTCCCAGGGAATTGAGTTAGCAGTCCCCAGACTCAGTGTCTGGACATGCGAATTCCACCAAGTGAGGGCTTGTCCTTCTAGAGTCCCGGTAGCAAATTTCACTTTGTCTTCTTCAGAACACTGGCACATGTGGAAGATTGATTCGACCCTCTTAACCCATTGGAGCAGTCCTACCGCTCCTTCTGATCCCGTGTATGGTTGAGGATGGTAGCTGAGGAAAGTTTTGAAGGTGCATCCTCTTGAGCTGTTGTTGTGAGTCTCACTTCCTGTCTCACTGTTTAAGCATGCAGCCTCGTAATCCGTAATGGCCTTGTTAACCAGTTGTTCTACCATGGCCTCGACAGTCGCAGAATCGATTGACGGGTTGTTGGTGCGCACATACGTTCCTTGACCATCCATTTGTTGGTATCTATATACAACAGATATTGTATTACTCACTGTTAGAGTTATTGCGTGTAAGCATGTGTAGGGAGCAAATATATCATAAGTTTAAGGTACCATTTCAAAAGTAGGATCATAGGTTTGACGAGATTACTACTACCAAAATGATTTGTATGAGCACAACTCGCTCATCTCGGTTCTAACAATAGTACAATACTTCATATAGTAAAGAAATAAACTACTCGGTGGAAACAGCGGAGCTCGAATCTCCACTTCCAGAGGTGTACTATACAGTTTCCCAGCTGGTTGTAGCTTATCAATTGAACTTGCCAGAATTCGTATGTACCTATAAATTCACGATTACGTTGGCCACCATAATCGTCAATTTATCTTACACAGTCATTCTAGTTCATTCAATCTCGAGCTACTTAACAATCTCGGGTTCGAAGTTTTGCTTCCTGAGTGTCGATACCAAGGCTACAATCCATAAACATGCGTCTTTTGACTGGGTTTACACTCAAGAAAGAGGTTGGAAAAGGCGTTCGATTTGAGTTGGATTGTGCCATAGGGGTCTTCTTCATAGCATAGAAGAGTTTCCCTTCGGTCTTGAGTTCGCCTTTTCTCTAATCCCCTTGCACAGGTCGCAAGTGTAGTTGAGTGTTAACGCCCACTAAGGGTGCCCGAGGCATGATCGTAAGAGTCAGATCAAATCACAAAGCATGTTGTTAAGTTAAGCACATAATGTGTTGTGTGAAACTAGTGTAGTGTCTAATGTAGAGCAGTGGCTATAGTCTAAGTTCACTACATGCAAACCTAGTTCTCTATAACCAAGGCTCTGATACCAGTCTGTCACACCCCCAAATTCCCACTCGTGGTGTTAGTCCACGTGGGTGTGACGTGGCCAGGATCACAGCTCATGGTCATATAGAACGACTCTATATGAGTTACACAAACAAACAGTTTTGTAAGAACAACACAGGTTTAATATATAAACAGCGGAAATGCAAATGTTAATCAGCGGAAGTATAAATTGTTGCAGCGGATAATAAAGTGTATCAGACACTACATTGTTTTAAATTGTTTCAAAACAATCAATGCAAACAAAAGCCTAGGACAAGAGTCTATATGCAAGTCAGACTCCTTAATGTATCCTTGTGCGCATCCTAGCTTGCAGTCCACTAGTTACCTGAGAATACATGCGAAAAAGTGTCAACTATAAAGTTGGTGAGTTCACAGGTTTAAGTATTTGAAAGCAGTAAAACAGTCATATATACTGAGTATGTTAAATAGTTTTGTTGGATCTACGATCCGTAGAGTGTGTCATGTCATCTTACCGAAACTCGACTGTTCCCATTTGCCTCTGCGGGTCATCGCTGAACCCGACATCAACATCGATATTACACTCGTTATGACCGCAGTCAACGTTGTTGCCGAGTGGGGTTGGTCAAACCCAGTAGTACTACGTAATAACGACTCGTTTGTACACAACTAACGGTAAGGGTAGAGAGGTCTTGATGCGATAATAGTACACTCAAAATAATTTTGTGACATACCAGTCATATATCTAAAGCAGTTGCATAGCATTCTCACCCCAAAAGATTTGTAAAACATTCAATGAGTAAAAGTGGGGCTGTAAACTCACCTGAGTCTGCTTGAGTGCGTTCTTACGAGAACGGAGTAGCTCGCTGGCTAGTAGTTACCTATATCACATAGGTGTTATAAGTTTGTGATCATAATTGTGTGGGTCTCACAGGACCGTATTCATGTCTAAACAACTCCTGGTTGTTATGTGGGTCGCGTTGACCGTGGTTGACCGTGTTGGTCGTGTTGATCGTGTTTGACCTAACGACCCGTTGGTGAATCGTGTGTCGGTTGTGTATCGTGTAACATTCGTGTAAGTGCTCGTCGGGTGCAAAACATGCAAGTCTCGTCTATGGACAACTTACTATTTATAGTAAGTTTCCATTTATGGGAAGTTCACAAAGCATATTGATTTTATAGTTCTAGCATGCACATTTGTCCTATGTGATCATGTTAACACATAGCGCATCATCATATGAATTCACATAAGTCGTTGATAACATGTTAGCACGTAAAAGTTTCCTAAAATGGAAAGTTCCCATTTTAGCGCACGTGATATCGGAAACCATCTAACTTAGCATCCAATCATCATATTACAACATTTTAAATCACTTAGCATGCATAAATCATACAACATGTTTATAAATTGGCTTTTGTAAAAATAAAGTTACTAAAAATAGTAGTTTTGTAGTTTTGCATAGAAATGATCAATCTAACACTCCTAAACCCATTTTCATGTCACCAATCATCACAATAAACCATTTACTATCATTTAAACGTGTCAAAACGATCCAAATCATCATTTATCAAGACTTTGACCCGAAAAGTTACTAAATATAGTAACTTTGTTGAAAATGACCATGAACATTATCATAAGCACATTCTAAGTATTCAAATCATCTTTCTAACATCCTAATATCATATTCACATACATGCATGTTTACCATTTTAACCATAGCATTAACTTGTAACTAAAAAGTTCCTATATTTAGCAAGTTTTATCAAAAATAGCTTTTTCAACCATTTCAACATCATCTAATCATGTAGATCATCACTACTAACATCTATAATCATATGGCATCATTCAAGATCATCTAAAATACCTTAGATCATACATGCATGTCAAGGATTTATCGTTTCATGACCAAAACACATATTTCATACAAACACATCATCATGTATCATCATAAATCCTTATCTAATCATCATAGATCATCAATATAAGTTGATTAATCATCAAACCCAGATTAATATCACAAGAAATTCATGCATGTGTGACGATAGTGCTTGCATGTGGGTTTTACCCATTGCATGTGTGTGTAGATGTGAGAAGAGTGTGTGTAAGCTTGTAGTGACTACCTCACAAGCTCTAGATCGTCAAGAAGGTGTTGGAGCATTTCTGGAAGTTCCTGAACAACAGATCCTTCGGTTAACAAGAGGGTGGAGAGGATTCTTTGAGTTCCTTAGCGAGTGACAAGCTTCAATCTTCCAACCTTGAGCTTGAAATTGGTCTTCAATGGTGGAAAGTGGTTGTTTCAGGGTGTAGAAGACGAGTAAAGTCGGGACAAGGCGTGCAAAACCGATTAAAATGATGTGAGATAGTAGCATAGGTATGATTGTCTTGGTTAAATAAAGATTTTGTCGACTGGAGTTGTCGCGTACCGCGGAGAGAGCTCCAGATGCTCTCCGCGTATCGCGGAGAAATTCGGGATTCAAGTCCCCCGATCGCATGTCGCGTACCGCTGTGGGACTCCTGTTGGGCCATCGCGTACCGCGATGGGACCCTGAGAAGCCCAGTAAGCTTAGTTTTGTTGTTTCGAACCGATTTTCGCGTATTTCTCGAATACGATCATCGTTTCTCGACACTTAAGCTTTGTTCTACTAAATTAGGTCCTCCGGAACCTAATTGTGCAGTGTATGTGTACTGTGGTTCGATCCGTTCACCAACGTTCGTCATTCAAGACACGTGCAAGTTCTGTGCGATAATTTCTCGAATTATCGGTGTGTTTGGTCCGTTGTGCCACGTGTCACACTAAATACAATTATTCTAGTGTCACGTATGAAATAATAATACACATTATTATTAAAATTAAATAAATGCTGACATGGAAATTGCGAGGTGTCACATTCCAAGCCCGGTGAAGATGTATTAATCGGTTTGTTAGGATCATGAGGGTAATTCCTTTATCATAGAGCCCACCATTAACCGTTTTTATCATTCTTTTTGCGCCTTTATATGTGCATTCACAGGCATGGTTGTAAAAATCCCCGACTAGGCCAATTAATCGCTAGTCCCCTAAGGCTGACTAGGCCCGACTATCCGACTAGGCCGATTAGTTGGCCGATTAATCCCGATTAATCCCTAATCTCCACCCCACCGCCCGACTAGCGCCTAGCGATTTCTACAACATTGTTCAACAGGGACACATTTACTAAATATTTCCAGACCCATGTGTGCACGTTTGGGTGTACATATTTATTTAAATGTTGATTTCTCATCACATTATATACAAAGTCAAAAGTGTCACACCCCAACCGGAAGCGGAATATGCCGGGGCATGATTTGTGTAAGGATTGTTCGTAAGCTCATGATTGCTAATTCAAGTTTCGTATTTAAACTATCGAATTACATTGTCTAAACAAATGTCATTACATTACAATTTTCAATTGCAAATGAGTCTTCACTTTAACCTGTCATACATGTAAAGTAACTGTCAACTAAATGAATAGTTGGTGAGTAGTCACATTATTATAATAGAATAAGTTTCAAAGTATGCAAACTTAAATAGCAATGAGTATGAATATTATCATTGTGTATGAATCAAGCATGTATAAGGGGTATCGGCTCTTTTTAACATAGAAACGTCACGCAAAGAGAGCGCGACTCTCTTAGGGACTAAGTACTAGAATACGTGCCAAGATGCATAAGAATAAGTAAGTATACAAATACAAGAACAATCACATAATAACAATCCAACTACAAAGCATTACATAGTTTGCATAAGTTTCAAAAATAGTATAAAAGTTTAAGCATTGAATGAGGACATGTGTGACAGCCCCAAAATGATATAAAATTAAAAAGGGATATGAAAACTCACAGGTTGCATAGCGATCCAAATTCACAACTAAATTGTTGTGACAATGTCAAAACCAACTGTCACCTTCAAAAAAAACTTTACAGAAGAGATGAGGTCGAAGGGCAGCACCTCCTCGTCAAGAGCATAAATAAAAAAGAAACTACCGCGTTTAACACCTAAAGAGGTATTGCACTTGTACAACCACCAAAATTTGGTTATTCCACTTCTTTATGCTCTAATAAGAGTTGCCAAGAGAGTGGTGTGAAGGAAATGTGAAGGAGAAGGCTTGTATTTATAGTGTTTGAGGATGGGTTTAAGAAAATCAAGGGAGCAATATGGGATAGGGGATGTGGACGTTTTTATTTCGTTCAGTGTGTTCGGTTGCACTTTAAAACTAGCAAACGTTTGAATTAAACTATGAAAATTCATAGTCAAGTGTTTCGACGTGTCCCGAATAACTTTCGTTTAGAAAAGTTTTATGATTGTGCTTAGAAATAGGTCAAAACAGCCTCCTAAGACAGAAGGTACAAATTTGTGCACTTATCTTGGATTGACTACAGAAGAGTCATACGGATGACTTAGGGATCGTGTAAATAATGGTTGGAAAGCTGACTAAATTTGTAGATCGTGTGCTTTGGAATCACTCCCTTTGGAGTTTTTAGGGTTGAGTTATGGCTCCGCGAAGTTGGTACAACATTCTGCCACCTAGTAGCTTCCGGACCAGCCTGTTTGTGTGGCTCGTTTTGTTACCAAACGACCTCCAAAAATTGTGAAATTTATATGATTATAAAGTAGACTCAATGTACTTGATCATGAATTGATCGTAAATTATCGGAGTCCTTTCTAGGGAAGATATTAATCGCAGAGACAATGGAATTGGAACAAAAAAAGCCCCGGCTGGGTATTGACCGGGCCAGGCCAAAAGAGCACTTCGAACAAAATAAAAGCAAGAAGGTCATCTTTATTTATCTTTCTATTTGGATCTTTCGAGCATTTAAATAAAATTGCTAATTATGGGATTTTGAATCGACAAAATTGACACAGCTTTGACCAAATTATGACATCTTGAAGTTGGCTACAAGTTTCTACCAGATGTAGTTCCGTTTTCTCGCGTTGTGTTTTGTGGGTTTTTGTGCATGAAATGTTAGAATTTCGTGAATCATGGTTCTTAATCTTTAATATGAAATATTTAAATATTAAACATCAAGAGTAATTCCATATGGGTATTATAACTATAGGTTTATAGAAATCATACGACAAATGTGAAGAAAACACTCCTTATGGATTCTTTTTTTTTTTTTTCACATGGAACCATCACCTTCTTGTTATGAGTAGAACTTACTAAACCTTAATAAAATAAAAGTTTGTATAATGTTCATGTATATAAATATATATTTAAAATATGTATAAGTATATATTTACGTATAGGAATTGTGACAAGATAAAGTGAGATATATTCCACGTAATTATTTTATTTAGTTTCGAATGACTACACGATGGAAAATCGTTAACAAAATTTCTTAGGGGTCACAAAAAGAGTGATCACATGTCGCGTCTTCACCCGGCATCATCCAATTTTTCTTAAGTCACGCGATTTACCTTTTTCATATTCGTCATGAGACCGATCTGCAGACAAAATGTGAAGTAGACTAAGATTCGGTTAGCGTCCTATTTTTATATAGGCTTGTTCACGAGTCGTACCGCACCAAGCATTGGTTTGCTTGTTCATTTTAAAACATATCCGTTCGATTCGGTTTAACATTTTTAATTAGTATCATAATTTAGTTTTATAATTATTAGTGTTATTTTTTTATTTAGTATCGTCATTTAATTTAATAGTTACTAATGTTTAATAATTAATTTATGTGCGTTAATTATTTCATTAGTGTTCTATCTCCCCAAATAAGAGCGAAAAAAATCAAAAGACCACGACTAAAAATGGCCTCCTCGAAGAATGGTATCAAAAAACCATGGCTAAAAATTGTCTTCTAAAAAACTGCGTCAAAAAATAAGAAGAAATCATGGCTAAAAATCTTTCGTGCCAATTAACCGCGTCAAAGAATCAAAAACGGCGTCTAAAAATTGCCTCCCCTAAGAACCGTGGCTAAAAATCATAAAACCGCGGCCAAAAATTGCTTGTTCAGAGAATCGCGTAAAAAATAAAAAAAATCGCGGCCATAAATTGTCTTCCCAAAGAACCGCATCAAAAAATCAATGAAACCAAGACTAAAAATCTACGTCTCAACCATGAACCGCGGCAAAAATCATAAAACCGCAGCTAAAACACACAATTCCACCCAATTAAAAAAAACTTGAGTTTTCCACTTTGCCAATATGGGTACTCGATCACGACAACGGTAACAATATCATGAATATTAAAATTCATACCCAAAAGCATGCCGCAATAACTGTCTATCCAAAAAACAAAAAAAAAAATAGACAAAAATATCAAAAAACTTTGTTTCATGAGGTTGTATCTAGTGGGGCATGAACACCCAAGTGAAGAGGGTGTCACACCTCTTCTGCATGACACACCCGACACGACTCCGGTGTGACTGGCCAGGCGGGAGCCTTGTCACAATTTGAAGAAGGCAACACATTTGAATCCACTGACTTTAAAGAGGATGATAAGGAGGAGGTGATGGTTACACATGTGTATGTGAAGAATGATGATATGAATTGTTGTTTATGTGGAGCCTATGTGGCGCCAACGTGAATTATAAAGAGGTGATGACTACACATGACCATGAGCATAAGCGGCATAGTCCTTGACCAGCAAGCCTCCATAACATATATTTATTTTGCTGATAATAATACATATTTATGTTATTATTGCTAATATTTAATTATTTTTACTGTTCATATGTAATCATTGCGGTTCTTCTTTGTATATATAATATAATTTATTTTTCTCAAAAGACTTAAAAGTTAACATGAATCTATTAATATTTTAAACGTGAATTCTTAATGTAATTTTTCTAGCACTTTCCTTTATGTGATATGTCAGCAACCTTCGACACCATCAATGGCGCTACCCCTAGGACCCCACAAGGAATCATCGCCCCTTTGACCTCTGCTTGGTCAGGAGTTAAAAAAATCTTAAACAAGCGTGTAGTTCGCACATCTGACCTCTTTAATGATGATGTTTTTGTATTATTGATTTTATATATCGCAATGTTATTACGTGATGAACCTTACAAGACCTAAACAATCAAACTGACAGGTAAATTTTTATGTCCGGTACCATCGAATTGAATCGGCTGAAAATATTGTACCCACTGAAAAATTTTCTTGAATCCATCACTAGATGGTCTTAACTATCTATGAAACATGTACAACTACCTATACCAACTATTGAACGCTTACATTAATTCTTGCCAACTGACAAGTATATTTATAAGTTTAAAAAGTGATACGATGTTGCCTTGTTAATCTACAAAACAAATACAACGAATAACTGAACAAACTTACGAACGAAGCCATATTTAATATAGTGAATACTAACTATAAATGAACAACATATCGAAAAGTTTTAGAAATGTCCCTAGAACTCACAATATCATAGCAAATAGCCAAATATATACTACATATTAATCATGCATGGGGCCTATAAAGTAGAATGTGCCGTAATTATTGGACGGGGGTGTTGACAGAGACATAACCATCAATTCAAAAAAGTAAAATATCATACCATCGGTCCATACCATTGATTAATCCTTGAATACGACTAACATTTATGGGCAGATCGTTAAATAATTCAATCGATTAATTATAATCAAGACTTTGAATGAAAACGATATAGTCATATTTGATTGAAGATTGTTCATGTTACGATGTCAATGATTTTTGTTGGTGATCTTAGAGAGAAACTTGAATGATGTTATTGGTTCTCTGTAATTGTTCATGCGACACATCCAAAGGTAACTAACGTTATTTATACTTATAGTTATGTCTATTAAACCTTAATATAAGTTAAAGGAATAGTTATGTTATTTGCTAAAAATTAATCAAATAATTTGTTGGCTGCATGATGAGTTATTTATAACACATATCTCACTTGTCAACGGTTACACCCCTCAGTACATAAGGAGGAACGTCTTAGCCATTTCGCTTTGTCATGGATGGGTGGCGCAACAGTGGTCATGGTTATAGCGAACAATACACAAAGGTGGTGGATGTTGAAGTGTTGGCAATGGTAGAGCTAACAACAACCGTTAGATGTGTAGAAGCACCGTTCACAGAATAATATAAATATTTTATTACTTTAATATTTCATATTACAATACAATTTCAAATAAAACAGAATACTCAAGCACTTTCAATGAAAATTAGAATTACAATGAAGACCAATAGATTAAAACCATAACAGAATAGGAAAAGGTGTTGGCTGAGGATTTCTGTTCAACAGAGGTCCCTTAAAACAGATTTCGAGCCACCAATGTGAATCCCGTCTGTATCCCAGGGTACAACAGGCTAAGCAGTATGTACTGTCGAAGTTAACCTAGCACCTGAAACAATACCTGAAACAAGAGTATAGATAACAAAATAGATTGTAGAGGAAAGTGTGTATTTTTTGTTGCATATGTTGTGTCATACAACCAAGGTGTAACATCACTGTATTTCACGTTGTCCGTACATGTACGACTGTACTGTTACGACCTGATATGATAATTATTAATGACAATGAATTATTGGATGTTATTACTAATATTGGTATACATATTAAGAACATATTATTATATGCATAAACCATGGGAAGTTTAGTTGAAACACAACTAAATTGAACCAGAGAGTTTATCTCAGCTGAATTCACAGATTATGGACTGTGGTTTGGAATGGAAAGGAATTTGGGGTTGTTATTGTTTGGTTTCTAAACATAGTCAAGGACACATGGTCATGGTTTATCGAAATAGCGGTGGGATGGTGGCTGGGGCAGTTGCGACTGACCCCTACATATGCCCTATACATATGCATATTTCGGTCTATCACGGATGTGTCAGTGATATATTTAGTGGGATTGGATTGGGATATATAATATTAAATATTGAAAATGATATTGGAAAGGATTACGTGATGTGAGGTTACGAACATAATTTAAACGTGAATATTAATTCAGAAATATTAACTTAATAAGGTATTCGCGTGAGTGATGATTCACACGAATATAATTATTACAAATAATATTCTGAAACTATATTTCAAAAATCGTAAATTGAATCGAAATGCAATACGAGCGTTGGATTCGGAAAGGTGACGATCTTTACGAATACGTACATGAGTAACGCGTTTCGACGAGATCACGAAATAATATCGAATGATATTAAATTAATAACGGAAATTAAAAGCAGATATTAGGAATTACAACCTAAGTCGTATACAATAATACAAATAAATTAATTTATTAAACAAATTATTTAGCGAGATTAAACGAAAACATTTTTCGAAATGATTTAATTAAAAGCATTTTATTTAAAACGTAATTAATTATTTCAAACGTTTTATATTTTAAAAATAGCATACGAGAAGAACCGAGCATATTATAACTGTATCGCGATAAAAACAAGATCGAGCACCCGGGGTTACACGGGTTATTAAAGAAGAGGATTCCCATCTTCTTCTTTATTTCAAGAAAACCCTTTCTCTCTCTAACTCACCAAAATCGTCACTATACTCTCTCTCTAACTTCTCTCTAAGAGAACTCACTCGTGTCACACCCCTACCTCTCGTCACCTGTTGATGATGTCATTGAAATGGTTGCGGAAACATAGTGGTGATGTCTCAGAGATAAGGGGTGACTTACTTGATCCGATATCACAAGCACACAGATTAACTTAAAAGAAATACATTACAAGGATGTCGCAATCACAACCAACATTACTTTATATAATCTAAGTTTATTACATTTATTTAATTACAAATGCTTAAAGTGCTGCCTCACCGGGTGGTCACTGTCTTCCTGCAAAAAGATTTAAATTTGAAACGTCAGCACAAAGCTGGTGAGATCATACAGTTCAAGTTCCATAATATGATATAATATGTAATTATAAGTTCTCAAAATGTTCTGTTCAAGATAACCATGGGACCTGTATCTAGTTCCTTTCGGACTGTTCTGTTCTTGTTCTATAAAGATACTACCTGTCGGTAAATATCTTGGTGCCTCATTGTCTTAATGTTTATCACCACATTAAGAAGTTCTGGAAACGGATAACAAACATTTACACCAAGGGGAGTAGCAAGCTCCTGGCAAATGGGTTCTCAGCTAATAGTACTATCATTGTTTTCTGTTCGGCCCCACATGGGTTCACTAGATACAGTTCGTACATGAGGACTTAAATTCTGTGATAGTGTTCTGTTCTACAGGCAAAATCCCATGAAATCCACAAGTTCTCAACAATTACATGAAATCACGCAGATAACAGTGATATATATCATATAGTTCTGAAAAGTTTTACAGCGCTACCCCGATGTTTATAAAAGAGTAAAAAGAAAAGGGGTTGTACGAAACTCACCTGATAATATAGAGGTAGCAGAATATCTCCCAAACTGAGAATAAAGAGGTGATTCTGCATTTATTTATATTTAATGAGTTATTTAGGTTTTAATTTACTGATTAGATCTTTCTGAACGTTCAATGTCAAAGACATTGCTTTGGAAGTCATCAAACTGAGATTAGTTATATAATTGGTTAATTTTAAAGTTGTATCATACAATGTATGATAATGTAGGAACCTACATTAGATTAGATTCCTAATACAAGGTTGATGACACTCTTGATTAATCAGAATAATCTAGGATTAACCAAATAGTTAATGTTGTTGATTATAATCCTAAAACATTTTCTAGATGGTGTAATGGCTTAGGAATGATCCATCCTTGTTATTGATTATCCAATTATCATGAAATATCACAATGTAGCATTAGGATAGGTGCAATAACCATGTTTAACATACTAATCTGACTGTTATCATAAACATTAGATAATCATTCCAATGAGTATGTTAATGGTTGTGATTAGTTTGAAACACTTGGATTCAACCTTGCATTTCAAAGATCAATCAAACTAATCACCTACATTGTCATAATCAAATGGTTTAAACCATTATAATCATGGATATGATTTCATGCAAACCGGGCATTATAACGGATCAAAACAAGGATTTAACCGTTAAAACATCGTGTTCTTTGTTTATAATCAATCCTAGCCATCATCTAGGCAATAATCAACAATCCTAACTATGTAATTACGTTCAAAATCAAGATCTAATCAATCAAAATCAAACTAGAAGGTTAAAACGAATCGTTACCTATTCAGACGGATTTCTGACTTCAAAACAACGATCAGTACTTGCAGATAAGTTCCCTGGTGCGATTCACACGATCAGAGGTCTTTAAAACTGAGAATGATGGTGATTTGGTTGTGTTTTTCGTCTGAAGATGAAGAGAGTTCGAAGTAAAGAAAATTTTTAACTTCTGCATGAAATCTGGTGAAGAAGATCAACTTTCTCCACCGCCTCACCCGTCGCGTACTGCGACGAGGAGCCTAAGAAGGCTTCGCGTACCGCAAAGAAATCCGAAAATCTCAGATATTTTTCATGCATTGCGTACCGTGGAGAACCCTCATCCTAGCCTTCGCATACCGCGACGAGTCCAGGAGTTCAATACTTAGAAATTTTTCTTCGTTTTTCGATTCCGGGCAATCCAGGACTCTGTTTTGCACACGGTTTTCGCCGATGTTCATCATTTCTCGCATACTATCGATATGTAATAATTTCAATCGCCAAATCAACACGGATTTCTAGAACGACCAAATGTGATCCCGTCATCAATGACGTAATTCTCAACTACAATTGTCACAGTCTCCTCCTGTTAGAGAAATTTCGTCCCGAAATTTAGTGACGATTTACATAATGACAATCATTTATGAGAATAGAAGTGGGTATTTTTCTTTCATTTGATCTTCACGTTCCCACATATACTCGGGTCCACACTGCGAGTTCCATCGAACTTTAACGATTGGTATGCGACTACGTTTCAGCACTTTCAGTTCTCGATCCATTACCTCTACTGGTTCTTCTCTGAACTGAAGTTTTTCATCAATATGAATCTCTTCTAGAGGTACGATCAATGATTCATCAGTTAGGCACTTTTTCAGATTTGATATATGAAAGACATCGTGAATGTTACTGAGTTCAGGAGGTAATTGAAGCCTGTAGGCTACTGATCCAATTCGTTCAAGAATTCTAAATTGCCCTACAAATCTTGGTGAAAGTTTACCTTTTTTCCCAAATCTGAAAATACCCTTCCAGGGTGATACTTTCAACATAACCCGATCACCTACTTGGAATTCTAACGGTCTACGACGATTATCAGCATAACTTTTTTGACGATCGCGAGCAGCTTTAATTCGTTCTTGAATGAGTGCGATCTTATCGGTTGTTTCCTGAATGAATTCTGGGCCTATGATTAGATTCTCACCTACCTCTGACCAACAGATAGGTGATCTACACTTGCGTCCATAAAGTGCTTCGAATGGAGCGCATTGAATACTGGTATGGTAGCTGTTATTGTATGAAAATTTAACAAGTGGAAGATGAATGTCCCAGCTACCTCCAAAATCAATCACACAGCTTCTGAGCATGTCTTCAAGAGTTTGATTGGTTCGTTCAGTCTGCCCGTCTGTTTGTGGATGATAAGCTGTGCTCATATTGATTTGTGTGCCCAGTGCATTCTGAAGAGTTTGCCAAAATCGTGACATAAATCGACTATCTCTGTCAGAAATGATAGAGATCGGTACTCCATGTCGAGATACAATTTCATTAACATAGAGTTTTGCGAGTCGATCCATAGAGAAATCTTCTCGGATGGGTAAGAAATGCGCAGATTTAGTAAGGCGATCAACAATAACCCATATAGTTACGTGATGTTCCGGGTAATTTAGTGATGAAATCCATAGAGATCTGATCCCATTTCCACATGGGAATCTCAGGTTGTTGCAATAACCCAGAAGGTCGTTGATGTTCAGCCTTAACTTTGAGACATGTTAGACATTGATCCACGTATTCGGCTATGTGTTTCTTCATTCCAGGCCACCAATAAAAATCTTTAAGATCTTTATACATTTTATCAGCACCTGGATGAATAGAATACCTGGATTTGTGTGCCTCATCCAAGATAATTGTTCTAGAGTTATCGAATAATGGAACCCAAATTCGGCTTTTGAAATACAGCACTCCGTCAGCTTTCGTTTCGAGTTTCTTGTCTAATCCCCTCAGTCCTTCAGCAGAATAGTTCGTTGCTTGTAAAGCTTGTTGCTGAGCTTCTTTAATATGAGGAATTAAACTAGTTTGAATAGTCATCCCTAACGCTTTCACACGTAATGGTTTGACTCGTTCCTTGCGACTCAAGGCATCGGCTACGACATTCGCTTTATCTGGATGATAACGAATTTCACAGTCATAGTCATTTAGAAGTTCAACCCACCGCCTCTGTCGCATATTCAACATTTTCTGATCTAAAATGTGTTGAAGACTTTTATGATCAGTGTATATAATACACTTGGTTCCGTATAGATAGTGTCTCCAAATCTTGAGTGCAAACACTACTGCACCAAGTTCTAGATCATGAGTGGTATAGTTCTTCTCATGTACCTTCAATTGTTGAGAAGCGTAAGTAATTACCTTATCATTTTGCATTAAAACACACCCAAGACCTTGACGAGAAGCATCACAGTACACTGTGAAATTATCAGTACCTTCCGGTAATGCCAAGATAGGTGCATTGCAGAGTTTGTGTTTCAACAGTTGGAATGCCTCCTCCTGTTGGGAATCCCATATGAACGGTTGATTTTTCTGGGTCAATGTGGTAAGTGGCAAGGCTATTTTTGAAATTTTTTTGATAAATCGACGATAATAACCTGCAAGCCCCAAAAATTGACGTATTTCAGTCGGAGTTCGTGGTGTCTCCCATTGTTTCACCCCTTGAATCTTACTGGGATCCACTTGAATACCATTCTCATTTACAACATGCCCAAAAATTGAACTTCTCGTAACCAAAATTCACACTTAGAGAATTTGGCATATAGTTGTTCACGTGCTAAAAGTTCTAATATTAGTTTCAAGTGTTGAGCATGTTCTTGTGGATTCCTAGAATAAATAAGAATATCATCAATAAACACAATCACAAATTTATCCAAATAAGGTCTACATACTCGATTCATCAGATCCATGAAAACTGCAGGTGCATTGGTTAAACCAAACGACATTACTAGAAATTCATAATGCCCGTATCGAGTTCTAAAAGCAGTTTTAGGAACATCATCATCATGAATACGTAACTGATGATATCCAGATCTTAAATCGATTTTTGAAAAGTAAGTAGCACCTTGCAATTGATCAAACAGATCATCGATACGAGGTAGTGGATAACGGTTCTTGATTGTCAGTTTATTGAGTTCCCGGTAGTCAATACACATCCTGAATGACCCATCCTTCTTTTTCACAAATAGAATTGGTGCTCCCCAGGGTGAGAAACTAGGTCTAATAAAATCTTTATCTAGAAGTTCCTGTAATTGACCTGAAAGATCTTGCATTTCTGATGGCGCAAGCCGATACGGGGCTTTAGCAACAGGTGCTGCACCGGGAATCAAGTCAATACGAAATTCAACTTGTCTCACTAGGGGTAATTGTCACACCCCAAGCCGATGGGGTTGGATCGGATTCCCCGCCGGGCGGAAGGTTCCTGGGGCGCGATATCGTGAATGATAATCATGATGATCAGATTGTTTACATTGCACATGATATAAATGAGAAAATGCTAAATAGAATAGAATTACAAAGTTAAATTACATCAGTATCGTTTATAATTTAACAATGTAAATCTACCATAAACATCATAAAGTTTCTATCTTGTAACTATACAAGATATACAAAATAATTGTATAATGATGTTCCAAAAGTATGCAGGTCCAAAAATGCTAAGTCTTCTATCTGAAGTCCTAGTCCAAAAGCATAAGCTTCTTAATTGACCTGTTCGTCACTTGAGAAGTCATGCCAAAAAGACCAAGTCAACACATGGCTGGTGAGTTCATATAGTTTAGTAATTGAAAATGATTTGAAAACCTTCTCCGGTAAAGACCCTAACCTCATTAACGCCACATGTAATATCCACATCGGTATGCTTATATATAGGGCATACCCCTGAGTCGAGCCTACAACCCGCCCAGACACCGTCCCACCACATACTAATGTGCATATGACACTGTTGTTAATGATAATTAAGTATTTTTTACCTAACTTACACTTCCATTCCACTATAGTTCTAATGTATTCTCAAAGCATTTGTTAAACCCTCGGGTAACAACCTTAATCTCATTAACATCACATGTATCATCCAGATCGGTATGCTTATATATAGGGCATACCCCTGAGTCAAGCCTACAACCCGCCCAGACGCCGTCCCACCACATACTAATCCACATAGGACATTGTTGTTAATGATAATTAAGCATTTTACCCCTACCATTAACCCATTTGTTCTTCCTTTCTTTGTTCCTGTAAATACAACGATTTGAAATCTCTACTGATTCCTTAAGTTCATCACACAAGTATGATCAACCACAACAATTGTATAACAGTGAAATAAATGCTTAATAAAAAAATAAATAAATAAACATTTAATAAAATCTAAGTCCTAATGATTGGGCCTTGGTCATACTCGAGTAGACTAGTGTAACAATCAGGTACTTAGTAGTAAAGGAGATCTGTAAATATCATCAAGCATGCGACCTATACTCAATCAGTCTAGCTAGGACATCTTTTGAGTAATAGGATTTTATTGACCGTTCTTGACCGTTCTTGACCGTACTTGACCGTTAATGACCTTTCACATTCTATCTTTTAATATTTCCCAGATTTTCCTCAAAATAGTTCTTTGTAAATAGTTCGTTAAACCATTAGTTCTTTGACAACACCCTCTTGAAATAGTTCGTTGAAAATAGATCGTTAGTTCTTTGAAATAGATCGTTGAAAATAGTACTTTGTTTTAGATCTTTAGTTCTTTGAAAATAGCTCTTTGAAATTAGTTCTTTGATTCACAAAGTTATTTACTCATGATGAATAGATAACTTGTTTTAAAATTTAATAAACAGTTTACCTAGACAAAGTCTAAAATAAACAGTTATACATTATAAAATATACAATTTAAAAGCATTTAAGTGAACAATTTAATTAAACAGTTTACGCATGCTTCTCAGCCCCGCGTTTTAAAACAAAAATGTTTAGAAAAGGGGCAATGAACTCACCTGTGTTGCTATGCAAATGAATCACAGCAGATAATGCGCGCTCTTTGACTGTTACTTGTGGATCTTTAGCACCTGGGTTGATTTAAGAGATTTGAATACGATAAGTGTTTATAATAGACGTTGTATCTAAGGCTTTGGTCTCGGTGTGCAACTAAGTGTCCTAGATTACTAATGTGCTTCTATAACTCGCTCTATCTAGTCTAGGATATTACCCGTTAGTGACCCCTTTATCCCTCATTAATACTTATAAGTCTTTAGTTAACAATTTAGATTATTTCATTTTTAAGAAGAACATCTCTTTAGAAAGTCAACTAATTAATTGAATAGGATTTATAAGTCCATTTTCTTTTGTTAAAACATAATTAGTTTAAGAAAAGTGTAAGTTACCCATGATGGGCTTAAATTAAGCCCGTTGGGCCTCTCTTGACCCATTGCTTGACTTGATCATTCAAACGATCTCTAGTTTGTTCTTTGATTAACTAAGCCTAGATATTTTTGTGAAAATCATCTAGATTAGTGGTATGTCTTTATAGGTTCTTCCTAAGGTTTAAGTGCTAATAGTTAACTTAACACTCAAACTTTAGGTTATTATTTGATTCTCATGATTTACCAACTATATTTCCAAGTGCTTTGAATTTAAAGATGTTAGAATCCATGGTTAGATTGTAACGTGTTTCAATAAAATTCCTTGTTATTCGAAACTCAAGCTCTTGATTCCTTGTTAACTCTATGATTGTTCCCTTGGTATCACCTAATTATGTGCATGCCATGAATCCTAATATTCCCACTTATTCATGCAAGACTAATCCATGCACACACACATGAGATATATTCCCATGAATGCACACACACACCCTTAACCCCCTTGCATGCAAACTCCTCAACCCACCCATGAGTAACCAACTAGATTCGAACCCCACTTGGGCGAACAACCTTGGACCGTGCAACTTGATCCGAATCTGTTGGGCTCGAGCATGGGCTGAAACGAATGGGCCAGGCCGGTTGACTTTGGACCGATCGGATAAGTTTAGGCCGAACCAGTGTCTTGGCCGAATAGGAGGTTGCCGACTGAACCGAGCTCTGACCGAATAGGTCCAGGCGAATGTGGAGTCGGCCGAATCAAACCTTGAGCTGATCGAATGGGCTAGGGCGACTGAGGTTAGGCCGAATGACAATGGTGTAGTGGCGACCGACTGGCTAGGGACGAATGACTCCTGCTTCGGCCGAATAAGGGCTGTTTCGGCTAGACATTCTGCGAATGGATGATGCAAGTTGGCTAAGGCCATTCGGCGAATGAGGATGGGTGGCCTATTCGACCTCGACTCTTTCGGCCAGCTGGTTCTTTGGCCATTCGGCCTGCCGAACTCAACCACCAAAGCATCCATGGTTTCTCACAAATCAGCTAAGTTAGATGAGAGGGTTTGTTCCTAAGCTCTCTAAACTTGTTCGTGTGTAAATCCTAGAGTTCGAAAGGGTGTAGAACCGGTTGAAATGCAGAGATTCGAAATTAGGGTTTTCAAAACTTCAAAACCGAGCTAAAAATCGAGTTTTACCTCAAATCGATCGGATAAACTCTTAGATCTGCTGTACTTCTGTAATATACAAGTTGTGAGGGTTGTTTAGACACCAAAATTAGACGATTTCGTTGAGATTCGGGTAACTTCTTGTAGAGAGAAGGTAGAGAGTGGTTTTAGAGAGAGAGTGAACGAGGTGGAGATGAAAATAGCTGGTTGGTGGAGGTTGTTGGGGTTTAATTGCCTCATTAAATGAGGGGTAAATACCCGGGTTCGTTCGGTTTCGTGTAAAACGTCAGTTTTCTTGTCGTTTTCGTAGAGAAACGACCCGGTTTTAAGATAGAAGTTATAAAATTATTTTAGGTTGTGATTCCTAATAAATTAACTAAATATCTTCTGTTTATTTTAAATTTTACAAATATTTAATTCACGTTTAAATCGAATCGCGCAGTCATCGCGCGTATTTGTTCGAATCGTCACCCGATCAAATACGACGGTAACCACACTTTTCAATATTGTTTTCTAATTATTGGATATCATTCAGAACGTTAAACTTTCAAATATATTCATACAGATCGTCACCTATACGAATAATCCATCGGTTTAGCATTCACGTAACGACATCCGTTGTTGTTTTATTCTGTAAAGTCTCACATATGTTTATACATAATTAAACCGTAACACATAATCATATGATGGTTCTGTATTGCCAGATAATTATCTGACTCAAGAACCTAGTTATGAACTTTGTCTTTTGAACTGATTCTGAATTTGTTCGTTGATGGCATGAAATAACAATGAAACATGATATGAATATGATAAACAATGAAAACACATATAGTTCGTACCTGATTACTGTTCGTTTTACTGTAGCGATCACTGTTCCGGTGCCGGTTCCGGCACTGATGTTACAGTCTCCCCTTGTTAGAGAAATTTCGTCCCGAAATTTTAGAGTTATTATCGGGCACAGTTTCCTCTTCAAACAGTTGGGGATACTTTAACTTCATGTGATCTTCACGTTCCCAAGTGAAATCGGGTCCGCGCCTTGAATTCCATCGAACCTTCACAATTGGAATACGGCTTCGCCTCAGTTGTTTAACTTTGCGATCCATAATCTCTAAAGGTTCCTCAATGAAGTGTAACTGTTCGTCTACTTGAATTTCTTCGATTGGAATGACGAGCGATTCGTCAGCAAGGCATTTCTTTAAATTTGAGACATGAAACACGTCATGCACACCACTGAGTTCATCTGGTAGTCTCAGTCTATACGCCACAGGACCAATACGTTCGATGATTTCGAACGGTCCCACGTATCGTGGTGCTAATTTGCCTTTCTTAACAAAGCGTACTACACCTTTCCATGGGGAAATCTTCAACATAACACGATCTCCCACTTGGAATTCCAACTGCTTGCGCCGTTTGTCGGCATAGCTTTTCTGTCTACTTATTGTAGCTTGTAGTCTTCGTTGAATCTGGGCAATCTTGTCAGAGGTTTACTGAATAAGTTCTGGACCAGTTATTCGATTGTCTCCCACTTCAGTCCAACAGATTGGTGACCGACATTTTCGACCATAAAGAGCCTCAAATGGGGCACATCCAATACTGCTGTGGTAACTGTTGTTGTAGGAGAATTCGATCAGTGGCAAATGAGAATCCCAATTTCCTCCAAAATCCAAAATGCAGGTTCTTAACATGTCTTCTAGGGTCTGAATGGTGCGTTCGCTTTGACCGTCCGTTTGTGGATGGTAAGCTTCAGGTTTAACTGTGTCCCTAAAGATTTCTGCAACGATTGCCAGAACCTTGATGTGAATCTGCTATCTCTATCAGAAATAATAGAAAATGGCACACCGTGGCGTACCACTATCTCGTTGATATACAGTCTCACCAGTTTATCCATCGTGAAGTTCTCACGCATTGGCAAGAAGTGAGCAGATTTTGTCAAACGATCGATGATCACCCAAATAGTATCCTGACCACTGGAAGTGCGGGGTAGCTTGGTGATAAAGTCCATAGCTATTTGTTCCCACTTCCAGAGCGGAATTTCAGGCTGTTCCAGTAACCCAGACGGCTTCTGGTGTTCCACCTTTACCTTCACACACGTAAGACATTTACCGACATATTCGGCTACGTCCTTCTTCATTCCAGGCCACCAATAAAATCCACGCAAGTCTTGGTACATTTATCAGCGCCTGGATGAACAGAGTATTTAGTCTTGTGCGCTTCATCGAAAATAAGTCTTCTCAATTCGTCTACCGCCGGAATCCATATACGATTCTGGTAGTAGATCATCCCATCAGGCTTAGTCTCAAACTGTTTCTCCACTCCGCAATCAAGTTCTTTCTTTAGATTTCCCCAGTCAACTGATTCTTGTTGTGCTTGAATTATCTTGTCTTGTAAACTGGTTTGCACAGTCATTCGCATTGCTCTAACGCGCAAGGGTTTGACCCGTTCTTTCCTACAACGTTTGCCTTTTCCGGATGATACTTGATCACACAATCGTAATCATTCAGAAGTTCAACCCAACGGCGTTGTCGCATGTTGAGTTCCTTCTGATCAAATATGTGTTGCAGACTCTTGTGATCAGTGAATATGGTACACTTGGTGCCATATAAGTAATGTCTCCAAATCTTCAATGCGAAGATTACAGCTCCCAGTTGAAGATCATGAGTAGTGTAGTTCTTCTCATGAACTTTTAACTGTCTGGATGCATAAGCAATGACTTTATCCCGCTGCATCAGTACGCAACCGAGTCCCTGATGGGAGGCATCACAGTAAACAACAAAGTCATCACATCCTTCTGGGAGAGATAGAATTGGAGCATCACACAACTTCTGTTTCAAAGTCTGAAAAGCGTCTTCTTGTTTCTGCTCCCAGACAAACGGTTCACTCTTCTGAGTTAATTTAGTGAGAGGCAAAGCTATCTTAGAAAAGTTTGAGATAAACCTTCTATAATAACCTGCCAGTCCCAGAAAAGACCGTATCTCCGTCGGTGTCTTCGGAGTGTCCCAGTTCTTTATTGCCTCAATCTTGGCGGGATCTACGTGTATTCCCTCGCTGTTGACTACGTGACCCAGAAATTGAACTTCTCTTAGCCAAAATTCACACTTAGAGAATTTGGCATAAAGTTTCTGCTCCTTCAACAGCTCCAAGATTTTCCTGAGGTGTTCCTCTTGTTCAGCTTTACTCTTTGAATAAATCAGGATGTCATCGATAAAGACAATGACAAACTGATCCAAATACGGCTTGCACACTCGGTTCATGAGGTCCATGAAAACCGCTGGTGCATTTGTCAATCCGAAAGGCATCACCATGAATTCGTAATTCCCGTATCTTGTTCGGAATGCCGTCTTCGGTATGTCCTCGTCTTGAACTCTAAGCTGATGATACCCGGACTGTAGGTCGATCTTTGAGAAATATTGTGCTCCTTGTAACTGATCAAACAAGTCATCAATCCTCGGCAATGGATACCGATTCTTGATAGTCAACTTGTTCAGCTCCCGATAATCGATGCACATTCGAAACGATCCATCTTTCTTCTTCACGAACAAGACTGGAGCTCCCCAAGGTGAGTAGCTTGGTCTGATGAATCCCTTGTCAAGTAGCTCCTGTAACTGGTTTGACAGTTCCTGCATCTTTGAAGATGCTAACATGTAAGGAGATTTAGCAACAGGAGTAGCTCCAGGAACTAAGTCAATTCGGAATTCTACCGGTCGCGCAGGTGGCAAACCTGGTAGATCTTCAAGGAATACTTCCGGATACTCTTTCACTACCGGTACATCTTCTATCTTTTTCTTGTCTTTCTCCTTTTCCACTACGTGAGCTAGGAAAGCTACACACTGCTTCTGTAAACACTTACGTGCCTTTATGCTAGAAATAATTTTGACACTTCGTTTTGCTTGATCCCCTTTGACTTCCAATACTCGATCATTTGGCAATGGAACTCGAAGCAGCTTTTCAGAACAGATGACCTCCACTCGGTTAGAGGAAAGCCAATCCATTCCAACAATGATATCAAAACTACCCAATTCCATCGGTATCAAATCGATGGCAAATGTATGACCATTAAGTGTCAACGGGCAGTTCCCGTATACTGTACTAACTGTGATCTGTTTCCCGTTAGCTACTTCTATGACATAAGGGAGTCTAACTGTTCCTCTATAGAATCTAGTTGGCATGCAAAATCGGCAGAGATAAAACTCTGATCCGCACCAGTGTCAAATAGAACAGATGCATAAAAGTCATGTAAGAGAAATGTACCAATGACCACATTCTGGTCTTGGCATGCAGCTGGAGCTCCTATGACAAAAGCTCGTCCACAGGGTGCTTGAACTGCTTGTTGTGTCTTCTTTGGGCAGTTCTTCGCAAAGTGGCCCTGTTCGCCACAGTTATAGCATCCACCGTTGTTCTGTTTAGTTGGTGGAGGGAGAGCGAAAGCAGCGTTGTTGACTGCTTGATTTGGTGTCATCTGGCAATATTGAACCCAATGACCCATTCTTCCACACCCAGTGCATTGCTTGCAAGGAGTGTTAGCAACATGATGGTATTGACACTTGGCACATAAAGGATATGTACCAGTGTAGGGTCTTTTGTTGGGGTTCTGTGGTGCAGCTGCTATTTGTTGAAGAGGTGTGGCCATCGTGTAGTTCTTGATGACCTTTTGTTTCTTCTTCTGATGATGATGAGGTTTCTTTGACGGCTCTGCTGTATTCTTGTTGGAGTCAGCCTCTTTCTTTAAAACTCCTGAGGCTACCATCATATCCGTGAGTTTCCCAGATAGACTCACCGTAGACTCCAATGTGACAAGGTTTGCAGAAACCACTAATCCTTATATGCAGATTGGTAACCCACATACATACCTGTCAATCCGCTTCTCCAAAGTTGGTACCATATCCGGCACCAAAGCAACCAACTCATGGTAACGAGTCGTATATCCCATATGGTCTGCCCCTTTCATCACATGGTTAGACAGTTCCACTACCAACCTTTGTAACTCGTTCTTGGGGCAAAACTATGTCCTTAGTAGAGTCTTGAAATCCTCCCATGGCATCGCCATAGCTTCATCTCTGCCTCTTGCATTAACTTGACCATTCCACCAAGTCAGGGCTCGCTTGTTGAATGTTCCAGCAGAGTAGCGAACCTTGTGATGCTCTGGACAACTGCAGAGGTCCATAGTGGCTTCAATATTTTCTATCCAGTGGATTAATCCAACGGCTCCTTCAGACCCACTAAAACTGGGTGGTTTACATCCCATGAAGGACTTGTAGGGCTGGTTTGAAGCACCACCAGTGTTTCCACTGACTTCTCCCGATGAGTTGCCAGCATTGTTGATCTCGTTACGGAAACGGCTGAACATTTCCGGTAGCGCTTCTTTCATCTGGCTGGACATCTGACTACTCAGAAAAGTCACCAATGCGATAGTGGCAGGATCCAGCATTGGTGTTGTGCTCGGCCAGATGTTTGGGTTAGCAGCGGAGGAGGAGGAGGCGGTGGGGGAGGTGGCGGTGGTGAATCAGACGGTGATGGTGTCGAAGAGTGTGGAGCTTGGTCTTGTGTTGATGTCAACAGGGGAGGTTGTCTACGTGGCGGCATTCTGATCATAACCAAATGAATATTGGTTAGTGCAATGATCGAATGCAGAAGACACAATGCAATAAGTCTTAAATCCTGTATTCTCTACATGCAGGGTCCCTAGGTTATAGTCTAGGCCAAACCGTTTAATTAAGTGACCTATATTTCTCTATAACCATGGCTCTGATACCAATCTGTCACACCCCAAGCCGATGGGGTTGGATCTGATTCCCCGCCGGGCGGAAGGTTCCCGGGGCGCGATATCGTGAATGATAATCATGATGATCAGATTGTTTACATTGCACATGATATAAATGAGAAAATGCAAAATAGAATAGAATTACAAAGTTAAATTACATCAGTATCATTTATAATTTAACAATGTAAATCTATCATAAACATCATAAAGTTTCTATCTTGTAACTATACAAGATATACAAAATAATTGTATAATGATGTTCCAAAAGTATGCAGGTCCAAAAATGCTAAGTCTTCTATCTGAAGTCCTAGTCCAAAAGCATAAGCTTCTTAATTGACCTGTTCGTCACCTGAGAAGTCATGCCAAAAAGACCAAGTCAACACATGGTTGGTGAGTTCATATAGTTTAGTAATTGAAAATGATTTGAAAACCTTCTCCGGTAAAGACCCTAACCTCATTAACGCCACATGTAATATCCACATCGGTATGCTTATATATAGGGCATACCCCTGAGTCGAGCCTACAACCCGCCCAGACACCGTCCCACCACATACTAATGTGCATATGACACTGTTGTTAATGATAATTAAGTATTTTTTACCTAACTTACACTTCCATTCCACTATAGTTCTAATGTATTCTCAAAGCATTTGTTAAACCCTCGGGTAACAACCTTAATCTCATTAACATCACATGTATCATCCAGATCGGTATGCTTATATATAGGGCATACCCCTGAGTCAAGCCTACAACCCGCCCAGACGCCGTCCCACCACATACTAATCCACATAGGACATTGTTGTTAATGATAATTAAGCATTTTAACCCTACCATTAACCCATTTGTTCTTCCTTTCTTTGTTCCTGTAAATACAACGATTTGAAATCTCTACTGATTCCTTAAGTTCATCACACAAGTATGATCAACCACAACAATTGTATAACAGTGAAATAAATGCTTAATAAAAAAATAAATAAATAAACATTTAATAAAATCTAAGTCCTAATGATTGGGCCTTGGTCATACTCGAGTAGACTAGTGTAACAATCAGGTACTTAGTAGTAAAGGAGATCTGTAAATATCATCAAGCATGCGACCTATACTCAATCAGTCTAGCTAGGACATCTTTTGAGTAATAGGATTTTATTGACCGTTCTTGACCGTACTTGACCGTTAATGACCTTTCACATTCTATCTTTTAATATTTCCCAGATTTTCCTCAAAATAGTTCTTTGTAAAAAGTTCGTTAAACCATTAGTTCTTTGACAACATCCTCTTGAAATAGTTCGTTGAAAATAGATCGTTAGTTCTTTGAAATAGATCGTTGAAAATAGTACTTTGTTTTAGATCTTTAGTTCTTTGAAAATAGCTCTTTGAAATTAGTTCTTTGATTCACAAAGTTATTTACTCATGATGAATAGATAACTTGTTTTAAAATTTAATAAACAGTTTACCTAGAAAAAGTCTAAAATAAACAGTTATACATTATAAAATATACAATTTAAAAGCATCTAAGTGAACAATTTAATTAAATATTTTACGCATGCTTCTCAGCCCCGCGTTTTAAAACAAAAATGTTTAGAAAAGGGGCAATGAACTCACCTGTGTTGCTATGCAAATGAATCACAACAGATAATGCGTTTGACTGTTACTTATGTATCTTTAGCACCTGGGTTGATTTAAGAGATTTGAATACGATAAGTGTTTATAATAGACGTTGTATCTAACGCTTTGGTCTCGGTGTGCAACTAAGTGTCCTAGATTACTAATGTGCTTCTATAACTCGCTCTATCTAGTCTAGGATATTACCCGTTAGTAACCCCTTTATCCCTCATTAATACTTATAAGTCTTTAGTTAACAATTTAGATTATTTCATTTTTAAGAAGAACATCTCTTTAGAAAGTCAACTAATTAATTGAATAGGATTTATAAGTCCATTTTCTTTTGTTAAAACATAATTAGTTTAAGAAAAGTGTAAGTTACCCACGATGGGCTTAAATTAAGCCCGTTGGGCCTCTCTTGACCCATTGCTTGACTTGATCATTCAAACGATCTCTAGTTCGTTCTTTGATTAACTAAGCCTAGATATTTTTGTGAAAATCATCTAGATTAGTGGTATGTCTTTATAGGTTCTTCCTAAGGTTTAAGTGCTAATAGTTAACTTAACACTCAAACTTTAGGTTATTATTTGATTCTCATGATTTACCAACTATATTTCCAAGTGCTTTGAATTTAAAGATGTTAGAATCCATGGTTAGATTGTAACGTGTTTCAATAAAATTCCTTGTTATTCGAAGCTCAAGCTCTTGATTCCTTGTTAACTCTATGATTGTTCCCTTGGTATCACCTAACTATGTGCATGCCATGAATCCTAATATTCCCACTTATTCATGCAAGACTAATCCATGCACACACACATGAGATATATTCCCATGCATGCACACACACACCCTTAGCCCCCTTGCATGCAAACTCCTCAACCCACCCATGAGTAACCAACTAGATTCGAACCCCACTTGGGCGAACAACCTTGGACCATGCAACTTGATCCAAATCTGTTGGGCTCGAGCATGGGCTGAGACGAATGGGCCTGGCCGGTTGACTTTGGGCCGATCGGATAAGTTTAGGCCGAACCAGTGTCTTGGCCGAATAGGAGGTTGCCGACTGAATCGAGCTCTGACCGAATAGGTCCAGGCAAATGTGGAGTCGGCCGAATCAAACCTTGAGCTGATCGAATGGGCTAGGGCGACTGAGGTTAGGCGGAATGACAATGGTGTAGTGGCGACCAACTGGCTAGGGACGAATGACTCCTACTTCGGCCGAATAAGGGCTGTTTCGGCTAGACATTCGGCGAATGGATGATGCAAGTTGGCTAAGGCCATTCGGCGAATGAGGATGGGTGGCCTATTCGACCTTGACTCTTTCGGCCAGCTGGTTCTTTGGCCATTCGGCCTGCCGGACTCAACCACCAAAGCATCCATGGTTTCTCACAAATCAGCTAAGTTAGATGAGAGGGTTTGTTCCTAAGCTCTCTAAACTTGTTCGTGTGTAAATCCTAGAGTTCTAAAGGGTGTAGAACCGGTTGAAATGCAGAGATTCGAAATTAGGGTTTTCAAAACTTCAAAACCGAGCTAAAAATCGAGTTTTACCTCAAATCGACCGGATAAACTCTTAGATTCGCTGTACTTCTGTAATATACAAGTTGTGAGGGTTGTTTAGTGTAACGACCCATTTTATGGAAATATTATAAAACGAACATAATTGGTGTAAAGTTATGTTTATTTTAATCAATGGGTGTTTTATAAGATTTAATTATCTTAAATATTATGTGGTAGGTGTTTTAATTATTTTATGGTGGGTGTTAACTAACATAACTTAGTTAGTTTTAACTAGTTAGAGTTAACTAGTAATAGGGGGACCAAAGGTGTAATTAGCTGAAAGATGTAAAATGGGGAGTTAAAAGTTTTGACTTGGTCAAAATTACACATTCAATATGTGTATGTGGGTCTGTAAACGTGAGGAGGAGGAGGAAGAGCAAGGAGGAAGCCATAAAATTTTGAAGGATGGATCAAATTGGAGCTTAAATCATGATCCCTTCCTTCATGCAAGAGTAGTTTTGTGTTCTCCTAGCATGATATTACAAAGGTAAGAATTTTTTAGTGTTTTTGTTGAGATTTTCATGGGTCTCCTATGGGGGTGTGGGTTTGATGGGTGAAATCAAAAATTAGAAGTTTTAATGGTGTCATATTTTCTAATCATCATGGATATCATCTAGGAACAACATTTCGATCATTTCATTGAGTTTGAAGTAGATGATTAAAATGGGGTTTGCATGTTCATGAAGAAGATGAACTAGGAGTTTTAAAATGGGTATTAGATGATAGCTTTATGGTTTCTAACATTTGAAATTTGTTTCACCTTGGTGATTGTTGAAAATGGATGATTAGAAACATAAATGGGGGAAATTGATGGAGTTTAGAAGTAATTGAAATATGTAGGTGAAAATCATGCGCACAAGTTGTTTGATGAAATGTCAACAACTTAAATTTTTACCTAAGAATGGGTTTAAATGGATGGGTGATGTCAATTGGTTTCTATGATCATAAAAGATGAAAATTTTGTGATTAGGATGTCATTTGACTATGATTTAGGTGTAATTGGTGATAATGGGTCAATTGGATGTAATTTGACTAGTTATAGTCAACCTTTGTATTAAACCTATTAGCTGTGATAATAGGAAGCGTTAAAGGAGGTGTTAGCGTAATCAAACGACCCGGAAAAGGAGATTGTGGTGGTGGATAGCTTGTCGGGGCAAGGTAAGTCACACACCTATTATACTTGATGTTGTAAAATGGGTGTTATGCATATATATGTATATATGTATGTAGATGTATGTGGAATAAACATGGAATGTTTAATTTGGTGAATTGGTGTTTGTACAGATGTTGTTGGACAATAACATGCAATAGGTGTTATATTTGCTTAGTTATTGTAGTGTAGAATGTTTACTTTTGATGCGGCATAATAAGAATAATTCACAAGAGGTGTGAACGTCTTATTGAAGTTTGACCGAAATTGGTCAAACAATTCACAAGATGTGTGAATATGTAAATTGGGTGAATTTGTGTTTGTATGATTGGTGTTTGACAATAATATGCAATATGTGTTACATTTGCGTAGTTATTGTAAATTTTGTATGTTTACAAGTGGTGTGTAGAAGTATGAATGATTCACAAGAGGTGTGAACTTCATATTTGAAATTTGACTGAAATTGGTCAAATGATACATAAGAGGTGTGAAGGAGAAATTAATTGGTGTTAGGTTACTTGGTGTTGACAATAACATGCAATAGGTGTTTAAATTGCTTAGTTATTGTGATTTTCTTATGTTTATAAGGGGTGTGGTGAAATAAGAATGATTCACAAGGTGTGTGAACTTCTTATTTGAAGTTTGACTAAAATGTAGTCAAATAATTCACGTGAGGTGTAAATGTGAATTGGGTTGAATCACAAGTTGTGTGATCTTCCATTGGTGAAGTTATGGTGTTTAGGTAAATCACAAGTGGTGTGATTACCTACCTTGAGAATCCTTAGTGAAAAAGGAAGCATCAAGGGAATGGTGAATAATTTGACTTTATTTGGTGATTTTTATGTTCTAATACATTAAATTTGTTTTAAGGTGTTTATGAATATGCATTTCATATGTTGAATATGTTGAATTAATGTAACAAATGGAAATCCTTGGGGAAAAGGAAGTTCCATTAGTTTTGGGTGAAATTTTGTGTGGTTAATGGGTTTTGGTGTAAATGACCCGTTTAATAAATCGTTTGATGATTAACTTAATTATGACACCAATTTATGTTTTGGAACTTGGTAGTTATGTTTCAAAGGTGTTATGGGATGTATTTGGGAGAAACGGAAGGGTTGATACGATCCGGGGTGGTTACGGAGGTGTAAAACGCGAAAAAAGTGATATTTGGTATGTGCAGGGAGCATAAGCTATGCCCTGGGCATAGCCTACGGCTGAGTGCTTCTGTTAAGGTGACCATAGCCTACGGTCAGACCATAAGCTACGATTGTAGGGTTCTGTTTAAAATGTCCATAGCCTACGGTCAGGCCATAAGCTACGGCTGGGGGTGTCCAAAATCACTCACTTTGGTCGTTTAATCGCGTTTTAGGATCTAATAACCTTCCGTTATGAACGAAAGAGTATACATAGGTGTTCTTACTTAGTTCTAACGAACTAATGGTGATTTAAATGTGGTGTTTTGTAGGTGAACGTAAAGGGTGATGGCACGCGTGATCGGGAATAGTATGGAGGATCGGATCGAACATGTTTTGGTTTAAACCCAACGACTTTTTGTGAATTGTACTTAATGTTGTAATTGGGTTTTCAAATGTAGAATTAACCTAACTTTACATGTTTTGGTGAAAACTTTGGATATTTTGGGTGATGAAAATGGATGTTTATTTTTGAAAAATCTGGGACCTATTTTGAAATGTTGCATTAAACACGTGTTATACGTGGGTGGATTATGGGGCTTACATTTAGACACCAAAATTACACGATTTCGTTGAGATTCGGGTAAGTTCTTGTAGAGAGAAGGTAGAGAGTGGTTTTAGAGAGAGAGTGAACGAGATGGAGATGAAAATAGCTGGTTGGTGGAGGTTGTTGGGGTTTAATTGCCTCATTAAATGAGGAGTAAATACCCGGGTTCGTTCGGGTTCGTTCGGTTTCGTAGAGAAACGACCCGGTTTTAAGATAGAAGTTATAAAATTGTTTTAGGTTGTGATTCCTAATAAATTAACTAAATATCTTCTGTTTATTTTAAATTTTACAAATATTTAATTCACGTTTAAATCGAATCGCGCAGTCATCGCGCGTATTTGTTCGAATCGTCACCCGATCAAATACGACGGTAACCACACTTTTCAATATTGTTTTCTAATTATTGGATAACATTCAGAACGTTAAACTTTCAAATATATTCGTACAGATCGTCACCTATACGAATGATCCGTCGGTTTAGCATTCACGTAACGACATCCGTTGTTGTTTTATTCTGTAAAGTCTCACATACGTTTATACATAATAAAACCCTAACACATAATCATATGATGGTTCAGTATTGCCAGATAATTATCTGACTCAAGAACCCTAGTTCTGAACTTTGTCTTTTGAACTGATTCTGAATTTGTTCGTTGATGGCATGAAATAACAATGAAACATGATATGAATATGATAAACAATGAAAACACATATAGTTCGTACCTGATTACTGTTCGTTTTACTGTAGCGATCACTGTTCCGGTGCCGGTTCCGGCACTGTTGTTACAGTAATCCTGATATGTCCTCAGGAAATACTTCAGGAAAATATTTGACTACTGGAATGTCTTTGATTTGTTTAAGTGGAGACTTGTGCTCAGTCACGTGTGCCAGGAAAGCATAACATCCTTTCCTTAAGAATTTCTGAGCTCGCATACAAGAAATGATACCAGGTTTCCTACCAGCTCGTTCTCCTTGAACTATCAGTGTATTGCCATCAGATAATGGAATACGGATCATCTTGTTTTGACAGACAACTTCCGCTTGGTTATCAGAAAGCCAATCCATGCCAACAACGACATCAAAGCTCCCAGGCTCAATAGGAAGTCAATTGATATTGAAAAGATGATCATTCAAATTTAAAGAACATCCTTGAATTACACTGTTAGTTTTGATTAACTTGCTATTAGCAAGTTCAATGACATAACGAGTTTCTAGATCTACCGTAGGCAATGAAAGTAATGATGCAAATTCAGGAGAGATAAAACTCTTATCTGCCCCTGTATCAAACAGAACTGATGCGTAAAGGTTATTAAGAAGAAACGTACCAGTGACAATATTTGCATCATGCCTTGCCTCAGTTGCACCAATCTAAAAAGCTCTCCCCCTAGCGTCATTCCCTTAATTGGTGTTGTTGTTCGGGCAGTTCCTCATAAGATGGTCAGGACTTCCACACTTGAAGCATGACCGGTTGTTTTGAGTGGTTTGTGGTGGTGCTTGGTTTGGTGATTGAGCAGGAAAGTTGCAATATTTAGCATAGTGTCCCACTCGGTTACAGTTCAGGCAAACAGGACACGGTCCTATGTGATGGAATGGACACTTATTGCGTTTGGGCGCCTGCCCCGTATAAGTTTTCCTCTCAGAAACAGTTGCACCATAGTTCTTCATAATTGGTTTGCCCTGGCTAGTCTCAGCCGGAGCTTTTGCCTTGGTTTTGCCAAACCACTTTCGTTTAGTACCTTTTGAAACATTACCGATATCACAACGGCTCACCGTCGTCTGAGTTTTCAAGGACAGAGTACCACTCCTTACCGCCTCATTGGTAAGCTTAGTGGTTAAAAGAATTGTATGTTTCAGAGTTGTAGGTTCAGCTGCAGTCACCATTCCCCAAATCTGGGGAATCAAACCCTTAATGTACTTCTCGACCAAAGCTGCTTCCGTAGGAAACATATCGGGAAGTAAGCAAGTAAGTTCATGAAACCGATCGGTATAAGCTAAACAATCAGCACCGATCATCGAATGATTCCAGAATTCTTCCTGGAGTTTTTGGATTTTAGTAATTGGGCAGTATTCTGATCTAATCAGAATTTTAAAATCGTTCCAGCCCATCGAGTCGACTGTAACTGTGCCCAAAGTCTTAGCCTGGGTATTCCACCAGGTTAAAGCTGAATCTTTCAAAGAACAGGCGGCATAAGACACTTTATGCTCCTCCAAACACTGGCTGATTTTAAGTTTGGTTTCCATCTCCCCAATCCACCTTAAAAGACCAGCCGCTCCTTCTTTGCCTGTAAAAGTAGGAGGGTTGCAGGAAGCAAAATACTTATAAGTACATCCCTGTCGTGGTGGATCAGGAGCAGTTGTAGTTGTAACGGTGGTCTGATGAGTTTCGGTGTGTCCACCAGTGACATTTTGTTCTACATGACCCCCACCAAAACCCGAAGTATTGTGTTGCTGGTGTGACATTACAATACCAGCGGCTGATAGCTGTTCTTTCACTATTCGTGCTATCATTTGTTCGTTCAATACTGATCCACTGGGAGCTGTCGGTGGAACCGTGTTCTGGTTTTGGTCAACGGGTGGAACAGTGTTCGTCTCTAGATTAACACGCGGATCCGGATTCGATTGTACGTTCATCAGCGGAACTTGTTCCGATTCAGGGTTAGCAATATTCCAGCCAACTCTCTTGGCTGGGCGACCTCGTTTTGGAGCCATTGTTCTGCTCACATGTAGACAAACTCAGGTCAGTTCAAGAACAATAATTAAATAACCCTTGTTCAATCACATAAATTCAATCATATTCAGTTATACTGAAATTTATATTGAAGTGTGATTATAAAAGCAAAGTATAACTACATTGACATAGTTAAGATATGTTCTCAATACACATAGATCACACAGATGTTCGTAGTTATACTCAGTCCTGTAAATTCAAAAACATGTTAAAATATTTCACAGCTCACAGTACTGTGATATAAGTATGTTATTACCCATGTTTTTGATATATTAACATTCAGGACATTGATAAGTTCTCACCTTGATATGTTCTCACGTTGATATGTTCTCACAGTGATAAGTTCTCACAATGATATGTTCTCACGTTGATATGTTCTCACGTTGATATGTTCTCACGTTGATATGTTCTCACAGTGATAAGTTCTCACAATGATATGTTCTCATACAGATATGTTCTCACACAGAATTGTTCACACAGTTCTATGATACGTTGCCACACAGGCAATAGATATGTTCTCAGAGTGATATGATACATTGCCACACTGGCAATAGATATGTTCTCGTTCACATATGTTCTCACACAGAATTGTTCACATAGTTCTATGATATGTTGCCACACAGGCAATAGATGTGTTCTCGTTCAGATATGTTCTCACAGTTCTGATTATAGTTCACACAGGTTTATTAGAAAGACATAGTTCACACATCACCAATGTAGCTCATTACACTAACAGATACACAAAAGTAACCATTTTATTAACACTATCATAAAGTTTTGATACAATAGAGTGTTACTATTACATCCATACAGATAACAGCCTAACCGCCAACGGTATATACAATGAGAAATCCCAAAAATGAAAGATGTCCGATCAGACTTACCGTAAGAAATACGGTAAGCAGGCTAGCACAATAGCTATAATAGCCAATACTATAGCTAAATATAAGAGTCTAGCCTCGATGCTCATCATCCCGAGCATCCAAATCCACCCCTGCAATCTCTCTCTCTAGACTGCAACTTGCTGCCAAAATACAGCAACCAACGCCTGTCTCCATGACCTATTAAGCCGTTCCTCCACAGTCGTTCTCCACGCCTGAGTATCAATACCCATAAGATTCACCTGCTCCATCAAATTCAGGTGTGAAGTGAGGATCTCCAGTATGGTAGCATGGGTATCCTCAAGGGTAGTTTGGTGACGGTGTAGGTCGTGTCTCAGGCCCTGCAGGTCTTGAGAGACCTACTGCATCTGGGCCCGCAGCTCGGCTTGGTGGGAGGATTCTCTCACCTCATGAACAGTCTGAGGCTCATCCCGTGGAGCCATCTGATGTCATGGGGGCAGTCCTGTGGTCTTGCGGGCCTGTCCCCGCATCCTCCTAAGTCCGTCCCAAGCAGGAACTCTCTGTGGGGACTGACTATGCCGTCCCTCCGCTGCTATGTCCTCAGCATTAGGCTGTGAGTGTCCGTGGGATACGGACTGTGCTGGTGGTGGTGGTGGTAATGGTGATGGTGGTGGTGGAGTAGCATATCTAGGAGCTGATGGTGTGCGTGGTACTGCAGGTGTCGCCTGAGAGGCTGCAGACGAAACTTCATCAGGATCGGAGTCTGGTCCTGCACTAGAACTCGGGGTATCATCCAACACAATATAAGGAAATCTCTGATAAATATATATTTCTCCTTGGTCGGCCATCGTTGTACAATCAAAATCTCTAATCAGTATCATGAAATAAATATTGAACAACAATATTTAACATGAACATGATATGATATCTATTCCTATCTCAAGGCAACTACTTGTCCTTATAGTTATTAATGTTCTGCTTGAATTAAATCAAACTAGAACGCACACATGTTGCAAATTTCAGTTATGCTGGCAACTCATAACTGGAATTCGTACCACCTGATTATCCTGGCTTAATTCAAAACAAGTTATGTTCATTAGTTATGTTCGGTTCTCTCTGTGTCACTATCCGAGCCTATGGTTATAGTCTAGGTCTCTAAGTCAACCTAATTCTCTATAACCTGTGGCTCTGATACCACCCTGTCACACCCCTACCTCACGTCACCTGTTGATGATGTCATTGAAATGGTTGCGGAAGCATAGTGGTGATGTCTCAGAGATAAGGGGTGACTTACTTGATCCGATATCACAAGCACACAGATTAACTTAAAAGAAATACATTACAAGGATGTCGCAATCACAACCAACATTACTTTATATAATCTAAGTGTATTACATTTATTTAATTACAAATGCTTAAAGTGCTGCCTCACCGGGTGGTCACTGTCTTCCTGCAAAAAGATTTAAATTTGAAACGTCAGCACAAAGCTGGTGAGATCATACAGTTCAAGTTCCACAATATGATATGATATGTAATTATAAGTTCTCAAAATGTTCTGTTCAAGATAACCATGGGACCCGTATCTAGTTCCTTTCGGACTGTTCTGTTCTTGTTCTATAAAGATACTACCCGTCGGTAAATATCTTGGTGCCTCATTGTCTTAATGTCTATCACCACATTAAGAAGTTCTGGAAACAGATAACAAACATTTACACCAAGGGGAGTTGCAAGCTCCCGACAAATGGGTAGTCAGCCAATAGTACTATCATTGTTTTCTGTTCGGCCCCACATGGGTTCACTAGATACAGTTCGTACATGAGGACTTAAATTCTGTGATATTGTTCTGTTCTACAGGCAAAATCCCATGAAATCCACAAGTTCTCAACAATCACATGAAATCACGCAGATAACAGTGATACATATCATATAGTTCTGAAAAGTTTTACAGCGCTACGCCGATGTTTATAAAAGAGTAAAAAGAAAAGGGGTTGTACGAAACTCACCTGATAATATAGAGGTAGCAGAATATCTCCCAAACTGAGAATAAAGAGGTGATTCTACATTTATTTATATTTAATGAGTTATTTAGGTTTTAATTTACTGATTAGATCTTTCTGAATGTTCAATGGTAAAGACATTGCTTTGGAAGTCATCAAACTGAGATTAGTTATATAATTGGTTAATTTTAAAGTTGTATCATACAATGTATGATAATGTAGGAACCTACATTAGATTAGATTCCTAATACAAGGTTGATGACACTCTTGATTAATCAGAATAATCTAGGATTAACCAAATAGTTAATGTTGTTGATTATAATGCTAAAACATTTTCTAGATGGTGTAATGGCTTAGGAATGATCCATCCTTGTTATTGATTATCCAATTATCATGAAATATCCCAATGTAGCATTAGGATAGGTGCAATAACCATGTTTAACATACTAATCTGACCGTTATCATAAACATCAGATAATCATTCCAATGAGTATGTTAATGGTTGTGATTAGTTTGAAACACTTGGATTCAACCTTGCATTTCAAAGATCAATCAAACTAATCACCTACATTGTCATAATCAAATGGTTTAAACCATTATAATCATGGATATGATTTCATGCAAACCGGGCATTATAACGGATCAAAACAAGGATTTAACCGTTAAAACATCGTGTTCTTTGTTTATAATCAATCCTAGCCATCATCTAGGCAATAATCAACAATCCTAACTATGTCATTACGTTCAAAATCAAGATCTAATCAATCAAAATCAAACTAGAAGGTTAAAACGAATTGTTACCTATTCAGACGGATTTCTGACTTCAAAACAACGATCAGTACTTGCAGATAAGTTCCCTGGTGCGATCCACACGATCAGAGGTCTTTAAAACTGAGATTAATGGTGATTTGGTTGTGTTTTTCGTCTAAAGATGAAGAGAGTTCGAAGTAAAGAAAATTTTTAACTTCTGCATGAAATCTGGTGAAGAAGATCAACTTTCTCCACCGCCTCACCCGTCGCGTATCGCGATGAGGATCCTAAGAAGGCTTCGCGTACCGCAAAGAATTCCGGGAATCTCATATATTTTTCATGTATCGCGTACCACGGAGAACCCTCATCCTAGCCTTCGCGTACCACGATGAGTCCAGGAGTTCAATACTTGGAAATTTTTCTTTGTTTTTCGATTCCGTGCAATCCAAGACTCCGTTTTGCACACGGTTTTCGCCCACGTTCATCATTTCTCGCATACTATCGATCTGTAATAATTTTAATCGCCAAATCAACACGGATTTCTAGAACGACCAAATGTGATCCCGTCATCAATGACGTAATTCTCAACTACAATTGTCACAACTCGTTTCTCAACCGATTCGCGAGATCTTGGAGCCTAAACGACCGCGAGATCGAGAAGAACAAGAATCCACGAAGAAACTCTTCATTTGGTCAACATTCGAGGTAAATCCGAGGCTTTTACTTTTCGATTTTGGTTAAAAACTCTATTAGGACATGGTTATCATCTTTTTACACCACTTTTAAGTGTTATATGTGTTCATCGGGCTAGTAGTGACCATAGGAGACCATGAACGAACTCACAAGTTTAGGGACATGTGGATGAGGATGATGAACAGGTTCAGCTCGTGAGGGGCACAGGTCGGCGAACCTGTGTGGCTCAGCCGAACCTTTCAGTCGCCATCCAAGGTGCTCACGAACCTATCCATACAACAACCCTAATGGCCGAACCTCCTTAGCCACAGCCGAACCTAATCCAGCTTCTGAGTTGAATCACGCGAACCCCTTCTCAGCAAACCCTAGGTAGGCGAACCCATTTTGGTTAGCCGAACCCTGGTACACCCGAAGCTGCTGACCTTAGCCGAACCTCGGCCCAGGCGACCCCTAGGCGAACCTTGGCCTAGGCGAACCTCAACCACCGAACCTTGCATGGCAGTGAACCAATGATTTGTTGGATGCATGCTAGCCAAACCTGGGCGAGGCAAAACTATACTAGGCGAACCTATCCATGCAACCTTAGCAGCTGAACTTATGACCATTGGGGCTGGATATATGCGACCGAACCCTAGCTGATGGAGTGGTAATCTTGGCCAAACCTCTTAGACAATGGGACTTAGGGCAGCAAACCTATTGTCTATGCTAACCCTTATCATGGCCAACCCTTATGAGCCACAAACCTAGAACTCTAGGCTACCGGACTTGGGTTTTTTATTTAATTAAGAACCGGGCGAACCTAAGTTGGTCGGGCTAAGGGAAGGAAATAAGATGAAGCACAAAATGAAGGATAAACAAAGGGAATCTAAACTAAGTGTAACCATTCATGTATGGATATTCAAGAATCACCACCTTTTATATAATAGAGGAAAAATAATAAAATTTTGTATTATTGGTTATGTACATTGAAATATCTTATATGAATAACCTAAGTGTGAACTTTTAAAACCTAAAGCTTAATTTAAGTAACTTAAAATTTTGGTGGTCAAGTTAATGGAACATACATGTGTGTATTGACGTGTGTACGATTAGGGTTATCACCTTGGAGTACACATGTCTATGAGAATACACATAATATATCATAATGAGTTTATCATTACAAGAGAACTAAGATTAGCGAGTCTAAACTACAACTTCGTGATGAACGCTTATAAAATGTTGAGTATTCATTCTAACTTAGAATAAATAAACTAAGATAATGGAACACTAATGATTCAAAAGTAAACATTTACGAATATTTAATCGAAATAAAGCGCATACACTTATGAACATGAACACATGATAATTACAGGTTGATTGATTTGTATACGCAAGCGCGCATTCTACGAAAACACTGATTCTAAGGACTCAGGTGAGTTCTCATAACCTCCTTTTAAAACTATTTTTTGTTTATAAACTCGGAGGTGGAACATGTATACCAATATTTAAAATATTATTTGATAACACATGGGTGACACCTGGATTATCAGTATAATATTCATATTATTGAATTACTATTGATGGTGAATTGTTATGATTGATTGCATATTTCGTGAGTCATTGTTGATTGAGTTGACTTCGGTCCTCCGCGATGATTGAATTGCCGTTGATTGAGTTGACTAAGGTCCTCCGCTGTGATTCCACTGTTGGTGGAGTTTGTCACACCCCCAAATTCCCACTCGTGGTGTCAGTCCACGTGGGTGTGACGTGGCCAGGATCACAGCACATGGTCATATAGAACGACTCTATATGAGTTATACAATCACACAGTTTTATAAAGCAAACAAGTTTTCAAATAAGGCAGCGAAATGTTTATAACAAAAGCAGCGTAAATGTTTTAATATCATAAGTAAATAAAGTTGCCGCGGAAATTAATTGTCCAAGACACTACATAGTTAAACTGTGTTTAAAACAGACAAATGCACACAAAACCTAGGACATGAGTCTATATGCCATTCAGACTCCTTAAGGCTTCCTTGAGTGCGTCCTAGCGTGTGCTCCATTAGTTACCTGAGAATACATGCGAAAAGTGTCAACTAAAAAGTTGGTGAGTTCACAGGTTTAGACAGACAGTAATAGTAAACAGACATATACTGAGTATGTTAAGTTTAGTTGTTGGATACTACGATCCGTGGAGTGTGTCATGTCATCTTACCGAAACTCGACTGTTTCCGTTTGCCTCTGCGGGTCATCGCTGAACCCGACATCTACATCGATATTACACTCGTTATGACCTCCAGTCAACGTTGTTGCCGAGTGGGCTAGTCAAACCCAGTAGTACTACGTAATAACGACTCGTTTGTCATACAACTGACGGTAAGGATAAGTGAGGACTCTATGCGATAAAAGTTACACTCAAAAATAGTTTCACGACATACCATTCATATATCTAAGACAGTTGCATAGTAATCTCACCCCAATAGTTTAGGAAAACAGTTAAAGAGTAAAAGTGGGGTTGTAAACTCACCTGAGTTAAGTAGTGCGCGTTCTTCACGAGAACGGTGTAGCTCGCCGGCTAGTGGTTTCCTATTTCACATAGGTACCATAAGTTTGTGTTTGCATACATGTGGGCCTCACATGACCATGTTCGTGTTTAACAACATCCAAGTTGTTATGTGGGTCGAGTTGACCGTGTTTGACCGTGTTGACCGTATTGACCGTGTTTGACCTAACGACCCGTTGGTGACGGTCATGGATCACGTGTGTGTGTGTAACGTGCGGTTTAGTGTCGAGTGATGTGTACGGATACCAAGGTCACTTTCATGAGGAAACTTACTATTTATAGTAAGCTTCTATTTTAGGAAAGTTTCCAAATTAGGCAAGTCATGTAAGAAATTATATTCCGATTATTCTAACATGCATATTCATCCTAAGTGAGCATGTTATCACATAGCACCCAGTTACACTTAGCCGATTTAGCACGTAAAAGTTACTATAATTAGAAAGTTACTAAAATAAGCATGTGTCACAAGGTCTAGATATAAATCTCCTCATAATATCATCATCCTAGTTCTAATTAATCATTCAATCACATTTTTCATAATGAACTTGATAACACTTATAGACTTTGCAAAATAAAGTTACGTTTTATAGTAACTTGTAACAATGTGCACATATATCATTCCTTCAAAGCATATATCCTTCAATATCATCATATTGACATTAAACGAGCATGTTAGACTCTAAACATTATCAAACTCATCATTTTAGAGCAACATTGTAACAAAAAGTTTCTATATTTAGAAACATTCACAAATCATGCCTTTGACTATCCTATTGCATCAGTAATTGTCATATTAACTCATAAACATCATTTGTGAACATAACTTATGGACCTAATCATACAAAGATGACCATTTCATCAAAAATGCACAACTTGTAACATTAAAGTTTCCATATTTAGTAATAATGCCCAAGTGGCCATTACACGACATAACTCTTCATTCTAACCATGTAGAACATCTCAAATATCATTTCTAATAACATTTCAATATCAAATATCATGCCAATAGTCTTAGATCATACATGCATGTTACTAGAAACACCCATTTGTGACCAAATCATCAATATACATGTTAACATCATCATGGATCGTCATAGAAACTCATTTAGTCAATCTAGATCATCAAATAACACAAGATCATCATCAAACCCAGATCCAAACAAGGAAAAATTCGTGCATGTGAAGTGTTAGTGATTGCATGTGGGTATTTCCCATTGCATGTGGGTTTAGAAGTGTTTTCAAGCCCAGTAAGCCCAATTTTGTTGTTTCGAACCGACTTTCGCGTATTTCACGATTACGATCATATTTTCTTGACATTTAGGCATTGTTCCACCTATTCTAGGTTCCCTAGAACCTAAGTATAGTGAAAGTGTACTGTAATTTGATCCGTTCACCAACGTTCGATATTCAAGACACGTGCGAGTGTTGTGCGATAATTTCTCAAATTATCGGTGTGTTTGGTCTGTTGTGCCACGTGTCACACTAAATATAATTATTCTAGTGCCACGTATGAAATAATAATATACGTTATTATTCAAATAAAATAAATGCTGACCTGGAATTTGCGAGGTGTCACATCATCCCCCAGTTAATAGGAATTTCGTCCCGAAATTCAGTTCGTGTGGCTCGTGCCAGTTTGGTCGGAGAATAAGTGAGGGTATTTCTTTTTCATCTGGTCCTCTCGCTCCCAGGTGTATTCCGGTCCACGTCGTGAATTCCATCGTACCTTAACTATTGGTATCTTACTGAGTTTAAGCTTCTTGATTTCCCGGTCCATAATTTCCACCGGTTCCTCAACGAAGTGTAGTTGTTCATCAATCTGAATTTCCTCTAAATGAATTGCGAGCGTCTCGTCCGATAAGCATTTCTTGAGGTTCGATATGTGGAATACATTGTGCACGCTGCTCAATTCCTATGCTAGCTGTAATTCGTAGGCCACGGGGCCTATCCGTTTAGTGATCTCAAATGGTCCGATGTAACGAGGATTTAACTTTCCCCGCTTCCCGAATCGGATCACTCCCTTCAAGGCGAGACTTTAAGAAGTACTCGATCTCCTACTTGGAATTCCAAAGGCTTGCGCCTTTTGTCGGCATAGCTTTTCTGTCTATCCCGAGCTGTTGCCATTCTGTTACGTATCTGCACTATCTTTTCTGTTGTTTCGTGCACAAGTTCGGGTCCGGTCAGTTGACTTTCGCCAACTTCTGCCCAACAGAGCGGTGATCTGCACTTACGTCCGTAAAGTGCTTCAAACGGTGCAGCTCCAATGCTGGTGTGATAGTTGTTATTATATAAGAACTCAACTAAAGGTAAGTGAGTCTCCCAGCTGTTACCGAAGTCGATTACACATGCCCGAAGCACGTCCTCCAAGGTCTGGATGGTTCGTTCACTATGTCCATCCGTCTGCGGGTGATAAGCAGTGCTCATGTCCAACCTCGTCCCGAGTGCCTTGTGTAAGGACTTCCAAAAATGTGCCGTGAAACGGCTGTCTCAGTCGGATATTATGGAGATTGGGACTCCGTGTCTGGATACGATTTCCTTCAAGTATATTCGGGTTAGCTTCTCCAACTTATCGGTTTCCTTAATCGGTAGGAAGTGTGCCGATTTCGTGAGTTGGTCTACGATAACCCAGATGGTATCGCAACCGCTTGCCGTCTTCGGCAGCTTGGTGATAAAATCCATGGAAATATGTTCCCATTTCCAAACTGGAATTTCTGGTTGTTGAAGTAACCCTGACGGTTTCTGATATTCGACCTTGACCTTAGAGCAAGTCAGACACTTACTCACATAAGCCGCGATTTCCGACTTCATGTTAGGCCACCAGTACGTTGTCTTCAAATCGTGATACATTTTTTCAGAACCTGGATGTACTGAGTATCGGCTCTTGTGAGCTTCATCCATCACGACTTCCCTCAGTCCCCCGTAGTGTGGAATCCAAACCCGATCCATCAGATAGTAAGCTCCGTCGTCTTTCTGTTTCATCTGTTTATCCGTACCCCGCATAGCTTCGTGGGTAAGGTTTTCCTTTTTCAGAGCTTCTTGTTGTGCGACTCGGATTTGATTAGGTAGCTCAGAGTGAATGGTGAGTTGTAGTGCACGTACGCGTTTGGTTGTCTCTTTTCTGCTCAGCGCGTCAGCTACTACGTTGGCCTTTCCAGGATGATACTTGATTGCACAATCATAATCGCCTATTAGCTAGACCAATCTGCGTTGTCTCATGTTTAGCTCCTTTTGGTCGAATATGTGTTGTAGGCTCTTATGATCGGTGAAAATTGTGCACTTGGTGCCGTACAGATAGCGTCGCCAGATCTTCAGTGCGAACACTACGGCTCCCAACTCCAGATCATGAGTTATGTAATTCTTCTCGTGCACCTTTAGTTGTCGTGACGCATAAGCTATGACCTTCTCGCGTTGCATCAGCACACAACCGAGTCCTTGCTTTGATGCGTGACAGTAGACTACAAAGTCTTCGCATCCGCCTGGTAGTGATAGGGTCGGTGCGCTGCATAACTTTTGTTTCAATAAGTCGAAAGCAGCTTCTTGCTTTTCTCCCCATTCGAACTTCTTGTCTTTGTGCGTAAGGGATGTCAATGATTGCGCGATCTTCGAAAATCCTTCGATAAATCGCCTGTAGTACCCAGCCAATCCCAGAAACTGTCGCACCTCTGTCGGTGTCTTGGGTGATGTCCAGTTCTTGATTGCCTCGATCTTGGCTGGGTCTACGTGTATTCCTTTCTCGTTCACTACATGTCCAAGAAACTGAACTTCGCGAATCCAAAAATCGCATTTGGAAAATTTCGCGTATAGTTGTTCCTTCTTCAGTAGTTCCAAGACACGTCTTAAGTGATAGGCATGTTCTTCTTGGGTCTTGGAGTATATCAGGATATCATCAATAAATAGGATTACGAACTTATCGAGGTACGGCTTACACACCCGATTCATGAGATCCATGAATATTGCCGGTGCGTTGGTCAGCCCAAACGGCATAACCAGAAACTCATAATGTCCGTACCGTGTCCTGAAGGCTGTCTTCGGTATGTCCTCCTCTTGTATTCTTAGTTGATGGTAACCGGATCTTAAATCAATCTTCGAATAGTAGCTTGACCCTTGTAATTGGTCAAACAGAGCATCTATCCGAGGTAAAGGGTATCGATTCTTGATCGTTACCTTGTTCAGTTCCCGGTAGTCTATACACATACGGAACGATCCGTCCTTTTTCTTCACGAACAAGACTGGTGCTCCCCAAGGTGAGAAGCTCGATCGGATAAATCCTTTATCTAACAACTCTTGTAGTTGATTAGATAGTTCTTGCATTTCAGTAGGAGCCAATCGGTATGGTGCTTTGGCTATTGGTGCTGCTCCTGGCGTTATATCTATCTGAAACTCCACTTGTCGCGCTGGTGGTAGTCCCGGTAGATCGTCAGGAAAGACTTCTGGATAATCGCGAACAACAGCGATGTCCTCGATCTTTCGTTCCTTCTTTGGTTGTTCGGTGATATGTGCCAGGATAGCCGTGTACCCCTTCTTCAGGTATTTGCTTGCCTTCATGCAGGACATGATGTTCAACGGTATTCCGCGCCATTCTCCTTGGATTGAGATCTGCTCTCCACATGGCAACGTAATTCGCACAATCTTCTCGTTGCACACAATCTCAACGTGGTTTGCAGATAGCCAATCCATTCCAATCACCACGTCGAAGCTCCCAAGAGTTACCGGCATCAGGTCAATCACCAGTTGGTGGTCTGCTAATGTCAGAACACACCCCTTGATGATATGTTGTGTTTCTATCAGCTTGCCGTCTGCTAACTCTACGGTGTACTTATGGTCTAGTGGTGTTGGTGTCGTATTAAGCAGTTTACTAAAGTCACTAGAGATAAAACTCCTATCGGCACCGATATCAAATAATATACTAGCATAGACATTATTTAAAAGAAACGTACCGGTGACGACGTTCGGATCATCTTTTGCTTCTCCCGAGCCAATCACAAAGGCTCGTCCCCTAGCTGGATTGCCGCCAGCGTTCTTGTTTTGCGGGCAGTCTCGGCGCATGTGCCCCGGCTTTCCGTAAGTGAAACACCCCTTTAATGTGTCATTCTTGTTGAGATTGGGGTTGGGGTTTGATCGGCATTCTTTGGCCAGATGTCCGTTCTTTCCACAGTTAGTGCACCGGACCCTCCGGCATGGGCCATGATGATGATATGAGCAGTTGTTGCATTTGGGGTTGTTGCCCCAATATCCCCCCTTGTCCTGATTGTTTGGCTGAGTGGCGGTGAAGACGTTTGCAGGTGTTTGCCATTGCTGGGTTGGTTGCTGAGGTGAGAAAGTTCGGTTGTTGTTGGGCTCCCACTTACGCTTGGGTTCTTGGGGCTTCAGATGTTCTCCCCTCTTTGGCAGCTTTCCCTGGGCTACTGCCTGATCAGTTAATTTGTGAGCCAAGCGAATTAGTGGTTGGATGGTGGTGTGATCAGAAGCTGTCACTGTGCTCCGTATCTGTTCCGGCAACCCAATAATGAATTGCTCAATCTTCTTGTACTCCAGCGTCACCATTGCCGGGCACAGCTTGTACAATTCATGAAATCGAGTACAGTATTTTTCGATTTCGGATCCCACCATCTTGTGCACCCAGAACTCTTCCTCAAGCTTTCTGATTTCATCACGGGGACAGTATTCCTCATGAAGCATCGGGTGAAGTTTTCCCATGGGATAGTATTTGCAGTCTCCAATCCTAAGGTTTGGACATGTGTGTTCCACCAGGTGAGGACTGGTCCCTCCAGAGTCCCGGTGGCATACTTTACTCGGTTTTCCTTCGAGCACTCAGACATGGGGAATACCGACTCCAATTTCTCGATCCAGCGAAGCAGTCCCACTGCTCCCTCGGGACCCTGGAACTTGTGAGGGTGGCAGCTCAGAAAGGCTTTAAACGAGCATCCCTTTGCTGCGCTCCCTTGGGATCCGTTATTGGTGCCGCTAGTCTCGCTGGCAAGTCGGTTTGCTTCGTACTCAGCGAGTACTTTGTTGACCTTACGTTCGACCATCATGTTGATTCTTGCCTTCTCGGCCTTACGCTTGAGATTGCGGGCATTGGGTCCCCTTCCAGACATGATTCTATATGGAAAGGTTAGAACGTTAGTTAGCATGAGTTAGAGTGTTAGCCGATTGTCATGTCAAAAGTCAAGTTAGATGTCATGTTAGCAAGCAACCATAATCAAGACATAATAAGTAAAGCAATGCATCATTTCATTAATAATAATAACTTGAAGTACAATGATTTTCAAAAGAGATACTTTTACAAAAGTTCCTATGAGCACATCCCGCTCATCTGAGAATACAAAAGCAAAATAACTGAAGAGAATAAAAATACTGAAATAAGAAATCTACTAGACAATCGTGGAGTGTGAATCTCCACTATCGGCAGGACCATCATCATCCTCCTCCTCGGGATCCTCATCCGGATCCTCGTCAAAATCTCCCTCTTCGAGATCCTCTGCCTTGAATTGGGGTTTTGGCTCAGGCTGTTGTTCCTCTAGGAACTGTTCGACCCATGCATTTAACATGGCATCGCTGGCCTGAATCATGGCCTGGTTCTCTTCATTGGCGACCTCCACGGCTGCCAACCGTCCATCGTGCTCATGTGTCACTGCGGCCAAGAAATCCTGCTGCTCCTCGAGCAACATAGTCCTGTCACGAATGTCCGTGACGTCAGTTGCGACCTCCTCCTGTTGCTGGATCACATCCTGAGTCCTAGCGACCAAATCATCCTGTGCTCCCTCGATATGAGAAAGTCCCTCCTCTAAATGCTCCACGCGGCACTGGAGCTGCTGACTATGCTCCAGGAGATCCCTAAACCCATCAGTCATCACGCGTAGCTGACACGACTCACGCCTATATCGTGAGATCAATGTGGCAAATGCCTGCTCCATGGGCATGCCAATCGGTGGTAGTGGTGGTCCAGTAGATGCGTCACCTAACAAAGGTAACTTAGGTACTCTCTCTTCCCTCGCCCAAACAGCAAGGGTAGTAGGGTACCAGTCCCGTGGTCCCCTGCTGGTCGAGGGTCGAAGCCTCTTGGGCTCCTGAGCATGTACCTGCTCCACCATATCCCGGATCCTCTGCCTGTCCTCGTCGGTAAGCTCGTACTCATACGAGCGCTTCTTCGTGTCCTTCCCGTTCTGATCTTTGTTGTTGTCCATTCCTGCGTTCTAATCAAATAAGTAACATCACATGATAGTAGATAATATTGTTGTGCAATTTCTATTGTAGTGTCTAGTGTAGAGCAGCGGCTATAGTCTAAGTTTACTACATGCAAACCTAGTTCCCTATAACCAAGGCTCTGATACCAATCTGTCACACCCCCAAATTCCCACTCGTGGTGTCAGTCCACATGGGTGTGACGTGGCCAGGATCACAGCTCATGGTCATATAGAACGACTCTATATGAGTTATAGCAAACCAGTTTTCAAATAAGGCAGCGGAATGTTTATAACAAAAGCAGCGGAAATGTTTTAATATCATAAGTAAATAAAGTTGCAGCGGAAAGTGAATTGTTCAAGACACTACATAGTTAAACTGTGTTTAAAACAGACAAATGCACACAAAGCCTAGGACTTGAGTCTATATGCCATTCAGACTCCTTAAGGCTTCCTTGAGTGCGTCCTAGCGTGTGCTCCATTAGTTACCTGAGAATACATGCGAAAAGTGTCAACTAAAAAGTTGGTGAGTTCACAGGTTTAGACAGACAGAAATAGTAAACAGACATATACTGGGTATGTTAAGTTTAGTTGTTGGATACTACGATCCGTGGAGTGTGTCATGTCATCTTACCGAAACTCGACTGTTTCCGTTTGCCTCCGCGGGTCATCGCTGAACCCGACATCTACATCGATATTACACTCGTTATGACCTCCAGTCAACGTTGTTGCCGAGTGGGCTAGTCAAACCCAGTAGTACTACGTAATAACGACTCGTTTGTCATACAACTGACGGTAAGGATAAGTGAGGACTTTATGCGATAAAAGTTACACTCAAAAATAGTTTCACGACATACCAGTCATATATCTAAAACAGTTGCATAGTAATCTCACCCCAATAGTTTAGCAAAACAGTTAAAGAAAAAATGTGGGCTGTAAACTCACCTAAGTTAAGTAGTGCGCACTCTTCACGAGAACGGTGTAGCTCGCCGGCTAGTGGTTACATATATCACATAGGTACCATAAGTTTGTGTTTGCATACATGTGGGCCTCACAGGACCGTGTTCGTGTTTAACAACATCCAAGTTGTTATATGGGTCGAGATGACCGTGTTTGACCATGTTGACCGTATTGACCGTGTTTGACCTAACGACCTGTTGGTGACGGTCTTGGATCAAGTGTGTGTGTGTGTAACGTGCGGTTTAGTGTCGAGTGATGTGTACGGATACCAAGGTCACTTTCGTGAGGAAACTTACTATTTTAGGAAAGTTTCCAAATTAGGCAAGTCATGTAAGAAATTATATTCCGATTATTCTAACATGCATATTCATCCTAAGTGAGCATGTTATCACATAGCACCCAGTTACACTTAGCCGGCTTAGCATGTTTTGCACGTAAAAGTTACTATAATTAGAAAGTTACTAAAATAAGCATGTGTCACAAGGTCTATATATAAATCTCCTCATAATATCATCATCCTAGTTCTAATTAATCATTCAATCACATTTGTCACAACGAACTTGATAACACTTATAGACTTTGCAAAATAAAGTTACTTTTTATAGTGACTTGTAACAATGTGCACATATATCATTCCTTCAAAGCATCTATCCTTCAATATCATCATATTGACATTAAACGAGCATGGTAGACTCTAAACATTATCAAACTCATCATTTTAGAGCAACATTGTAACAAAAAGTTTCTATATTTAGAAACATTCACAAATCATGCCTTTGACTATCCTATTGCATCAGTAATTGTCATATTAACTCATAAACATCATTTGTGAACATAACTTATGGACCTAATCATACAAAGATGACCATTTCATCAAAAATGCACAACTTGTAACATTAAAGTTTCCATATTTAGTAATAATGCCCAAGTGGCCATTACACGACATAACTCTTCATTCTAACCATGTAGAACATCTCAAATATCATGCCAATAGTATTAGATCATACATGCATGTTACTAGAAACACCCATTTGTGACCAAATCATCAATATACATGTTAACATCATCATGGATCGTCATAGAAACTCATTTAGTCAATCTAGATCATCAAATAACACAAGATCATCAACAAACCCAGATCCAAACAAGGAAAAATTTGTGCATGTGAAGTGTTAGTGATTGCATGTGGGTATTTCCCATTGCATGTGGGTTTAGAAGTGTTTTCAAGCTTCATGGATAATAGATCTACCTTCTTGGAGCTCTAAATCAAAGAGATATGGCCTGCAACAGGTTGTAGATCCCCTGAAGATGGTTGATGAATAGCTTGAAGGTGTTAATGAAGATGGTATGCTCCCCCAATGACTTCTTTAAGCTTCTAGATCTCAACTTCCTCAAATGTAAGCTCTTCAATGGTGTCAATGGCTTCCAACAGTGTTTGAGAGGTGAAATGCCGGTTATAATGACGAGTTGGGGCCTGGGATGAATTAGGATAAGAGTAGGGTGGTTAATAGGAATGATTAGCCTTGGATTACTCAAGATTTTGCGTGTTGGAGTCGTCGCGTACCGCGACAGGGGTCTCTGAAAAGCTTCGCGTACCGCGATGGATTTCGGGATCAAATTGTCCGCCCATCCATCGCGTACCGCATTGCTCCTTCTTGTGGGCCTTCGCGTACCGCGATGGGTCCCGGAGGAGCCCAGTAAGCCCAATTTTGTTGTTTCGAACCGACTTTCGCGTATTTCACGATTACGATCATCGTTTCTCGACATTTAGGCATTGTTCCACCTATTCTAGGTTCCCTAGAACCTAAGTATAGTGAAAGTGTACTGTGATTTGATCCACTCACCAACGTTCGATATTCAAGACATGTGCGAGTGTTGTGCGATAATTTCTCGAATTATCGGTGTGTTTGGTCTGTTGTGCCACGTGTCACACTAAATATAATTATTCTAGTGTCACGTATGAAATAATAATATACATTATTATTCAAATAAAATAAATGCTGACCTGGAATTTGCGAGGTGTCACAGAGTTGACTGCGGTCCTCCACAGTGCACGTATTGACACTTATACTATTGAGGAATATCGTTGGTTGACTTGACTGCGGTCCTCCGCGATGATTCCGCCATTGATTGAGTTGACTGAGGTCCTCCGCGGTAACTATATTGAGATAATATTGATGAATGATGATTATTGACTTGTTATGTGTATGATTGAGTTTGGTTGTGATTAGTTGATTATTCTTGGATGGTTAATTGAGATTACTTGAATTATGTGATTGTTGTGTTTGTGTTTGGGTGTTGGAATTGTTGGATTGTTTCGCAGGTGCACATGTAGATTTTCTCGGGGAAATTATAAACTTTTATAAACCCATTTATAAACTTTCATAAACATTTTATAAACGTTTTTAATACATAAAAACTTATGATTTCTCACCAACTACTTCGTAGTTGACACTTGATTTTCTACATGTTTCAGGAAATGAGGAGAAGTAAGTAGAGCAGGATAGCTCTACATCTTTTGGGGACATCATCACTTAGGTTCTTGGACTTAGCTAAAATAACTGAAATTCTGAAGACTAGAATTTAGTTAGTTAGCTAAATCTTTTGTGTATTTGATGTAACTAATTCATGATGAACATGATTTTTGATGTAATTAATTTGGTTGATTAATCGTTATGTGATGATTAAATTAGATGCCTACGAGCTTATGAACAATCTACACATCCCTCGTGGCATCCCGACGTTTCCGCCATCGGTCGGGGTGTTACACAAGGTACACAACCTTGTATTTATACTGCTAGATCAGTACCTGAAACAACAAGAATTGAAGTCTGCTCTTTAAACAACCAATTAATTTCTTCTAACAATCATAAAATTAAATTTGTCAGTCAAAACTGATCATTTAATGCGATAACTGTTGTTTCTTTAACAGCTGGTAAACAACCACTGTACGCAACCATGGATAGCAACCACTGATCACAACCTTGGATACAACTACTGATCAGATAACCTTCGGAATCACTTCGGAACCACTGATCAGATAACCTTCGGAACCAATGATCATGTAACATCACTGTATTTCAGGTTGTCCGTACAGATGTACGACTGTACTGTTACGACCTGATATAATAATTATTAATGATAATGAATTATTGGATGATATTATTGATAATTGGTATACATTGAGAATATATTATTATACGCGTAAATCATGGGAAATTTAGTTGTAACCCAACTAAACAGAACCAGAGAGTTTATCGCAGTTACATTGCAGATGATTGGATTATTGGTTTGGAATGGAAGGGGATTGGAGTTGATTGTTGTATGGTTGCTAAACATAGTCAAGGATACATGGTCATGGTTTATCGAAATAGCGGCGGGACGGTGGCTGGGGCAGTTGCGACTGACCCCTACATATGCCCTATACATATGCATATTTCGGTCTATCACGGATGTGTCAGTGATATGGTTTAGTGGGTTTGGATTGGGAAATTAAAATATTAAAGTTAATAAAATAATGAAAGTATAATGGGAAATAAATTACGCGATGGTGAGGTTACGAACATAATTTAAACACGAATATTAATTCTGAAATATTAACTTAATAATGTATTCGCGTGGGTGACGATTCATACGGATATAATTATTAAGAATAATATTCTGAAACGATATTCCATAAATCGTAAATCAAATCGAAATACGATACGAGCGTTGGATTCGCAAAGGTGACGATCTTTACGAATACGTACGCAAGTAGTGTGTTTCGACGAGATAACGAAATAATAATTTATGATATTAAAAATATGAATAATAAATTAAAAAAGTTTATTAGGAATTACAACCTAAAACCAAAACAAACAAATTATTTTATTTACACAATTAATTTAACGAAAATAAATCAAGACATTTTATTTAAACGATTCTATTTAAATCATTTTATTGCAACGAAATATATTCATTTAAACGGCTTATGGTTTAAATATATTACGAATCAAAAACCGAGCATTTTATTAATTATATCACGATAAGAACGAGACCGAGCACGTGGGGATAATTTGGTGTATAAGAAAGAAGAACCATGTTCTTCTTCTCATTTCACCAACTTCTTTCTCTCTCTAAACATCAAATTCGTCCAAGCTTTCTCTCTCTACCTTCTCTCTAACTTTTCTCGCTCGTTACTCAACGGATTCAAGAGATCTTGGTGTCCAAACGACCGCGTGATCAAGAGGAACAAGGAGATACAAATAAATCTCGCGTTTGGTCAGCATTTAGAGGTAAATCTAAGGTTTTCTTTTCTGATTTGTTGTGAGCCACAAACTCTAAAACCTAATGATGTTCTAACCGATTTAACCACTTAGAAAACCTTAAAATGAGTTGTTATTAATGGGTAGAAATAGTGAGCTGAACCTGCTAGGGCTTGATGTTGATGAGGATGATGAATAGGTTCTGCTCGTCAGATGCACAGAACCTTTCGGCCGCCACCCAAGGTGCACGCGAACCTCTCTTTTCCCCACGAACCCTAGCAGGATTAGCCGAACCTTCTTCTGCCTAGCGAACCTTCCACCTCAGCCGAAGTTTCCTTTGGCCACGAACCCTAGTGAGCCGAACCTTTCTCCCTCTTGGATGAACCCTGCACGACGAACCTAGTTTCCTTGGGCGAACCATGCTGCCTCAGACGAACCAAAGGGCGGGCCGAACCTTGGCCAGCCGAAGCCATTGGATTAACCGAACCTATGTCATTCACGAAGCTGATGAGCCAAGGACCATGGGAATCGAACCTATCTTTATATAAACCTTGGACCGAACCTAGCAATGGGCCACTAACCTTATGGCTGCAAGGATGGCCGAACCTTTAAATGTTGTGACCGAACCTAAAGAAAAATGGGAATAGGTTCGCTGGATCAAGGGTAACAAACACTAAATTGTTGAGTTAAGGCTAAGGTGAATCAAGGAATAAGGAGAAATAAGTACACCCATGCATGCATGATGATTTTAAAGAATCACCAATTTTTTTTATAGTGAGTATGGGGTTGAGTTATGAACTTACATGATTTGAAACATTTTATAAGTATGACATAGATATTATTTTCTAAACATAATTTATATTTTAATAATTTAAATTGTATGGATTAAGGTTATTGAACATTTTCTATGCATAACCTAAGATTGGTGTATTAAACCTAAACTAGAATTTTATTTATAATTTCAGTCATGGTAGTCACCGTGATTAAACATGCATGAAATTATAAGTCTAGATAAGTTCATGATGGGGATTATCACCTTTAAGTAAACATACCTATGGGAATTACACCTAAGGTGTCATAATCTATTATTGTGGCTAGATAATTTAAAAACTAACGAGTTAAATTTATATTTTAATAGCAATTATCTATGAAATCCTTAGGGTTTGATTTTAACTTAGGTAAAATGAACTAATGAAGTAAAACACTTCATGAATTTAAGGTGAACGAATATGATCACTGAACTGAAAAAGAAACATATATACTTATGAACTCGAACGTATGATAACTACAGGTTGATTGATTTGACTTTGAATTCTCTTACGTGAGCGCGCACATCTCAAAAAAAACACTGAATCAAAGGACTCAAGTGAGTTCTCATAATTTCCTTTTAAGCTACTTTGTTTTAAACCCGGAGGTGGAACATGTATACCAATTTTAAATATTATTTTGATAACACATGGGTGATACCTGTTTATCAATATGATATTCATATTATGAGATTATCATTGTTTATGGATTATCACTGATTATTATAACTCCGTGTGACATTGTTGTTGACTTCGGTCATCGACAAAGATTACACGTATTGCCACTTGGATTATCACAACTCCATGAGTCGTTACTGTTGACTTCATTCATCCGCAACAATTGCATGTATTGTCACGTGGTTTGTAACCACTCCATGAATCATTGTCTTTGACGTTGGTTAATCGCATTGATTTCATGTATTGTCACGTGGTTTGCCACCACTCCATGGATTATTGTCTTTAGCTTCGGTTAATCATATTGAATTCCATGTATTGTCACTTCTACTAATTGAGAATATGGATGATTGAGACTGGTTGAATATGTATGTGATTGACTATCTATGATTATTTGAAAATATGTGACTTTATGTTTGTGATTGTGTGATGGGTTATGTGTTGGATTATCTCGCAGGTACTCATGTGGAATTTCTCATAAAACTATAAACTTTTACAATCATTTTGTAAACATTTTTAAATATAAAAACTTATGATTACCCACCAACTACTTCGTAGTTGACACTTGATTTTTTTACATGTTTCAGGGAATGAAGATAAGTAGGTTGAGGAGGATGATCTCTCATATTTTGGACATCATCACATAGGATTCTTGGACTTAGCTAAAATAACTGAAATTCTGGCGATTAAAGTTTAGTTAGTTTAGTTAAATCTTTTGTGTAATTGATGTAACTAATTCATGCTGAACATGATTTTTGATGTAATTAATTTGGTTGATTAATTGATATGTGATGATTTAATTAGATGCCCACGAGCTTATGAACAATCTACACATCCCTCGTAGCATCCCGACGTTTCCGCCATCGGTGGGGGTGTTACAGATCAGATGACCTTCGGAACCACTGATCAACCACTGATCAGATGACCTTCGGAACCACTGATTCCTTTCCAAGGTTACAACAACTACACACTTTTAAGCTTCGATATCTCATTCATCTTAGCTCCTCTTTGGACCCGGTTTAGTTCGTTGTGATCCTCTCACATCATAGAACATAAACTTAGTTTTTAATAATTAAATATGTAACAAATACATATAATTATTATGGTCCAAAGTTTAGTAAAAACTCATTTTACTAAAATTTCCAACAAGATGTTGTGGCTCTAGGGTCTTGGTAGTGAAAGATGGTGGTAAAGCAAGTGTATTCTTTCACTCAAATTTAAATTACTTAAGTTTCTTTTTTCTTTTGTTATCTTAAAAAATGACACACTATTATTTTAGTGTAATTGTGATTAATTTTATCGATCAATACGAATAATGAAATTCATTAAACAAGTTGGTGTAGGGTGCACGTTTGTTTAATGTTTTATAATTCAATGAGGGTTTCAAAAACGCAACGCCCTCTTGGCGAGGGTCCGAGGGCAGCGCCACCAGATAACGGGGTCCAAGGGGCAGAGCCCCAGACTGTGGTCGAATTTTGATATAAAATTTGTTTTATAATTTTAGTGGCAAATTCGGGAATTAAAAAACTTGAAAACTGTCTGGAGGCAGTTTTCAAATAATCAGCATATTTCAAAACCTGATTGATATATCAAAAATCTCACTGGTTCATTTCACGAAATTCAACAACTTCATACTTGTTCTTGATTTCGAATTGAATTGAATTTTATTCGATCAAACATTTGAGTGAACCACAAATAGTTTGATCTGAAAGTGTGATCCACGAGTTTCAATTCACCCGGTGATTCAATTGTGTTTGTATTCTGGAGTAATCTCTACACACACTGACCAAATTATTTAAGTCAAATATTTATAAATAAAACCAATATTAGCCTAAATCTATTCATTTTGCCTCATATTGTCACAAACAAACAAACAAACTTACCCAGTATATTCCCACTATTCAGTAGGATCTGTAGAGAAGGATGAAAACAAGCCTTACCGCTATCATAGTTGGGATAAAGAGGTTGCTCTGAAGGAGTTCCAGCTTGAAGTTAATCATCCTAACTCTTTTAACGTTATTTTCACAAAATAAGTAAAATAACTTTAAAATTAATGCAATTTTACTTTTGTCAATTGAAAACTCACACATATATACATTATATGCATGCGCCACAAATGGGGTGTCATCGTATTGTCACATATAGCTACATCTAACTTGTTCATGGATATGGGAATTGAAATCACATGAGGAAATTATGTCTTAATCACTTAGTTTTGACAATAAATGCAAAATAAGTTCAAACTTGCATACTAAGTGATAGTTCAAGGACGAACTTTGTAAATTACCGTAAATTGATGATAATTCTAAGAAAATGATGAGTGTTTTTTCTTGCTCAATGCCAATTCCCACCCCAAAATTATTATCATAATTCGTCCAAAAATGAGCGTGAAACATGTATCAAGAATTTTCAATTTTGTCACATAAATTTGGTTGCAATCTTGAGTGGGTCCTTTGTATCATCAAACGACACTCAAAAGTGCAATTGTTGCGAAAATGATAATTTCTAGCTGTTGTTTTCAACTCAAAAGCAAGTAGAATCTAATCATACTAATGCTTGAACGTTGAACAATTTAGTTGCTTCGTGAAAGACAAACTAGTGAGGCAATTCATCAAGGTAACCTTGGTATCTTTTTTTCTTTAACGACAACAGTCGTTTAGCTGTTGAGTTCTTCAAGGAAAGCTGTACATCGGCACACCACTTAGTTCTCACCAATTCAGGAGCAAAGTTAGTTTAACGTCTGAAATTAAAATTGACATATGCTATCAAATTAAATATAGGAAACAATTCTTGAAACATTATGATTCCATCACAACACTAGCGAAAGACATACATGTATTGAAGATAAAAACATGTTTCTACTTTCGCCGCCTTTATTTTATGCAAAGTTACACAGTTTTGTCTTTTATGTATGATATTGTAGGTTATATTCTTTATCTTCAAAAAGCGTTAAACACGATTTATGTTAGCTTCTTTTGTAGATTACGTGCTTTAGGCTGATGGACGTTAACTTTATGTTAAATGAGATGTTTAATGACAAAAATATTCTTTAAATTAGAAAAATAAGAAATAAAAAAAGGACGAGTTCATTTTAGTCTCATCCTCAACATATCAAAGGAGCTTGCAAACTTGTCCATAACTATCATATCAGATAATAGAATAGACATTGGAAACCTAATTCAAAAACAATCAAACGAGCTTGCAGTAACAACTTTACTCAATTAATAGTATTACCTATAAATAATAAAAACCAATGTTGGTGATTGATACGTATGCACTTTGCTTTTCTTTCTTGTTGGTTAGACGTTTTACTTTGAAGCCATTAGCATGAGTTCAAATCCCTTCTTTCTCGTTTTTTTTTGTTTTTTAACATTTATATTTTTACCCTCTCGTCTTTTTATAAAAAATTATAAAATTTCATTTTAACCCTCCTTAGGTTTCTAAAGTTTCTATTTATTCATTCGCTTCTTAAATCTTCACCCTATGATTTCGAAGTTTACGCTTTCATTTCATTGAATACTTTAATTTTCTTAAATCTTCACCCTATAATTTCTTACGTGCTTTGTTTTCCGTAAGAGTCTGTATAAATTCATGTTGATCTAAATGAGTTTGGCCAAATATAGTAGCTTTTTGTTCTTATTTTGTATATGTTTTCTGTTGTTTTACGTTTCGGCGAAATTTTTTAAGTAGATATGCTAAGTCAAATATATTACGTTTTTCATTTAACTTAATAAATTCGAAGTATTATACGTTTTGAAGCCGTCGCAACGCGTGGCGGGTAACTTTGCTAGTTAGTATTAAAAATAAACTTAATCTAAATATATTTTTATGTGAATATATTTTTAAACCGTTTGTCCCCGTTAAAGCTAGAAAAATAAACTTAATCTAGCATATGAGGTGATGACTTATTTTTTGTTGCTTCATACTTTGCTCTTGAATTTTGTTTTTTTCTTTTCGAATTGTTTGTGTGTTTTTTTTTTCAAAAAAAAAAAAAAGTAAATTGAACTCTTTAATTGTAAACACTACTTTATATGTCTCAAGCAAAAAGGACAAAAGATAAGGGTTTTTGGAGTTTAAAAAGCACATTATTAGTTAGAAAGCACATTGTCCTCATTTAGATGACATTTTTGTAGGTTAAAAAAGATTGTACAGGAATGCTAAATGTAATTTTTGGAATGGATCAATTTCATCGGCCTAGTAAGACCTTTTTTTTAAAAGAGTTTCAGTTTTGTTTTCTACTTTAGATTTCGACAAAGCTTGAGTCGGTCCTTCTATATATTTTCATCGTCTTCACCCTAAAAAAAAATACCCGTGCTTTAAGAACATGTGCAACTTTTAAATGAATTATGCCTCAACCGCTATTCAGAACTCAAATGATAAGGAATTTAAATGGTGACATATTTTTATTAAGGGAAAATTACCAAATTAGTCAAAGTTGACCACATTTTTATTAAACTAATCACTCAAGTTGACCACCATTTTACCAAACTAATCATTCAAATTCCGGCGTCTACGACGCCACTTTAGACGCCCTTTTTCTATACTTTTTGTAAACATACGGGCTCACATGTTGGCGGCCTTGTCGGGGTCTAAATGGTTGTCTTAAGACCCCTTTTCTACCGGTGTCTAAGACGCCACATTAGACGCCCCTTTTCAGTCAAATCTGGTAAAGCGGCGTCTAAATAGGCGTCTAAGACGCCGGTAGAAAAAAGAAATCTTAAGACACTCATTTAGCCGCCGACATGTGGGCCCGTATGATTCCAAAAAGTATAGAAAAATGGCGTGTAAAGTGACGTTTAAAGAGCTGTCTAAAGGGCTGGAATTTGAGTGATTATTTTGATAAAAAAGTTGTCAACTTTGACTAATTTGGTAATTTTCCCTTTCATTAAACTCACATAGGATAATCGCTTTTATCCCATCAACAAATGTAACAACCGGTTATAACAATCGAATATGTTTGAAATAATCATTAATAGAACGATTGTGATTGTTACAAATTGAAAATATGCGAAAAATCATGAACGTGGGAGAAAACCATGCGCGAAAAGGACTTCCGGACTCTTCGGAATCGCAAAACGAAGAAAATTACAAAAATATCAAAATCAGTGAATGCAGGCGGTACGCCTAGTCCCAAATACCCACGCTAGGCAATGCGCGCGGGAGGAAAGAAATATCTGAGATTTATGGTCTCGCGCGCTACGCCCCAAGCCAAACGCCCAAGCGGGGCGATGCGCCTGGCGCGTGGCGGTTTGGCAGATTTCTTATCTTATCATAATTTCATGAAAAAATTATAATTTTTCATTCCTGCAAACTTCAGCTCCACCACAACTCACCATATCGAAATTTTGTTATCTAAACTCAATTCTGAAGCGACCAGAATGTCTAGATCGAGCCAAGGATCGTTTCTACAAGTTCGGATCGTCGTTTTTCAACCAGAAATATGTTTGAAAGGGTAACGATTCATTTTATCCTACTGATTTGATAGTGTATGGATTAAATCATGCTGTGAACATGATATAATGATTATTGCCTAGATGATGGCTAGGAATAATTAGAAATGAAGAACTATATGTTTTAACGGTGAAATCTTAATTTTGATCCGTTATAATATTCGGTTGTCAATCCATATTATTGAGTATGGTAACTAGTAGAATGATTAAATCATGATTATGATGGAGTTGGATCATTCTTTGTAATGATCAATCCAATTTAAGTGTTTGATTAAATGTATGAGATTTGAAAGTTGATGATTTTGGTATAAATAAACTAATTATAAGTGATGACTTGATTTCTAAATGCCATATACTAATGAATGAGATTCAAATGAGTTTGAATCAGTATGTATGAGTGTTGGGTGTATTGAAACTAGTTGTATACGTGTGATTTGCAACTAGGTGTTGGTGATGGAAGTCAAGCGACAGATTACAAAATATGGAATTTTGATAATTGAATATGGCTTAGAACATGGGCAGATTAGTTTATGCACATGAGTTGTTTGATAGAAAGCCTCAATGAGGTTTTGACTAAATATGAAAAGTAAAACATGTCAAATGAATTAGATTACATAAATAACACAAGTTGTGTGTTCATGTTATTAAATCTGGGTATATGTTGATATATAATAGGAAGAGGAGGTGAATCTAGTTCAAGAAGACCTGGAAAAGAATTGGAGATTGTTGATAGCTCTCCAAATCATGGTAGGTTACCTATTTGATTGAAATTGTAGTTGTAGGATTTGGGTGAGTCCACACTACAAGTATTTGTGCATTTAGCATATATGAGATTTGTTAATTTTGATTGAATTTGATATAAATGGTTATGGTTAGTGTGGTTATTGTAGTTGAATGATTTACAAGGTGTGTGAACATTCAACTAGTAATAATGATTGAGTTGATTTACAAGCGTGTAAACAACCATCATAATGTGGAGGCTATGATCAACAAAAGTGTAGACATTAAATTGGCTATGTGCATGTTTTGATTCACAAGGTGTGTGAACATAATACTTGTAAATTCAATGTAATAGATTCACAAGGTGTGTGAACAAAAGATGATCTACAAGAGTGTAGACATCTAATTTCAAGAGTCAAATTGTTTAAATTTGATTTTTGGGAAATATGATGCAGAACTGGAGTTTTGTATGCACATATGTGTAGTGTTAAATTATAATGATTGTGCATGAATGGGAGAATTACGGGATGTTGGTTGAAAACGACCCGTTAGTAAATCGTGTTGTATGTGATTGAATGATGTTACCAAATTATATTTGGAACATCATTAGTGTGTCCATATGGTGTTATGGAATACACTTGAGGAAATAGAGGGGTAATCTTACTTAGTTCTAACGAACTAGTGGTAATTCAAATGTGGTGTTTACAGGCACAATGGAGTCGGGTGGGCGGTGATGGTGATCGAAAATCGAACGTGGAGGCTCGTATGATGGGTTTAAACTTAATAATTGAACTTTTGTGTAATAAATGTTTTGTGGAGTTTGTAAAATACTTAAACTTTGTTTTAACATGTGTTAGCAAGTAGTATGTTTATAAATGTGTAGAGCACGAAAGTTTTTGCCGGGACCTAAATGTAGTTTATTAAATATTGATGTAAAATGTCCGGATGGGACACAAAGTGACATGGGTGTCACAGGTTGGTATCAGAGCCAACGGTTTGAGGGATTTGATTGCGTCATGAACACTTAAACTCAAACCATTGAGCTCTTGATAGATGGGAAGGGCTGTTCGATCTGAAATCCGATCACAAAGCCGAACTCACCAGGTATTATGTATCTATAAATTTTTGTATAATGTTATGTGATATGGGGATTTGTTATGTTACAAACGAATATTCCTAACTTGTGTGAAACAGTGAATGTAAGGACACGGGTATATGGTGTATATCTTGCCATGCCTGGCCAACTTAGTAACATATGCACGATATAAACGTATCTTTAGGAACATTATTTCATATTAGAATATGGAAGATTTGGTAAGGTGTTTGAATTGGGTGTATATGATTAGTTAAAAATCACAATTGTGTCATGGTTATTAAACCATTGAGTAATTCACAAAAGTGTGAATATTCAATAAAGACACATATACATGAAGTATATAAATCCGTTGGGGATGATTATGTAGTTTGCACATATGTTAGTAGATATGTAAAATTAATAATGTGTTTAAACTATTTCAGTCATAAAATGGCTAATGAACATAACCCAGAGGGGTTAGATCATGAAGAAGAACATCTCACCGAATTGCAAGTGATGGTGAGGGAGGAGGTAGCTAAAGCATTTGAAGCTACCTTACCAACTCATCTAGATGGAATACAAGTTTCATTGAAAAATTTTATACATGAAGAGTTTGCAAATCTTAAAGATGAAATAGGTGGCAGGAAAAACCTTCTAAAAATGTTACTTATAAAGAGTTTGTGGCTTGTAAGCCAACTGAATTTAAAGGTGAGGTGGATCTATTGTTGAGTCAAATGTGGATTTTTGACATGGAAAGCACGTTTGAAACATGCCATTGTGATCCTTCTGATGAGGTGATGTTTGCTGGGAACCAATTAAAGGACCGAGCAAAAGATTGGTGGGAACTTCTTCGAAAGGAGAAGGATCGGGATGGTATCAAGGATTTGACTTGGGGATCATTTAAGGAGTTGTTCCTTAAACGATTCTGTTCTCAAGCTACTATTGATAGAATTACTGAGGATTTCCTAAATATGAGGCACAAGGAGGAAGATATAGACATTATTACTGCAGTGTTCTTTGATAAAGCCAAATTTTGTCCTGGTCTTCTTAGAACTGAACGAGTGTGGATTAACAAGTATCATAGCATGTTGAATGCTAAGTACCAGGAGTTTCTTATACCATCAAAGTTTGAAACTTTGTCGGAATTGAATGATTGCGCTCGTGAGCGTGAACTGAGTTAAAGAGACAAGAGGACCGTGGAGAAAAACGAAAGATGGAAAAGGATGTGGGATCCTCTAAAAAGGGAAAATTTGTTAGTCCACTTAAAAAGTCTAGTTCTCTGAAATAAGCTAGACATTGCTTAACTTGTGGAAAGAAACATGTTGGGGAATATTATTTTAAATCTGTAGAGTGTTATAAATGTGGCAAGTCAAGGCAACTTGCCTCTCAATGTGCTAGTGCACTCAATATATGCTACAACTGTTACAAACTGGGACACCGACGAAGTGAGTGCCTAGAGTTGAAAGGGGCAGGTCAAGGAGGTTCTAGTAGTGAGTCTTTTAAGGCTCAAGGTAGTGCAAAAAGGTTGAAATACCCACACCAAAGGGTAGAGCCTTCAAAATTACAGCAGAAGAGGCCAAAGTCACTTCAGACGTGGTGACAGGTACTTTTCATATAAATTCCTTACCTGCTTATGTATTATTTGATTCTGGAGCTAGTCGTTCTTTTATATCTGTGATGTTTGTAAATCATCAGTCGTTTGTATTAGCTAAACTACCTTATCCATTAGAGGTAGAAATAGCTGACTCTAAGAGTTTCTTAGTGTATGACATCTATCATAGATGTAAACTTGCCATAGATGGTGAGGATTATGAGGTTGATTTGATTCCAATGATCTTGGGAGAGTTTGATGTTGTGATTGGAATGGATTGGTTGTCTAAATATGGAGCCAACATTGTATGTAACCGCAAGGTTATACAATTAATATCTCCGGGTGGTTATGGAGTATGCATTCAAGGAGAGAGACGGGGTGGAACCATATTGTGCTCTCTAGCTAAAGCTATGAATTACATGAACCATGGGGGTCAGACATTCTTAGCTTATGTTCTTGATGTAGAAAAGGAGATAAAGGAACTTAATGATGTTCCAGTAGTTAGGGATTTCCCTGATGTATTTTCGGATGATTTACCGGGAATTCCTTCGGATAGAGAGGTTGAATTTAAAATTGATCTTATTCCTGGGGCTAAGCCCATAGCTAAAGCTTCATATCGTTTGGCACCATCTGAAATGAAAGAATTAATGACACAGTTGCAAGATCTTTTAGATAAATGTTTTATCCGTCCGAGTATATCCCCGAGGTGTGCACCAATTCTTTTCGTTAAAAAGAAATACGGAAGCCTTAGAATGGGTATCGACTATAGAGAGTTGAACAAAGTGACTGTGAAAACCGATATACTCTACCTAGAATTGATGATCTTTTTGATCAGTTGCAAGGAGCGTTGTGGTTTTCTAAAATCGATCTTCGCTCGGTTTATCATCAACTCAAGGTTAAAGAGGAAGATATTCCCAAGACTGCTTTCCGTACTCGTTACGGTCATTATGAATTGCTTGTGATGTCGTTTGGGTTGACTAATGCCGGCTGCGTTCATGGACTTAATGAACCGGGTCTGTCGCTCAATGTTGGATCGATTTGTCATTGTCTTTATCGATGACATCCTTATTTATTCTAAAAATGAGGGTGATCACGCATGTCATTTGCGTGAAGTACTCTAAACTTTACGGAAGGAGAAACTATATGCCAAATTATCCAAATATGCTTTTTGGTTGCGTGAAGTCCAGTTTTTGGGACATGTGGTGTGTGCTGATGGCATACCTGTTGATCCTTCGAAAGACCAAGTAGTGATGAAGTGGAGTTCTCCTAAAACTCCTACTGAAATTAGAAGTTTTCTTGGTTTAGCCGGTTACTATAGACGATTCATACAAGATTTTGCAAGAATTGCATCTCCCTTGACTAAATTGACAAGGAAAGATGTGAAATTTATTTGGGGTGATGATCCAGAAAAAGCTTTTAATGAACTCAAGTCCAAGTTAACTCAGGCACCGGTATTAACCCTACCAGATGGACCTGATGATTTTGTAGTGTACTTTGATGCATCTTATCTTAGCCTTGGTTGTGTCCTTATGCAAAGGGGCAAAGTGATTGCCTATGCTTCGAGGCAATTGAAAGTTCATGAAGTAAACTATCCTATTCATGATCTAGAATTATCAGCGGTAGTGCTTGCCTTAAAAATTTGGAGGCATTATTTGTATGGTGTGGAATGCACAATTTACACTAATCACAAGAGCCTGAAATATTTCATCACATAGAAAGTAATTAAATATGAAGAAAAGACGTTGGATAGAACTACTCAAGGATTATGATTGTGAAATCCTTTATCATCCAGGAAAAGTCAATGTAGTGGCAGATGCCTTGAGTAGGAAAGAGGACCATGAACCCATTCCGGTTACAGCAATGAAGATTGAGATTTCCTCTGATTTGGTAGATCAAATTAAAAAAGCTCAAGTTGAAGCTTTAAAAGAAGAAAACTGGAAACGAAACCGAATAAAGGGGCAAACTCATAATCTGGATGAAGATAGTCGCAGTTTAAAGACAAGATGGGGTAGGGTGTGGATACCTCCCACTTGTTCTTTGAAAACTGATTTGATGGAGAAGCTCATAAATCAAAATACTCAATTCATCCGGGAGCCACTCAAATGTATCAAGACCTTCGGGTAAATTACTGATGGCCAGGTATGAAACGAGATATTGTTAAATATGTTGAAAAATGTTTAATTTGTATGCAAGTAAAGGATGAACATCAAAAGCCTTATGGAAAATTATAGCCTCTAGAAATCCCTATGTGGAAATGGGAACACATCACAATGGACCTAATTACTAAACTTCCGAAAACCCGAAAGGGGTATGATACAATTTGGGTCATTATGGATCGGTTGACTAAAAGTGCTCATTTTATTCCTATTTGTGAATCGTATTCTTCCGAGAAAATGGCTTAAGTGTATGTGAAAGAAATAGTGTCACGTCACGGGATACTAGTGGCGATTGTGTCCGATCGAGACACACAATTTATTTCTTATTTATGGAAGAATTTTCAAAAGGAATTGGGCACGAAACTGTTTTTGAGCACGGCGTATCATCCTCAGACAGATGGTCAGAGTGAACGGACCATTCAGACACTGAAGGATATGTTACGAGCGTGTATTATTGATTTTGGAGGTAGTTGGGATGATTATCTACCTCTGGCGGAATTTTCGTATAATAACAGTTATCATTCCGGGTTGGGAATGCCTCCATATGAAATGTTATATGGGAGGTGGTTTCGTACTCCCGTTTGTTGGGGAGAAGTTGGCCCACGAGAGCTCGAAAATAAAGAATTACTTGAAGTTACAAACCAGCAAATTGATCAAATTCGAGCTCACTTAAAGGCGGCACAAGACCATCAAAAGTCGTATGCAGAAAAACGAAGACGACCGATTGAGTTTCAAGTGAGAGACTTTGTGCTGTTAAAGGTTTCCCCTTGGAAGGGTGTGATTCGTTTTCGTAAGCGATGGAAATTAAGCCCGCGTTTTATCGGACCGTTCAAAATTATAGCTCGGATAGGTAATGTTGCTTATCGTCATGAGCTACCAGAAGAGTTGAGTGGTATATATGATACTTTTCATGTGTCATATCTGAGAAAATGTCTGGCTGACGAATCGGCTTATGTGCCACTAGAAGATTTGGAAATTGATGACAAATTGAACTATGTGGAAAAGCCGATAGCTATATTAGACCGAAAGGTCAAACAATTGAGAAATAAGTCCTTGAACCAGATAACAATGGAAAAACAGAAGGGGATCTGATGCCATATGGGAGTCGGAAGATGAGATGAGGAAATTTTATCCTTTTCTTTTGATATATAAGCAGTTTTGAGTTCGAAACCTTTGTAAGGAGGGGAGATTTGTAACAACCGGTTATAACAATCGAATATGTTTGAAATAATCATTAATAGAACGATTTTGATTGTTACAAATTGAAAATATGCGAGAAATCATGAACGTGGGAGAAAACCATGCGCGAAAAGGCGTTCCGGATTCACCGGAATCGCAAAACGAAGAAAACTACAAAAATATCAAAATCAGTGAATCCAGGCGGTACGCCTAGTCCCAGACACCAACGCTAGGCGATGCGCGCGAGAGGAAAGAAGTATCTGAGATTTATGGTCTCGCGCGCTACGCCCCGGCCAAAAGCCTCAATGAGGTTTTGACTAAATATGAAAAGTAAAACAAGTAATGAATTAGATTATATAAATAACACAAGTTGTGTGTTCATGTTATTAAATATGGGTATTTGTGGATATATAATAGGAAGAGGAGGTGAATCTAGTTCTAGAAGACCTGGGAAAGAATTGGAGATTGTTGATAGCTCTCCAAATCAAGGTAAGTTACCTATTTGATTGAAATTGTAGTTGTAAGATTTGGGTGAGTCCACACTACAAGTATTTGTGTATTTAGCATATATGAGATTTGTTAATTTTGATTGAATTTGATATAAATGGTTATGGTTAGTGTGGTTATTGTAGTTGAATGATTTACAAGGTGTGTGAACATTCAACTAGTAATAATCATTGAGTTGATTTACAAGAGTGTAAACAACCATCATAATGTGGAGGCTATGATCTACAAAAGTGTAGACATTAAATTGGCTATGTGCATGTTTCGATTCACAAGGTGTGTGAACATAATACTTGCAAATTCAATGTAATAGATTCACAAGGTGTGTGAACAAAAGATGATCTACAAGAGTGTAGACATCTGATTTTAAGAGTCAAATTGTTTAAGTTTGACTTTTGGGAAATATGATGTACAACTGGAGTTTTGTGTGTACTTATGTGTTGTGTTAAGGTATAATGATTGTGCATGAATGGGAGAATTACGGGATGTTGGGTGAAAACGACCCGTTAGTAAATCGTGTTGTATGTGATTGAATGATGTTACCAAATTATATTTGGAACATCATTAGTGTATCCATATGGTGTTATGGAATGCACTTGAGGAAATAGCGGGATAATCTTACTTAGTTCTAACGAACTAATGGTAATTCAAATGTGGTGTTTACATGTACAAAGGAGTCGGGTGAGCGGTGATAGTGATCAGAAATCGATCGTGGAGGCTCGTATGATGGGTTTAAACTTAATAACCGAACTTTTGTTAAACTTTTGTGTAATAAATGTTTTGTGGAGTTTGTAAACATACTTAAACTTTGTTTTAAAATGTGTTAGCAAGTAGTATGTTTATAGATGAGTAAAACACTAAAGTTTTTGCTGGGATCTAAATGTAGTTTATTAAATATTGATGTAAAATGTTTGGATGAGACATAAAGTGACATGGTTGTCACAAAAAAACACCCATCTTTTAAGAAAAGCTTGAATGTTTAAACAATTTCTATCAAACCCAACTCGTAGTTCACGAGAACATGCTTCATTTACGGTTTTGATTAAACATTTAAAAGTATAGTGATTGGATTTAAATACCTTTAACTTTAACTTATTGGCCAGAAATACTCCCAACTGAGAAAATGTTTAGTGACACTGTCAACCTTTAACACATTTTTACATTGGCACTTCGTTTGACACTTTTTTGATGGCGTGTAATAGTATAATTGAGTGACATCAGAAACTATGTTGAAAGTTGGAAGTGCTACTAAATGTTTCCTTTGTTGAAAGTATTGTCGGCCAACAGGTTACAGTTGAGAGTATTTAAATCCAATAACCCTTAAAAGTATTTAGTTTTTTTTGAACAGCCATTTTATCCTACTTCAAGTCTTAAGCTACACTCTAATATTCCTTCCTTAATTAAATTTGAGCCTAAAACATCCTTTGTAAAAAGACAATAAATGCGCTAGTCCCATTTGGCTTAAAAATATTTAGTGAAGGTCAAGTTGTTACATCATACCTATATAAGTACGGTCTTATAAATTATTTATTAATATTGATCGAATGACGTAATAAGTTTTTATTAAAGGGTTTTATCTCCGCCACAACTTTGGAGCAAATTAATGGTTAAAAATATTTATTGGATTAGATGATAAATACTCCTCTGTCATGTTTTCTAATTTGTAAGATGTCAATAATTAAATTTGCATGTGACCGCCATTTGATGCGAATATGCGAATGACAATCTTTAAATTTTTGTTATTTTGTTACCATTGTGCCTTTAAATATTGTTTGATTTTGAAATTAATTATATTTTCTTTGTCATTTGCATATATGATATTTGGTGAAAGTGTGTGAATTCATTGGGACGAATGCCTTCACATTTTTCATTTGTTTCTTCCGCAAGTCTATGTATTTAAAAAGAACTAGGGGTTACCTCCCGTATGTTACGACGGTACCTCTTATTTTACATGATAAAAACATAATTTAAAAATTTAAAAATCATAAAACATAAAACATAAACTTGTCACTATATCGTAAAACTTGTCAAAATTATCATCACACAACATAAAAATAAAAAGGTCATATCATTATGTTAATGATGTTATTCGTATACAACGGTGATAATATTATTACAATTATCAAAACAAAAAAAAATAAAATGGTCACTACGACTGTCAATCAAATAATTTTATTTACTATTATAATAATATTATATATTAAATATAATAATAATTTTATGATACTTTTAATATAATTACAATTATAATAATAATAATATATTTAATATTATTATATTAATTTTATATTATGAGGTATATAATTCTCATATCCATCTCACACACCTCACACCCTCTATATATATGTCTCGTATAAATCTATATAAGGGGTATATAAAGGCAATCATTGGGTGTCAGTATCAATGATTGGACTCTTATACAAGACGTATAGACATATACGCAGGGTTATACGTCGCGTATAGACCTATACAAGACGTACTTAATTATTCGCTTAATTATTCATTTGTGCCTGAATCCTATTTCATCCGTACTTAATTATTTTATTCGCACCTAACTCTTGTGCTTCAATAGCCAACTCCCAAGCTATGATGAATGATCGTGATTTAATATGGTACTGTTATAATACGAACCTAAAGTGGTGAATTTAATGACGAGCTAAATAATTAATTTAGGGTTATGTTATTCACACACCAACCCCACCCACCTCACACCCCTTATATGCTTCGTATAAGTCTATACGAGGCGTATATGGGGACAATCATTAGGTGTCAGAATTTGTCAGTGTTAATGATTGGGAACCTATACGAGGCGTATAGACCTATACTCGTCGTATAGGTCCTATACGTGACTCTATACGTGACCAATCATTGGGTGTCAGTGCCAATGATTGGGGACCTATACTAGTAGTATAGACCTATACGCGGGGCTATGCGTCACGTATAGATGTATACGAGGTGTATAGGGTCGGTGAGGGTGTTGAATTAAAAAAGAGGGGTGTGTGAATAACCAATCCCTTAATTTAACATTCACGGTTAAATAATATCATTTTAAAATATGACTAGTATAATAATCAAGAATTTTGTTCTAGTTTGCTGTAAAATACTGTTCCATAGTCAGATAATGCTAGACTTACCAAAGTCATTATAAACATTTGTTTTGGTGCGTTGTTTGTGTTCAGTGTCTTAGGATAAAACATCCATTTATGCAAAATAATCACTGTAACATATGAAATAGATATATATTATAGTAAGCTACATTAGTAAATTATGTGAGATTTATTATAAAGTGATGATTACATGTAAATGATTCTACTATTTTTATTGTGGTTGAAATTATGTGGATTATGTATCTCTTAACTTAGGAAAAGCATTCAAAATACATAGTATGAGATACAACAAATGGAAATTTGAATTTAATTTGTAATATGTCAAAATTAGTGCATACGTTTTATTGAGGGAGGACCTCAAAACATGCCATATGACGAGGTCATTTGAGATGATTTTGGTAGACATTGAAAGTGTTGAATAAATAACACTTTAAGATTCGATGTTTTGCTATCATTTTTGCACCCGTTTAAAATATGTTATGTATTATATTTGATTATATATGTTCAACTATGGCTTAAGTGTATTGTTTAAAAATAAACAAGTTGATCTAAAGATAACAAAATGATAAATGGTAAATAATAATTAAATTTTGGAGAATTTAAACTTATCTAATTTAATAAAGATATATATTTAAACGGAAATTACAAGTAGTGATTTGTACGAACACAATGAGCGGGTTGTGATCATGACTTGTGTTACAAGTCGCAAATCAAACATCATGAGTGTATTAAAATATAAAATACACAAGAACGAAAGATGTCTAATGTTGATAGCATCAACATGAAAATGCATTAAGTGTATTTTTGAAAAAATATAACATATGAAAGAAATATATGTTATCATTGTAAATAACCTTAATAAATTTTTCACATTTATTATAGGATACTTACAATAGTGATGGTCATGTAGATTATTCTATAATCATTAACGTTACTGAAATTGTGTAGAAGATTTATCCATCAACTTGGGAGAGCATCATAATATATGAATGTAACACCCAAACTTCTCACACGTTTACACGTGTCAAAACTTGGTCCCATTTTAAACTTTAACGTAAAATTATGTTCGGAAGCGTGAAATTACCATTTCATGAGTTAAACACACTTAATTTCATAGCATTTATGATTAATAAAACTAGTGTGTTTAAGTTTAATACCACCAAAGATTTTACATTACGTTTGGTTCTGCTTCACTAAGTGCCCGATCTAATCGCCCGATGCATATCTATCTTTGACCTGTAACATCACATATAAGGTCACAATTAGTTCATATGAACTAAGTAAGTAACCCCTCCCAAAGTTTCCAAAAACTTATTTAAACCCATCCACATACATATCATATGGATGTTAATCATGTTTAGATAATAATGTATCATATTCAAACATCAACTTACACCCAACACACATTGTGCATTTATTTCCCTTAATGGGACATTTTCACAAATATGAGTATATTATCTAATCCAACTCTATCACCAGCACCTCTGGTTGAATTAAACACCATATATATATATATATATATATATATATATATATATATATATTATTGGCTCAACCAATTACCCACACACTTGTGGTTTCAATAATTTAGTTTCCGGATTAACCGATTATCCACACATTTGTGGTATCATACATATTTTAAGTCTTAAGATGTTCACCCACCGGTCCTTCCATCTAAGACAATTACTAGCACCTCTAGCTATCCACACATTTGTGGAGTCATAAATAGTTCAAGTCTTAAAATGTTCACCCACCGGTACTTCCATCTAAAACAAATTGCTAGCACATCTAGCTATCCATCATTGTGGAAACATAAATAATTCAAGTCTTAAGATGTTCACCCATCGGTCTTTCCATCTAAGACAATTGCTAGCACCTCTAGCTATCCACCATTGTGGAGTCATAAATAATTCAAGTCTTAAGATGTTCACCCACCGGTACTTCCATCTAAGACAATTGCTAGCACCTCTAGCTATCCACCATTGTGGAGTCATAAATATTAAGTCTTAAGATGTTCACCCACCGGTACTTCCATCTAAGACAAATGCTAGCAGCTCTAGCTATCCACCATTGTGGAGTCATAAATATTAAGTCTTAAGATGTTCACCCACCGGTACTTCCATCTAAGATATTTGTCAGCACCTCTGACTAACCACACATATGTGGTATCATTATTTTAATCAAATTACTATGATGTTCACCCACCGGTACTTCCATCATAGAGTTCCCACACTTTCAGTTACTAGGGTATTGGATTTATCATAGGTTGTTGAACTTTTATTATTCAACTTTCCCCTATCACCAATGTCATATTTATCATACAATTTATTCAACAACAAATTCAATGTTCATTATGTAATGTCATGGTTGTGGGATTACTTACTCAAACACCGGCTCATCCGGCTATTCTTATGCAATCTATGTTGCATATTCAATTCAATCGTGACATAGACACATTGGAACTTAACATATACACATTAGAGTCTATTAACTCAATTAGTTTCAATTTAGTTATGCACATTCATTCAAATCAATCAATTAATCACTCTTTCTACTAATTATATGTAATGTTACAGTAAGTTGGGTAACTTACTTGGTTCAAACGGTTGTTCACTTCATACAACCTCTTTTTCACTTCTGTGAATTGTCCTTGACTTTCACCACCAGCACCTAGTTGTAATTCACATATATACAACTAGTTTCAATACACACAACACTTATACATATAACATATTGATTCAAACTCATTTGAATCTCATTACTCATTATGTGTTGTTCATAGGTCAAGTTACTATTTTACTCAATATAACTATGTCAAAGTCATTGACTTTCAATTCTCAAGCATTTAATCAAATACTTGACGTGCACTCATTAATTTAACTAATCTTGGTGATGTTTAAACACCAACCAACCTCCTTTTAAACTCCAAACTCACCAATTCATTATTTTTATACAAGATAAGTCAAATCTGACGCATAACTCATTCCAAACCATAATTTAATCATCCTACTAGTTATTACACACAATGGTATGGATTTCATGATAACTGGACATTATAACGACTCAAAACCAAGATTTCACCGTTAAAATATTGAGTTCTTCGTTTCAAATTATTCCTAGCCATCAACTAGGCAACAATCAACAACCATAATCATTGTATTATATTCAAAACTAGATTTAATCCACACACTATTAAACTATTAGGAGAAATCGAATCGTTACCCTTTTTAACAAAGTTCTCGGATGAAAACGACGATCAGGAGTTGTAGAATCGAACCCTAGCTCGATCCAAATGTTCTGGTAGCTTCAGAACTGAGATTTTGGTGCAAGAAATCAATCTGAGCATCTATGGAGGTGAATATGTTCGATAGAAAAGAAAAAATAGGATCTGCATGAAATTCTGATATTTCATTCTGAGTTTTCAAACCGCCATAGTCGTCGCGTACCGCCAAGAGAGGCAAAAAGGACTCTTAGCATACCACGAAGAAATCCGGAGTCCTTAGATATTTTTGGTCCTTCGCGTACCGCCAAGTGTAACATCCTAGGCAAATCCCACATAGGTCGTGAACAGGAGAGATTCCTGGCTCATAAGTAACGATCCGCCTCTTAAATCACCAACACGTTTTCGGCTTAGCTGGCTGTGGAGCACATGAAAACTCCATAGTTAAGCGTGCTCGGGCTGCAGCAATCCAGTGATGGGTGACTTCCCTGGGAAGTTTTCACCCATGCAACCGAAGGCAAAACCGTGAGCTCCGAGTAGGCAAAGCGGACAATATTGGTGATCGACGGGGCCAAATGTTACAGAATGGTATCAGAGACACTCCTGTTCTAAACGGGATGGTGGGGCAAACCTCATCGAGGACGATGAGTCCCTAAGGGGGTGTATGTAACATCCTAGGCAAATCCCACATCGGCCGTGAACAAGAGAGATTTCTAGCTCATAAGTAACGATCCGCCTCTTAAATCACCAACGCGTTTTCAGCTTAGCTGGCTGTGGAGCACATGAAAACTCCACAGTTAAGTGTGCTCGGGCAGCAGCAATCCAGGGATGGGTGACCTCCCTGGGAAGTTTTCACCCGGGCAACCGAAGGCAAAACCGTGAGCTCCGAGTAGGCAAAGCGGACAATATTGGTGATAGACGGGGCCGAATGTTACACCAAGGAACCTCAGAACTACCTTGGCGTACCACGAAGAGTCCCAGAACACAATATCTTTGTAATTTTCTTCGTTTTGCAATTCCGGAGAATCCGGAACTCCGTTTTGCGCACGGTTTTCTCCCACGTTCATGATTTCTCGCATATTTTCAATTTGTAACAATCACAATCATTTCTATTAACGATTATTCCAAACACATTCGATTGTTAAGACCGGTTGTTATAATGGATGACCTCAATGACACAAATATATATGTTTTTGATGTCATATCACAAGTGTCAAAGTTATCAAAAGAGAAAATTACTCAAACTTAATCAAAGTGCAAGCAATGTGGAGGGAGAAGCCAAAAGAATTGATAGGTTTCTCAATATCTTGTGAAAAAGGAGAACTTTTCACAACTCTATCTTAATAATTGGATGATGGTAATCCAACAAGACTCAAATGTGTGGGCTGCTTGCACTTAAGAAAAGTATGAAAGATTTTGTAATACGGATTTTAGTAATCTATGTAAATATTGTAAACCTATGACCAAATGGGGTACACGAATGAGTCAATCAAGTTGATTGGGCTTAAATGCCAATTGGCAAAATTCAAATTTTAGTTGGATATTTGAAAAAGTTTACCAAAGGCACGAGGAAAACGTTTTCAGCCTTAAAATAAGTTTCAAATCATTTTTAAGACATGGTAACATAACTAGATCCAAATTGAGATCATTGGTTATAGTCTTATAAATTGACAAAAGGGCTAGTATGTCACACCCCAACCGACGGCGGAATACGTCGGGGCGCGAGTTTGACTGTTCAAAAGCTCATGGTGCTATGTTAAAGTTTCAATATTTAAAACATCCGCATTTATTTCATCAAACAAAAACATTCAATGTCATTAAATAACATACAAGTGTTCAAAACAAATTACAAATGATATTCTAAACATTGTTTTAATTAACTAGGTCCTCTAAACCTAATCTATGTCTTCAACTTAACCTGTTACATATGTAAAATAAAGGGTCAACTATTTCCATAGATGGTGAGCAATTCAAAACAGTTTAATATAATACGTATAAAAAGGATGCAAAACTATTAAACTAAATAGAATAGATTTAAAACATATGTAAATTTGAAGTAGCACAAAGCAAGAATCCAAATGATCTTACAAAGTTTCAATCAAGACTAGCTAGGTCCTAACTTAAACATTGTAAATCATCATGTTTATGTATGTGTATTTTTCACCTTTTTCACACAAGACATAAGTCAATGCAAAGAACGTCGCTACATTCTTAGGCTACTAGATACTGTTTTGTTTTTGTATGAAACGTCTTCCAACCTAAATCCCACATAGCAATTAGCACATAAGTTCGCATAGCCTCTAAATCATGTCTACTAAGCTTAAATGTTTGCATCATGTATATGTTTTGACTCTAAGAACATGTTTGTGTATATGAGATATGTAACATCCCAAAAAGTTTACAAAAGTAAAAGGGAGTAAGAATTAACTCACTTGTGTTATGTCTAATCCTTGAATCACATGGTTCTTGTGTTTGTACGAGGAAAAGCTAGCAACCTTCTCCTAATGTTATTGAATAACACATGTCTTAGTCTATGTTCAAATGATTGCCTAAAGTTTCAAATGCTTGCCTAAAAGTCTATGGTTTTCTATGGAATCCCTAATGTTCTAAATTGTGTACTTAGAATAATGGTTTAGGATTATTATTTAATTATTTATTATAATTAAATAACCTCCATTGTATTTAATAAATAAATTGGAATACTTTTATTATTCCATTTATTTATTATAAAGTCTAAGAATAAATGTTTTGAGAATATTTAAATAATATTAAATATTCTTATTTGTATATAATAAATATAATGAAATGTCAAGGCATTTCAATTTATTTTATACAATGTCTATTTGTGCCCCTAATGGATATGTTAAATTTATTTAATCAAAAATAGCTAAATAGAATAAAAGCTTTTAACAAAATAAAGTTTATTTGTAATTCTTTCAAAACCCTTATAAAATTTTATAAATCATAAAACTTTAATTGATTCAAAGATGTTTATTTAAATAGAAAATATGTTGTAAAATTTTGAATAATTTTATAAATCATTTTGTAGGATTGTAATATTCAAAAATTATGGTTTAAAAAGGTTTTAATAAACATAGTGTTTATAAAGTTTTTTTTGTTTTTAAAAAAGATTTTCGTAAGGTTATTAATTTAAAAGTTATATTTGTTTTAAGTTGTATAGAAAACTTAAAATTTCTTGTAGTTTAATAAAAATTATTATAAAAATGTGTAAGGATTTAAAGGTTATGATTTAAAAAGGTTTTATGTTTTTGTTTAGTATTTATAAAAAAATTAAACTGTTATAGTTTTTAAGTTATAAAAACTTCTCAGATTGTTTTTATATAAAAAAATGCAATTAAAATTTGGTTGAAAGGGTCAAAAACAGGTTATGGGGCATCGGGTAGGGTTAGAACCCGCGACCTCTCCCTCAGCCGGCGGACTCTCTACAGCTAGGCTAGGGGAGCATGTTATTACCTAAAATAGAATGAAATAAATCTTATACAGGTTCAACAACCGAGTCTGAAAATCTATGAACCCTAATTCGAATCAAGTCCCAATTCGTTCGATTTAGCATCTGTAAGAGATCAAAAGGTTAGGGCTTTTGATCCATACGATTCTACGGTTCTAAGAATGTAATAATTACCTAGATTGGTGTTCGTTTGATATGGGTTCGAGTTGCATAGAGTTTCGGCCGGTTCTTGGTTCCAACCGCGATCAAATCTTGCTTGGTGCTCCTGATTCTTTGCCCAGATAATTTCGTGAGGATGAATGGGTTCGAATGGTGTGCTTTGATTGGGTTTTTATAGTGGTTCCTAATGAATTTGAATAGCGGTCGAAATGGGTTATTTTTGGAATGAATTTTGAGTTTAATTCGAATGATTCTTGATTAAATGACGATTCCTAGCTGTTAACGCGTGAATATCCTTTCCAAAATGATAGACAACGGGTTGTATTGAGCTGGATTCGATCAAGTTTGGAAGATGGGTCGAAATCGGTTTCATGTGGGTATCCAGCTAGAGAATCGGGTAAAGGGGATGGGGGGTTTGGGTAAATTGCAATTCAGTCCCTCATGTTTCCATTTTTGTCTATTCTTCTTTTTAATTCCCTTAAAGCTGAAAAATAGTTTACTATTTGACAGATTTTACCCCTATCCTTTATAATACTTTGTCTTCATAATTTATGTTTTATAAAATTATTTCATGTTAAAACAAATAAAAGTTTATAAAATTCTAAACCTTTGTTATCATCTTATTATTATTTTCTATTATTATTGTTATCATTATTATTTGTTATTATTATTACTATTATTATTATTATTATTATTATTATTTATTCCTTTATTTATTTATGTTAAAGCTTAACATTTTATTATTTTTGAAATAAAAATTATTATTTTATATCATAATCCTTTACTAATAAATGAAACGTTTTATACAAGTATTAATTTATTTCATGTTTAAATACATGTACCCTTGTCTAATATTTTATTTATCAAACAAGTTATATATTTATGTGTTAGTTTTCATAATTGTTCTATATTTTTGTGTATGTAAGAAACACACAAATAACCTCAAACTTTGCTTTATTATAATTTAATCACGATTACATTTATTAAATTTTCGAAATAAACCCTAGGGATTACAGTCTCCCCTACTTTAGGGAATTTCATCCCGAAATTAAGTTAATAGAGGGTTTTGATAAAAGGGTTGATTGTTTCTTATGTCGTTTTGTTCTTTTCTAAAGTTTTTCTATTGACTTAATTTATTACTTTTGTATTTATCTCATTAGTGTCATAAAATAGTGTCTCTATTTAAATGGTTATGGATGTTTGTAATTACCTTTGTTTAAGATTTAATGTGTATTAAAATATTTATAGGTTGTTTAAAATTTGTATACACTTGTATATTTTGCTAAAAGGGTTTAAGTTAACATTAGCTTAATTAGCTCATGATAGGAAGAATTCGCAACATTTTTGAGTAAGCTTAGTGTAAAAATACCCGTTCGATATGGGTACCCGAATATCAATTGATTTGCCTAAGATTCTAGACTAAAGAGTAATTCACTAGAAGTTGTTGATTGACAATTCTAACCTTGGTCAAGTTTTTGGTGCTACTAACAATGTATTATTGGTGCTTATATATAGGGTATACCGCAGCCAACCCACCACACCTTTAATACTTTGATAGCATTCCAATTACCTACCAAGACTATCCTAACCTTAACTACCTTTGAATAGATGTTTGCCAACTTGACTATTTGTTTGACTAGTATGAGTTAGAGATTTTAACAATTACAGTCTTGCAGAAAATCTCATGGTTGTAACGCATGATTTGGTTGATAGTTGATTTTTGAATATGCTGATGATATAAAATACATTAGAATGTGATATTACATGGTTGTGATAACTAATTATCATTAACCGTATTATAATATCATCGAATCTTTTGAATCTTCATTTAAACGTGAGAGTATAAAACAATTTACTTAGAAATCAATAATATGAACTTGTTGTGAAAGTTTTATATGGAATCACCCATACCAAAATTTCATTAGTTCAAGCCAATCATATTAAATTCTAAACGAAATGCGAATAATAATAATACATGACATTCAAGATTGGAATAGTTTCACACGAAATCAGATGTACATGAATCAAAAGAAATAAATGAAAGTTCAAATTTATTGGTCGCTCCTTGAATAGGTTTGAATATCATAATCAGTTTGTCATAATGCATTGTTCATAACTTCATTGTTATCTTGACCCAGGTTCGCGTTAACATTGAAAACATGACCCCTTGCTCCTTGATTGTTTGGGGCCATGATTGCATTGACCCTTCGAGGGCAAGTATTAGCAAAGTGGTTTGGGTCCCCACAAGTATAACAAGCTCTAACCATTTGTTGTCTCGGGGCAATGAGGGCAGGAGCATTGACTTGATTGACTTGGTTGTTTTGAACTTTGGCCACACGAAAGTTCGTAGCAAAGTGACCAAAACGGTTGCAATGAGTGCACAACCTACAAGGATGAACAGACAAATGATGGTGATTGCAAATAGTGCATAGTGGATGAGTACCCGAATAGACTTTCTTGGGTGGTTGGGTGAGAATAGCATGTGCAACTTGTTGAACAGGAGTGGCCTGGGTCACCACATAGTTCATGTGATCGGCCTTCCTTTTGTTGTTTCTCTTGAATGAAGAAGATAACCCAGCTTTGGCCTCTTCTTTGGGTGTTTCATTTGAACCTTTGACCTTGTCTTTCTCTTTCTTGGACCCCTTCCTAGTCAAGGTCCCATCCTTGACATGGTTGTCAGTCAAGGTCGCAGCCAATTGAATGGCATTAGCTAAGGTCTTTGGCTGGCTACTCAGAACTGAATCTTGAATCTGCATTGGCAGTCCACCAATATACTTTTCGATCGCCCTTTCCAAAGGGGTCACCATGTGAGGGCATAACAGACTTAGTTCATGGAAACGATTATTGTAAATTAGATTTTCACCACTATCTTGGTTAAGATCCCAGAATTCGAACTCAAGCTTTTTGACCTCACTTTGTGGGAAAAACGCATGGGTCATTCGTTCCTTGAGTTGATCCCAAGTCAAGTTAGCAGCAGTGTTGTCCCCAATAGCCTTCTTTTCATTGTTCCACCAGGTTAAGGCTCGTTTTTTAAGGGTTCCAACAGCATACCGAACCTTCAGATTGGTCGGGGTGTTTTCAATCCCCTCGAACCATTGGAGCAGTCCAGTTGCCCCGTCTGACCCATTAAACTTGGGCGGGTTGCAGGAGTTGAAATGCTTAAATGAGCACTTTGGTTGATTGGCTTGTTCGGGAGTTGGGTGGATGTTGAGTTGTCGGTGCAGTTGTGCAACCATGGTAGGTAGCACGGTTCCCCTTTGTCGGGCTATTACCGAAGCGATACGACGTTCAGCTGCGCGTTCTCTACGAGCCATCTATATAAATTTGAACATGATGTTTGATTAGGAATAGATTATGATTGATAGAAAATAATTTAGACTTGTGACATTTGTTTCATCTAAAATATAGTAATAAAAAGTTTTTACTAATCATAGATGAAATGTCATGGAATATAAAATCACATAATAAATCAATTGAGTTTGCTTTAAATTCTAACATATGTATTGAAGTCATTTGAATTTGAATAATAATCATTTAGAATTAATGTTATTTGTAAGAAGTTAACATGCTTTGGCCTATAGGTAAAATACTTTTATTGAAAAATCCCCAGGTAAGCCAGACTGGTCCCTCGTCAGGGATTATGAATTGCTTTCCTAGATACGAGTATCAATTACTGATATTCACCCTTCCGGTTAGTACATGTTTTTCTTAACAACTTAATTCTAATGAGATTATAAGCAAATCATTTGAACTTGTATGAAAACATGAAGAATGGTATCCAAAATTGAATACCGGGTGACATATTAGAATCATTTAGTTTGTAAAGTATTTGGTGTGATATGCTTTGGCATATAAGTGTTCATACTCTCATCAGAAGTCCCCAGGAAAGCTAGACAGGTCCCACAGTACCTCGGGGATTTATACGAATAACTTTCCTAGACAGGAATTCCAACTACCGGTACTACACCCTTCCAGTTAGTACGTATCCACTTCACAAACCTAATTCTAACGGGAACATAATTCTCTAACGGGATCACAAACCTAACGGGATCATAAAATAAACATTGGAATTTCCTAATTTCTCTAAGGAATGAGTTCATAACTTATCAACTAACGATCACTTGCACACACGCGAGTTTAGAATAGAGTTTACTTAAAAGCAATCTCTAAGTAATCACCATGATATGAAGTGTTTCTTAAACTAAAGCATTCTTAGCTAAGTGTAAGCAAAGGCATTTAACAACTATGGCTTTCCTCTATGGTAACATTATAATATAACACAATTAAAATAATCATAGCACATAAGCAAATAAATGAACACATAATAATTATTTTTCAGCCTTAAAATAAGTTTCAAATCATTTTTAAGACATGGTAACATAACTAGATCCAAATTGAGATCATTGGTTATAGTCTTATAAATTGACAAAAGGGCTAGTATGTCACACCCCAACCGATGGCGGAATACGTCGGGGCGCGAGTTTGACTGTTCAAAAGCTTATGGTGCTATGTTAAAGTTTCAATATTTAAAACATCCACATTTATTTCATCAAACAAAAACATTCAATGTCATTAAATAACATACAAGTGTTCAAAACAAATTACAAATGATATTCTAAACATTGTTTTAATTAACTAGGTCCTCTAAACCTAATCTATGTCTTCAACTTAACCTGTTACATATGTAAAATAAAGGGTCAACTATTTGCATAGTTGGTGAGCAATTCAAAACAGTTTAATATAATACGTATAAAAAGGATGCAAAACTATTAAACTAAATAGAATAGATTTAAAACATATGTAAATTTGCAAGTAGCACAAAGCAAGAATCCAAATGATCTTACAAAGTTTAAATCAAGACTAGCTAGGTCCTAACAAAAATCGGTTTGAATTATATATATATAATATTTTATATATATAAATTGAATTTTATATTTCTATTATCGTTCATTTACGATACATAACACTGTATTAATGTGTTTCCTAAATATAACGAGAGTATCGATATTATATTTTATTATTGTCTTAATAAAACATGATCCACATCCTACACCATTTAACATGCAAGTGAAATTCACCATTTTTCTTCATTATTTAATTAAACCAACAAAGTAAATAAATATGAATCGGAAAAATGAGTAAAATTAAAACACACAATAATGTTCTATCATTTAAAAAGGTAACTAAAAAGAAATTTTTAATTATATAAAACTGATTTGACATGCCAGAAAGATGGAAATAATGATATGACATTGCAACTTTTATCCTCTACGTAAATTACGAGTTTTTTTTTTTTTTTTACCAAAGAGGCATTGCCTTGGGTTCAAATCATCTCGCAGCGAAAAAGGGGTTTGAGGGGAGACCGGAGGTTCTCTTAGTGGAGTTTCCTTATGGGGTGGTTGTGGTGGCTCAAGGGAAGTCCTGGTAACTAGACCTTGGTGACATAGCATGGAAACAGCGGGTTCACACGATTAAGACCTTCGCCATTAAAAAAAGTAAATTACGGTTTTTTGTTGCTGTAATTTTAGTAATTTAACCTAAAATAAAAACTTATATCAATGCATCATGTTTGGTTTAAACAACTAACATTTTTAACCCAAAATCTAACTATTCTAACGATTTTGACCCTCAAACCTAGATATGGTTGAAGGCCAAACCATTAATTGTTTTAACCACATGAACTAAGCCGTTAGTTATATAAACCATATGACTGCATTAATTATATGTTATATTAGATTGAAATAAGTAAAACGTTAAAATAAAGGAGGAAAACCGTAATTACTCTTTCTTCTCACTCAATTTTATCACATAAATAATATTTTTCATTAAATTTAAAAAATAAATAAAAAAGGTGGAATGTGAACATGGTTGATTTGATATTTTGAGTATAATGGCAGCAGTCAAAACGCAAAAGAGAATAAAAAGGTTGTGATGATGTCGTAATAGGTCTACAACACATAGCACATGGACGTTCAAGCACTCAACCTCAGACATGTGACAATCTGCATTTTGCGCAACCTGCGGATTTTGCCTATTTCAGACTTCAACTAATGTTTCCATATATGGCCATAACCAACCAAACTAGTTCTATCCCAACTAATTTACCCCACCACTCTCTCTCTCTTCACCCCATCGCCATCTATATACACACACTGTTATACTTTTATTTATTTATTTATACCATACGTAACATTCGGCCTCGTCTATCATCAGTAATATCTATTTTTTTCATTTGTAACTCGAGGATTTGTTCTTGGTTTCGCTGTTGAAAACTTTACAGGAAGATCACTCATCTTATAATGTTGTCACCTAAACATGTTTAAAATTTTAGTCATTCTCTCGTCCATATTTAATCTGCCAAAAAGTTAAGGTGATATTAGAGGGCAAATATTCTTTATAAACCAATAATATATCTCTTATGTAGTTATGTCCATGACCAATGTGAGAGTTACATAATGTGTGACAGGCAGTGTTTTGAAAATCGGACCGGACCGGTCGAACCGGGAACCGGTGGGTGAACCGATCCGGTTAGAGGTTCTGGGCCGTTTTGGGTGAACCGGCATGTCGAACCGGTTTTTTTTCTTTTTTTTTAATTATATATATATATATATATATAATAAAATTTTATCAAATCATCCGGTTCTTAAATCCGATTCGACCGTACCGACCGGTCGGACCTCTAACCAATAAGGAGACCGGTTCGGCGCTGGGTCCGATTCTGAAAACATTGGTTACAGGTCACTCATCTTAGATTGTTAACACATGAACACACTTAACTCTATAGTTCTCTCATCCACAGCCAACACACAAAATACGTTTGTTATATATATATATATATATATATATATAGAAAAGTTCATAAAAAAACTACTAATTTTGAAACAAAGCAAGAAAACTCATATTAACCAATAATTTTAAAAAAAATGTATTTTTTTATGATAAGATTAGAAATGTTATAATAATAAAAATTTGAAAAAAATATGTAGATCACAAAGTTACGCATATGTATCTCAAAAAGTTTCGTATGTAACTTATAAAGTTACATATATGTAATCAGTATGTGTAACATATAAGTGACATTTATGTAATAATCTAAAATACATATTTTGTTAATTTTTTTCTTTTTTTTACATTTCTTATCTTATAATAAAAGGAAATAAAAAAGAAAAAAAATTAATTGGTAATGAATGTGATTAATTTTCTTACTTTTATTTAAAATGATGGTTTCTTAGAAACCCTCTCATATATATATATATATATAAAATTTATTTTGCTTTTTCTTATTATTATTTATTATATATAATTATATACATATATATAATAAATATGGTATTAATATATATATCTATATATAGGGAAATTTCCTAAGAAAACCACCATTTTGGAGAAAATCAATGTTTTCATAACCGGACCGGACGTCGAACCGGTCTCCTTACTGGTCAGAGGTCCGACCGGATTTAAAAACCGGAATATTTTATATGCATTTTATAAATATATATATATATATATATATAATCAAAAAATATAAAAAAAAACGGTCCGACCACTGGTTCGCCAATTCACCCAAAAACGGCCCAGAACTCTAGACTGGACCGGTCCAACCACCGGTTCCCGGTTCGACTGGTCCGACCGGCTGGTCCGGTCCGGTTTTCAAGACATTGGAGAAATTTAGGAAAACTAAACACAATTGTTATCAATCAATCTCGTTTTTCGTGTTTTGTTTTAAATTTTGTTTATTATAAGGTTATATTTGTTAACAAAAATAAAAAAAATAAAATTATATATGTAACTTATTAATTACATATATGTAACTTGTAAATTATATATATGTAACTTTATAAGTTATATATATACTTAACTTCGTGATCTATATATTTTAATTAAAAAATATTTTTGTTTATAACATTTTTAAGCCAATTATAAAAAGTCATGATTTTTTTAAAAAATTGATTGGTTAGTAGGAGTTTTCTTAGTTTTTTTCAAAGTAAGGAACTTAGTTTTTTCCAAAGTAAGGAGCCTTTTTTGAACCCTCCCCGATATATATATGTATGTATGTATAATAAATCATAATCTTTATTATATTATATAATAAAAGAATAGCTAGCTTTGACACATGTCATCTTCTCCTTAAGTCTAGAAATTTTTTTTAGGCATCTCTCTCCTATTAAATGTTAATTATCTTTTATGTTAAATATAATAATAAGTAAATTTAAATAATTAAATTATACAATTAAATATACAAAATATATATTTTTCTTTTCATAAAAATTAATTAAAATTTAATAAAACATAAGGAAACATCAATTATATAAAATTTTAAAATATAATTTTATAATTCTTAAATTTCTTTATTTGTAATTTGTTTTTTTTAAGCATTCGTTAATTAGTATTTTAATAACAATTAATAATATCAAATATACAAATTTTTATAAAAAATTGTTGCTTACAATATGTTAGGTTTATTAAACCCATGTAATACATGGGTTTCTAACCTAGTTATAAATAATTAAAGTATGTGCCATATTTAAGGCAAAGGCATCTTTGTAAACATTCTTTTTATTTTATTGAAATTAAAAATAGGTTTTGTTTTTGTCTCACTCCATCCCTTCTTTAGGTTTGTGAGGAGTTAACGAGAGAGGTAGAAACGCCGTAAAACATTTATTTTTATGACCGGAGAACCCACTTGCGTGGTCAACCTCGGGCCCCCTAATACCCGACTAACCGTGGAAAACGGGTAAACCGTGGATGCAAGCACCCGGGTCGATGGTTTTTATATGCTACTAGAGGTTTTTAACTTTGAGAAATTATATTTGTGCTCCAAACCTTTTAGATAACTATTTTAATTTATTAACTTGTTTGATTAATATTGAATACAAAATCAATATGAACTTGCAAGTTGGATAAACATAAAAACCAACAAGACATTGTATTTCTAAAGATCAGCTATCAAATGCTAATGAACTATATAAACAATCACTTTAATTATTGTCGATAAATTAGGTACTTGTAGTTTTTATTGTTGACGCAACCTGATCCGAACATGTAACCCAAGGCAATGATCGGGAAAAAAAATACGTGAGTTCCATAAGTTTTCGTCCCTTTTTTATATTTTTATATTTTTCAAGCTCCGCTGTTGTGCGAGCATCCATGGGTTCACCATAACATGCATGTGGGTAATGGGTTGCAGGACTTAGCAAGTAGAGACACAATACGTTATGTGCCTATAAGCATGAAAAATTGGTCAAACATACCATACCATGGTCATGGTATATTTTTGTTGATATATGTTGCGGTTGTGATGAAATATCAGTGGTGGTGGTGGTGTTTCGATTGAGGTGATGTTAAAAGTTGTAATTGGAAATTTGAGTTTTGAAGATGAAAAATGAAGATAGAAACGATGATGGTAATATGGGTATTTTATAAATTTTAACTTTAAAAGAGAACTATCATGCATTACATGGAAAATCAGTGTCATATTTTTACAAACGGTCGAATCATATATATAATATTTCAAAGGTAAGAGTTAGAATATCAATGTAAAACAGTAACCAACCAAGCAATTATTTTTTTAGAATGATTGTGAGCCTTCTTGATGGTTAGACTATGCGGTGTGCCAGGTGGATGGGGCTGGGTTGAGCATGGAACATCGGCCCCTTGGGGCGTGATCATCTTGGGCGTGGCCACAGCCACGCTTCTCTCGGTTGTTTGGCTTTTAGTTTTTGGACTGTTGGAGTGGGCGTGATCACCAAGTGGCATTTCCACCACAAGTGATGGAGTGAGTGGTTGTAGTGGATGCCTACGTGACACCTAGATGGAGTGATTTGGACCAAGAGGTATACCCCATGGTCTTAATTAGTTACGTTTGTTTCATTGTCTGAATTAGATATCTTTATGTAACCTGTCATAAAGAATTTTTTTAATCCCATAAGACCTCCTTTTTATTTTTTTAAAATTATATAATTATATATAATATAAGAAATTAAAAACCAACTTGTTTAACAAGAAATAATTTTAAAAAAAAAAATAATTTGTACTTATATAAAAGCAATACTACCAGCTAAAAGATACAGATAGGATGGTCTTTGAGTTGAGAAAATTAAGGGTGGGTTGGTGAATGGCTGATTTAGGTACCACGACAACTGCAAAAGGCATATGACAATGACGTTACTTGTCAAAAGTATATTGTACCTCATGCTCATCTTTTATTTATTTCTACTTTTCCAATATTACCGGGGTTTTTATCTTGCATAATTATCATTTACCCCCTTCAAAAACTAAAAATAATAAGTAAATGAATAAATAATATAACAATAATTTATCAAAAATACAATTATATGATTTCAAGATCACAAAAAACAAGACCCACCCTATTATCTATACATCAGCGTCCTTTTTACGAGCCATATAGCCTCTATGCGTGTCGTGTAGCATTGTAATGTCAGAAATCAGAGAGAAATGTGCCATATACGGGCCGTATAACCTTATACGGACGTATAAATGATAGTCATATTGTGTCTAGCATGGGCTGGTGCATGATAGTAGGACTCAAAAACAATCACTTCTTGCACTTTTATATGTCACGAATCATGATAAATTAAGTTATCATCCTATGGATATAATTAAGATATATGTTTCGTGTTTCCAGTTTTATTCACATAGTATATATTAAAACTTACAAAAGTTTGTTTTTAGAAAACAAAAAAAGAAACCAAAAATAAATACTTGAATTTGCTTACATGAAAAACACTAGAACCTAATAACCAATATACACGCTATACATACATACGCACACATGTATGTATATATGTGTATACACGAGGGTTTAATCATCTAAAAAGAATTTTCTTTAAAAAAAAGAAAATCCTTGCTTTTTAAATTAAAAGACATACACACACATTTATGTATATATGTGTATACATTTTTTACTTTTTTTGATACCTTATTTGTAAAATGTTCGTAACTTTTTATATAACATTTTTTTATTTATAAAATAGTCATAATCGAATATTTTTTCTCTATTTTAGTATACAAATGATATACATAAAAAAATCTAGTAGTTAATAAAACATGAGTCACACACAGGATAAATCAATATGTACGTGAGTGGGTGTATGTGTGCATATATATTGATTATGAGGTACCCAATTCTAATTTCGTAGATAAAAGAAATTTTCTATATATGTATTTACGTAAAAATATTTTCTCAAATGACCAAAATAAAAAAAATAAAAAAAAAAGCGGCTTAATTTTATATAACTAAACTAGATTTGAAACATAGGTCGAATAAATATACTATGTTAGACTATTGGGTGTGCCACATGACCCAATCACTCCACATATGCGACACGTATGCGCCACATAAGCACTCACCACAACCACTCACCCCATCATTTTGGTGGAAATGCCCCATTACCCACTCACTTCACGTCATCATTCCTTTTTAATTTAAATTGAAATATAATTAATAAAAACAAATTACAAATTAATAAAAAAATTACAAACTAATAAAAAAATTAATAAAAAAATACAAACTAATAAAAAAAATTAATAAAAAAATTACAAATTAATAAAAAAAATTAATAAAAATATTACAAACTAATAAAAAAAATTAATAAAAACGATTTTTCCATAAATGTTCAATCAAATCGGCTTTGAGGTTCGCATGTGTATCCTCGTTGCGAAGCATTCGACGGTTTGCTTTTTTTTCTTCGTCGTTAATCTCCACATGCTCCAACAAATTCGGATCGTCTTCTTCATAAAATTCACATATCGCTCGACCGTTATCTTCAATTATCATGTTGTGTAGTATCACACATGCGTATAACGCGTTTCGGATACGACTTGGCTTCCATGCTCTAGCAGGGTGTTGAATCATGTGCCACTTTTTCTTTAAAACGCCAAATGCTCGTTCAATATCCTTTCTTGCCCCCTCTTGACGATTCTGGAAATACAGACGTTTTTCATCTTCAGTTTGTCGTGATGTAAAGGATTTCACGAAAGTAGCCCATTGTGGATAAATACCATCGACTAAATAATACCCGTATTTGTATGTTGTGTCGTTGCAAATAAACTGCTGACCGGGTGCCTTGCCTTCAATAAGATCGTTGTAAATCGGCGACTGATCTAGAACATTTATATCATTGTTCGATCCCGATGCACCAAAGAAGGCATGCCTTATCAAAGATCTTGAGACGCAACAGCTTCTAGCATAAAAGTTGGTCTTGGATGGTCGCCTAGTTGGAATTGACCTCGCCATGTTGTTGGACAATTGTCCCATTCCCAATGGGTGCAGTCGAGACTACCTAACATACCGGGTAAACCATGAACCTCTTCATGAAACGTGTAAATCTGCTGGATGTCATATGAATTTGGTTTCCTCAAGTATTTTTTCGCATACAATCTAATTACGCCTTTACAAAATTTATAAACACATTCCCGCCCCATTCGCTCAGACATCTATAAATACTCATCAAAAGAATCGCTGCTAGTGCCGTAGGCTAGTTGCCGTATTGCAGAAGTACATTTCTGAAGACCGGAAAACCCGATCTTTCCTCTTCCGTCGCACCGTTGTTGGAAAAAATCATAGTTTTGTTCCAAATCATTACGCACTCGTGAAAAAAAGATTCCAACTCATACGAAACCGACGCCAAAATAAATGTTCGGGGTATTTCGGATTTTCTGAAAAATAATCTTCAACAAGACGTTCGTGAGCTCCAAGACGATCTCGATTAATTCGTGCTCTTCTAGTTAGAACAGGTCTTTCAACTTGTTGTCTGATGATGTCGAGAGTAAGTTGTGCGGCTTCGATTAAAAAATCTTCTCCTTCGCTAAAATCGTCATCCTCCCGTAGAAACTCCATTTTTATAAAAATACTGATTTTTTGTTTGATTTTTTTTGTGAGATGTGACGATTTTAGAGAGTGAGATGTGAATATTAGAGAGTATGTGATGATTTTATATATAGGTTTTATTTTAATTTTTTTTTATTTCTAACGGTCGAATCTTCTCCCAACCCACCCCACCCACGCCGCTGCTGGACTCACGCCACTCGACCCACGCCCCTCTCACGCCCCTAGGGGGCGGTGTGCCATGCCCCTCCACGCCCCAACCACGCCCGGTAACAGGGCACACCCCACGGTCTAAATAAATCAATACTTTATAAAAAATTTGTATATTAATATCGTAAGCTATTGATGAAATAAAAATAATTAAAACATAGGAATTAACTTGACAATTTTAACAAGGACATATTAACACAACATGACATTAAGTTATAGTCTTCATTTATGAGCTTAACATGTTTCGTTTGTAAACATGTTGACACACTTAAAACACGATAAAAATTATGTCTAAACATGTTAAACACATGTTTAAACATGTTAATCCGTTCACGACATGTAGTAATTTGTGTAGACTTGTTTAAACTTGTTATATGTATTTTTAAATATGTTTTAACACTTGTTGACTTATCAAACCTACTAATTTTTAAAGATATTCCCAATTTTTCATGTGACTAGATTTTTTTAAATAGTTACCACATAAAATCACCATATTTTTCTTCTTAACTTTGAATATTATGATTATATATAATATATTTAAAAAACTAAAGTACGTTAATATGTTATATTGTATTTTATGTGTTATATTATTGTGTATTATATTTATATATGGTATAAAAAATTTTAAAACACGTCACTTCCTATATATTAATACTATACTCATATTAAAAATAGAAAAATTTTGATTTGATATAGTAATTGTTTTTAAATTATGTTGAAAGGGTATAACAACGACCTGCATAATTTTATTTTTTCCAGTAATCATATTTTTTTTAATGTTTATAACTTTTCATATGATATATTTTTTATTAAATAATCGCATCTTAAATCAGACTCTCTTTTCTTTAATTTAAGTGTGTGTGTGTGTAGAGAGAGAGAGATTTTGCATTGTAAATTGTATTTAGATGTATTGTATTAAATCAAAATGCAGTAAACTTTTTAAAAAAATTCAGTATATATTTTAAAAATATAGTAATGTACAAAAAATCTAGTATATTTTATTACAATTTAAAAATAATCACTTTTTATATGTCAATATTATAATAAGATCAAAAATAAAAAAGTTTAACAGCCACTACCTATGAGTCGCCGACTCACTCTTAAACATGCATGCGGTTAGAGTCTAGGCTCTTCCCTGCAATGGATATCTTTTGAAACAGGAGGATTCAAACATCTGAATAGTGAGAATCTAATATATCATTTTTTGTTCCGTCGCGGGATAGATCCATTCTTTCTCTTAATTTGAAAGAGAAGGGGCACTTCCTTTTATAGTGTACTAAGTTAGTACCCGTGTGTTACACGAATATAAAAAGATTTATATATCATTACAAGTATGTGGCTTAAATTAATAATTAAATAATCAATTTATTTTACATAGAGACAAACATTAAATTACAATCATTTTAAGAAAAGTTGATTTATTTTCATAAATTTGTAAATATTTCTTTATATACAAGATTTATTGTTTGATTACCAACTTTACCATCTGTATCTAATATTAGTAACTTAACTCCATCTCTAGTCTTAACTCTTGATAGCGCCACATACAACTGTCCATGTGTGAAAACCGGTTCCTTCAAATACAAACCAACTCTCAATAATGATTGGCCTTGACTTTTGTTGATTGTCATTGCAAAATACACAGATAATGAAAATTTCCTTTTCTGAAACTTGTAAGGAATCTTTTTAACTGCATTTAGGGGGAAAAACTTATGTTGTATACAAAATTACGAGTATTTATAAAACAAGGGAAAACCTAAAAAAGTTCAAAAAGGGTTATGCTAAATATACCCTTTTTGTATTTTTTTTACTTGTCCTACCCCCTTAAGTTTTTTAAATATATATAAGTAAATCGTATGTTTTTTGTTGTTAACTAAAAAGATCCATAAGCCTTTAAACAAAAACATGAGGGACTGTTCTTGCTAATGTTCCAAACTACATCTTCTTCCTCACCATACTCTACCCGTAATCAAACTAGATTCATGGATACTCACCTTTGACCCGATCGTTCTATAGCTCGTGTTTGTGACAATTGTAGTTGAGAATTACGTCATTAATGACATGAGCACATTTGGTCGTTCTAAAAATCCACGTTGATTTAATGATTTTAATTATTACAGATCGATAGTATGCGAGAAATGATGAATGTGGGCGAAAACCGTGTGCAAAACGGAGTCCTGGATTGCCCGGAATCGAAAAACGAAGAAAAATTTCTAAGTATTGAACTTCTGGACTCGTCGCGGTACGCGAAGGCTAGGTTGAGGGTCCTCCGCGGTACGTGATGCTTGAAAATATCTTAGATTCCTCCGGATTTCTTCGCGGTATGTGAAGCCCTTATTGGCTTCTCGTCGCTGTACGCGACGGACGAGGCGGTGGAATAAGTTGATCTTTTTCATCAGATTCATGCAGAAGATATATTTTTTTTTTCAAACTATCGAACTCAGACGCTCACCAGACGACCAAAGCTCACTTTTCATCATCCAACCTTCATTGTCAAGCCATCAAAACTCAAGGATCGTCCCAGGAATCGTATCTGCAAGTCCTGATCGTTGTTTTACCCGTAGAAATCCGTCAGATTAGGTAATGATTCGTTTTAAACCTTCTAGTTTGATTATGATTGATTAGATCTTGATTTTGAACGTAATGACATAGTTAGGATTGTTGATTATTGCCTAGATGATGGCTAGAATTGATTATAAACAAAGAACATGATGTTTTAACGGTTAAATCCTTGTTTTGATCCGTTATAATGCCCTGTTTGCATGAAATCATACCCATGATTATAATGGTTTAAACCATTTGATTATGACAATGTAGGTGATTAGTTTGATTAATCTTTGAAATGCAAGGTTAAATCCAAGTGTTTCAAACTAATCACGATCATTAACATACTTACTGGAACGATTATCTGATGTTTACGATAACAGTCAGATTAGTATGTTAAACATGGTTATTACACCTATCCTAATGCTACATTGTAATATTTCACGATAATTGGGTAATCAATAACAAGGATTGATCATTCTTAAGCCATTAAACCATCTAGAAACTGTTTTAGCATTATAATCAGCAACATTAACTATTTGGTTAATCCTAGATTATTCTGATTAATCAAGAGTGTCATCAACCTTGTATTAGGAATCTAATTCAATGTAGGTTCCTACATTATCATACATTGTATGATACAACATCAAAATTAACCAATTATATAACTAATCTCCGTTTGATGACTTCCAAAGCAATGTCTTTGACATTGAACGTTCAGAAAGATCTAATCAGTAAATTAAAACCTAAATAACTCATTAAATATATATAAATGCAGAATCACCTCCCTATTATCAGTTAGAGATATTCTGCTACCTCTATATTATCGTGTGAGTTTCGTAAACCCCTTTTCTTTTTAATCTTTTATAAACATCGGGGTAGTGCTGTAAAACTTTTCAGAACTATATGATATGTATCACTGTTATCTGAGTGATTTCATGTGATTGTTGAGAACTTGTGGATTTCATGGGATTTTGCGTGTAGAACAGAACACTATCATAGAACTTAAGTCCTCATGTACAAACTGTATCTAGTGAACCCGTGTGGGGCCGAACGGAAAACAATGATAGTACTATCGGCTGACAACCCATTTGCCTGGAGCTTGCAACTCCCCTTGGTATAAATGTTTGTTATCTGTTTCCAGAACTTCTTAATGTGGTGATAGACATTAAGACAATGAGGCACCAAGATATTTACCGACGGGTAGTATCTTTATAGAACAAGAACAGAACATCCGAAAGGACTAGATACGGGTCCCATGGTTATCTTGAACAGAACATTTTGAGAACTTATAATTACATATCATATCATATTGTGGAACTTGAACTGTATGATCTCACCAGCTTTGTGCTGACGTTTCAAACTTAAACCTTTTTGCAGGGAAATAGTGATCGTCGGTGAGGACACGCTTTTGGAATACTCGTACTTGAATAATTTAGTTCTGTAATTAAATAAATTTAGTTGTAAACTGTAATGTGGATATTAATGACGAACCTTTTAAATGTATTTCTTTTAAGTTAATCTGTGTGCTTGTGATATCGGATCAAGTAAGTCACCCCTTATCTCTGAGACATCACCACTATGCTTCCGCGGTTTCAGTGACATCATAAACAGGTGACGAGATGTGGGGGTGTGACAGTGTTAATGATAAAATCAATCAAGCTTTGAAATTATAACAACTACAAGCATCACGAAATCGTTAACAATCATCAATTCATCGTTTAAAAATCAAATCAATAGAAAATCTAAGCTTAAATACCCGTAGTCAAACGAAAACTTAAACTCTATTAAAACGAGCATAAAACTCAAAATTAGTTGTTATTGTTACTTATGATTGATCTTTGATTTATCAACCTGCATTTAACAACTCCATTTGAGAGATCTATTATATTTAGCTGATTAACATTTCGTACATTTTGGTTATTATAAAGTTGAAAGGCTTTTGACAAATTTATATTTTATATTTTGAAGAGGGGGTATGACAATTAAGAAGGGGATACGTTTAGTATAATTTAAGTTGGAAATAATGTTTGGTTCATTTTGGTTGTATTATAAAGTTAAAGGGTTGATTTTGACAAATTTATATTTAATATTTTGTAAAGAGGGGGTGTGACAAGTCAGAATAGGGTTACATTTAGCCTGACCCGTTCAAAAAATTTTATCACCAAATTCTTATTTTCTTTTCCTTACATGTCAATGCAAAACTCTCATTGTTTCCTATTTATATAATAATGATAATTTAATTTTTTTATGTTCTCTTTAACCATTTATCAGATCAAGTCTTTATTTTTATGTGATTATTATTTTTTTATTTTTTAGTTATTTTTCAAAGAACCGTTTACCTCGAATAATGTTTTTTTGTTGTGTTCATTCCATTAGTCGGTTAAACAAGGCCCAAAACAAAATGGGTTGGATACTTCGAGTGTACCACATGCTCCACATCGTCCTCTTCACAACCTTGGCAGAGAGGTGGCCAAACGAGGTTTTAAAAAAAAATTAACAGTAAAATAAAATTGGTTCTTGGTAAGAATCAATTATCGTTTTAATTGATAAAGTACAAAGCTAGGTAAAGATAGGACCAGCTTCGGTTAGGTTCTTTTTTTGGTTGATTAGAGTTGAGACCAGTTTTGATAATTTTAGTTTATTCAGATTTTGCTTATGATATATCCGAGAAACTAGAATCGCCTAATTTTGGTTGGTTGAAAAACTAGAATGTAAGACTGCATAAAAGATAATATTAATGTTATGGTTGGTTAAATAGAAAAATAGCAAACAATTGGTTTTCAAGTCATTTATATGTCATTCATATCCTCTATACACCTAATCAAGTAAAATCAATCACGTCATATACAATTGCTGACAGGGAATGTCAGAGAATTTAAGGTTGTCAGTTATTGTACTACTATATGCCACGTAAAGTGCAGTACGTCACATAGAGTGCAGTATGCTACGTACAATCAATGTGTCAGCAATTGCGGATCTAGGTAGTGATTTGTGGGTTCACTGGAACCCACCGCGTATCAAAGCATTAGTAGGATTTTTTTAAAGGCTTAAAAGGTAGTGTGAACCCACTAATATTTTAAGGGTGAATCTATACTATATTTTTTCCCGAACCGTTTGTCAACTTGAATGGGTTGAATAATCTTTGTTAAAGACTTCTCGACAATCAATTCTTGTATTTTTATAGGATCGTGTTAAAATCACTTTCCAATATCAATATTTCTATTTAGGTTTTGGGGCGTTGCCCTTGACCCCTGGCTGGCCAGAGATCCGCCACCAGGGTTGAACCCCTTGGACCTCACCAGAAGCGCTTCCCTTAGGTCCCCGCACGGGGGCATGACCCCCTTGACTCCCGTTTGGTTCGAAGCTCAGAAATCTTAAATGAGTGTTCACTCTGCACCTCCGAAGTCTTTAATGACGGTATTTTTTTAATATATCGCATAGTTATTATGTGATGAACATTACAAGACCCGAATCGTTAAACTGACCCGGAAATTTTTATGTGTAGTTCTATCTAATTGAATCGTTTGAAAATAGTGAACCTACTTAAATATTCCTGGATCCGCCATTGTGTGTCAGGGAATGTTTGGCTGCAGTTTTTTTTCCTATACGCCACGTAAAGGCCTATATGTGACGTATAGGTCGACGAAGGTGTAAACTTAAAAAGATGGGTGTACAAATAACCGAAGCCTTTAAAAAATATTGTTACAATGATGTGTCATTTAGTAATTATTAGTACTAATAATAACCCAAAACTCAAAATTCTTTTTTTTAAGGTGGTGTTAAACTTACACCCCAAAAGCATGTCTGCACACCCCACATACGCCCCGTAGTGGCCACTATGGGGTGTTTTGGTACGGCTTGTACTATCTTGGTTAAACGACAAGGGCTATGATTAGACCTAAACGCCCCGTAGTGGTCACTACGGGGCGTATTGGTACGATGTTATGAAAAAGCACCGACAGTGTCAGTTGATTAGACCCAAACGCCACGTAGTTTAGGGTTATCTCTAAACGCCCCGTAGTGACCACTACGTGGCGTTTAATGTTTAAAACGTGACAAATATTTTGTAACTTACGAATTCATCGTCCATATATACACACATATTGCATTACAATATCAAACGTTCCCTCGAATCACTTGACGTATAGTTGATCGAGTTTCTCTTGTTTCGTTTATTAGAATATCTACATTCTACACCCATATTTTTGATTTGAAAGATGTCTTGGTGGGACGGAGACTTTTTCTTTGGTCAATATTCCGACGTTTCGCGTGTGGCTGAAACTTATCAGGTATGAAACTGTATTTAGTTGTTTTTATTGTTAATCAAATGACAAACTAATCATAATGTTTTTAAGGATGAGACTGGTGTGCAATCGTCTGAGGCCACAAATAGACCAGTATTGCCAGATCTTAACGAAGAGGTTGCGGGTCATACTTTGTACTAGCAGTGTGATTTGAACCAGGAACCTTGCGTTGATGAAGACGTTAACAGGGAATGTTACGCTGGTGAACAATCACACCCACCCCAAGTTGCGATTAAAGAGGAAGAAGCTGACGTTGTATACCAAAATATGGACTGGAATACCAATGAGGTAATATATTTTTCACTTGTTTTTAGTTAGATGGACATTAGTTTAATGACAACATTGTTTTCAAATATTCATTTCTATGGATGAGCTGATGGCATGTGTGAAAAGTAGAGCCCTTGATAATGGATACGTCATAGTTACCGGACGATCTAAGAAAAAGAAGGGGACCGATGAGGTCAACAAAATCTGGCTTGTGTGAGATCGTGGTGGTGAACACAATAGTACGGCCATCTTAAGGTAGAGGTGGTCAAACCCGTTTTTTTTTCAAGAACCGGAACCGGTTCCAAACCGGTTCCTAACGCCCGTCGGTTCCCCCAAATCGGTTCCACCCAGAACCCGAACCGGTTCCGTACCTGGTTCCACTCACAAATAACCCTATTCGGTGTACCCGGTTAGGGTAGGGTCCAAACCGGTTCCTGTTTAAGAACCGGTTCCACTTTTTTTTACCTCGCTGACCGTTAGACGTGAACAAAATCCTAATAAAACCTTAAACTAGTCAAACCTTAAAAAATAATTAGTAAAAACCCTAAATATCTAATAAAACATTAAACTAATTAAAACTTAAACTAAAAATTATTAATTACTAAACTCTAATCAATCCTTAAACTAATAAAACCTTAAACTAATAATTTATAAACCCTAATAAAACCTTAAACTAGTAATTAATAAACCCTAATAAAACCTTAACCTTATTAATAAACCTTAAAACAAATCAAAGCTAATAAAACCTTAAACTATTATTTAATTTGATTAGTTTAAGGTTTTATTAGGGTTTTATTAATTAATGGTGTTAGGTTTTAATTAGTTTAAGGTTTAGGTTTGATTTGTTTAAGGTTTAATTAGGGTTTATTAATTAATTATTAGTTAAATGTTTGATAAGTTTAAGGTTTTATTAGGTTTGATTTGTTTAAGGTTTAGGTTTGATTTGTTTAACGTTTTATTAGGGTTTAATTAATTATTAGTTAAACGTTTGATTAGTTTTTTATTAGGTTTGATTTGTTTAATGTTTAGGTTTGATTTGTTTTAGGTTTTATTAGGGTTTTATTACTTAAATTGTTTTTTGTATTAAAAGTTATGAATTGTTTAGTAATAACAAATGTTAAAAACAAACATAAATTCATTAATTATTTTAAGTAGTTTAAAAACAAAAGAAAAGTTACAAACAACTAATAAAACATTAAAATCAAAGATTTGTGTCGTTTTGTTGCGAACGACCGATGTTAGCTTCAAATGCGAGTTCTTCATCGGATAGGCCGGGTCATAAGCCTTCTTCAACTTCTTCGTCATGTACTTTTACTTCAATGGATGTTTCATCTTCGAGGGTTGTTTGATCTTGAATACGATCGATCGAGTCCAAATGTTCCTTTAAACATATGCACATTTCTACCGACTCAGGAGTGAGTTTTGTTCTTCTTAACGACAAGACCCTGCTACTAAGAGAAAATGCAGATTCCGAAGCTACCGTGAAAGCTTGGACAGTTAGTAAATCATGGGCCATGGCGGCAAGAATCGGAAACTCGGATTCCTTTGCTTTCCACCAAGCCAAAATATCAAAATTGTGATATGACTCAGCCGTCATATCAGATGAGTAATCCGTACCACTATACCGGCCGAGTTCTCTTGAAGGGGTATTACCCCTTTGACGTTTAGCCGTGACGTTTCGAACCGTGTTCAATAGGTTAACCATCGGATCTCGTGCTCGAGAAGCACTCGAACTTGATGAGGAACCAGAGGTGGGCATATGTATGTTGGAACCATATTTAATCAAATAAAAGTCATACATATATTTTAAATTTTTAGTAAAAACATTTTTTGCTTCGGTTGAAAAGTTTGGGTATATCTTGTGTATGTCAAGACTGTCATAAATTTCGTCTATCAAGCATTCCACCCCTGTAACATTTAAAATTGGGTTTAAAGCGGCCGCGCAAGTAAAAACGGGTGGTAAGTCAAGAGAATACTTTAGTAATTTATTTCGCATCGGTAATATCATGTTAGAAAACATTTCATTTTTATTTTCAAAATTTTTAAAGTTTGTAACCATTAAAAATAACTCCGAAAGAACCAAAGAACTAGTCAGGTAATAAGTCCCTGATAGTTTAGTAGTTGATGATTTAAAAACTTCAAGAAATTCAGATAATAATTGCATATTATCCCAAGAACTATCCAAAAACGCGTCGACCATTCCATTGTCGGCGAGACTATGGTGAAACATTTGCAAAGTATCTTTTTGTCGTTAATCACTTTCAAGCATTAGGCAAGTAGAATTCCATCAATGACGTACATCCCAATTTGCACCCAAAGCAACCCTCCCCGTATCTTTACAAAATTTCCTATATGCCATATGTCGTTTCCTACTCTTTTTAAAAATATCATGTAGCATTTGTCTACAACCGTTTATAAATGTTATAACATTATCAGTGCCAATACCGTCTTGCACAATTAAATTTATTATATGTGCAACACATCTAGAGTGAAAAAATACTCCATTACATAACGGCAAATATTTTAGTTTTAATTTATCAACCGCCATCATATTGTTTGAATCGTTATCAAATGCCATTGAAAATATTTTATTCTCTAACTTAAACGACCTTATTACATAATCTAAAATTTGAAACAAAAGGTCACCAGTATGTGGATACGGAAAAAGTTCAAAAGCAATGGTGCGTTTCATCATTATCCATGATGACGGTTCTACCCAATGAGCGGTGACGCAAAGGTAGGATTTGGGTAGATTATGTGGAGCCGATCAAACATCACTAGTTAAGTTAACCCCCGTGTTTAAATTTTCAAAATATGCAACTAGTTCTTGTTTGGCATTTTTCCACATCTTTAAACAATAACGTCTAAGAGTTTGTCGACTTACGTGGGTGTAGCGTGGTTGAAGCGTCTCCCGAATCATGTTTGTTAACCGAGGGTTGTCGAAATGGCTAAACGGCAACGCCTCTTGAATCATGAACTTCTTCATTCGATCTCGAACCCGATCAAGGTCATAATTAAATATTCCACCTTGAAAATCCATTTGCGTTTGTTGGGACTGGGGATCCTTTTTCAACGCCTTGCAAAACGGTTTGGTGATGTGTTTCTTCACATTCGAATTCGATTCTTTCCCTAAATATATTCCACTAAACTTGCAACGTGCTTTTATAGACCCATCACTAAGCTCGACCAAATCCCAATTGCACCATATCTACAGGTTCCGATTGTGTTCAATAACACGAACAAATGATGGTTTGGTGTTGGAACCTTGACCGACCGAAGAACGTGAACCATCCATGATAACGAAGGGAAATGTATAAAGAGTATTGAGACTTTGAGAGTAAGAAACAAGAAAACGAAAAACCAAAACGAGAGATGGAGACTAAACAACCACGTATAAAGAGCGTTTTTTGCGTTTTTTTGCGTTCGAGATTGCGTTATGAGTTGTGTGATCACTCCATACCACCCAATACCTATTTATACTAGTTTAGGGTGTTAAAAACGGCTAGATTGGAGCTCCAAAAGATCAAAAACGGCTAGAAATCGGTCTCCAACGTTCAGATGGATTATAACGGCTATAACCGGTTCCAACCGGTTCCGGTTCGGGTCCGGGTACTAACCGGTCGAATGGGAAAAGTGTGGAACCGGTTACTATCTTTCGGGTACCACCGGGTACCAACCGGTTCTTGGGTTTACCGGGTAGGAACCGGTTCGGGTCCACCGGGTCGGGTCTTCGAACCGGGTTGGATGGCCACCTCTATCTTAAGGCGTACCGGTAGCAAAAAATTAGCTGTCCTTTTAAATTAATAGGGATATACGACAGTGATTCTTATGGTTGGAAGCTTCAGGTCAGAAACGACAAACACAACTATTAACCTGCTTAAAATCTTGAGCGGCACCCATTTGTTAGAAGATTGTCTGAGCATGAACAAAACATGGTACATCATCTGACTGACAACACATGGAGCCACGCAACATACTTTCCAGCCTAAAGAAGCAGAATCCCGACAACGTCTTCATCCGTAGAGACGTATACAATGTGCAGCAAAAATTTAAAAATAAACAAAAAGTCGGATCAACCCCAATACAGGTCTTAGAGAACCTGCTACATACTAAAAATTACGTATACTATACTCGCGAAAACTCCAAAACGAATGTCGTGGAGGAGATTTTCTTTTGTCATAAAAAATCATACACCTGGTGGCGTGCGTTCCCACATGTTCTTATGATCGACGCGACTTACAAGACTAACATGTACAAACTTCCTTTTGTACAGATAGTTGGTGTTACCTCAACACACCATACGTTTTGTATTGCACACACGTTCGTGAGTAAAGAAAAGGAGGAAAATTATCATTGGGTTCTAGAACGAGTAAAAGATATGCTAGATAAGTGTATGGAGCCCCGCGTGATAATAACCGACAGAGACCTTGCTCTGATGAATGCATGTCGTAAGGTCTTTCCGCACGCTTCCAGGTATTTATGCAGGCGGCACATAAGCGGAAATATCGCAAAACACTGAAAAGCGAGTTTTTCAGACGGTGATTGGAAAAAGTTTAAGGGTCGTTGGGGGAATTTGTGTGACTCTTCGTCGCCAGAAATTTACGACTACAACTATAACCGCCTGTACCAACAACTAGTCGCAGATAACCGTCAAAGTAAGCGTCATGCAAAGAAATTTCGCAAGTGTTTCCGTTTAAAAGTGAAAAGAAAACGCCATTGGTTCAGAAGGATACACGCGGACGTCCGACATTGAAGGCTCAACAACAAAGGGGGAATGAATCTAGACAAAGCGCAGTTGTTGATTCACAAGAGAGTGGTTTTCAACTTCCAAGGCATAGTTCATTCACTCCAGCAATGTCAAACCAGCAAAGACCCGCCCTCCAACGTATTCGTTCAACGTCTTCTAGAGGGAAAAAGGACTCGAGACAAGTCAAGTTGACTCGGTAGTTGCTTCGCCAGTGAAACCACAAGGAATGAACAATCTTAGACAATTAGGTGGTTACAATCCTTCAATGTTTCATTGCTATGTAAGCAACATACAAGATGTTATGCCAGACGGTAATTGTGGATTCAGGTCTGTAGCCGTTGGGTTAGGGTTCGACGAAAATCAATTGGGTTTCGTTCGCCAACAACTATTACAAGAGGTGGACACCCATAGCGACGCATATAGATATGTTTTTAACTCGATGGACCCAACTTTATAAGACGCAGTACGTCATAGCATAAACTGGTTTGATATCAAACCTGCAGCAGAAGAACATTGGATGCTTATGCCTTATACGGGACTTGTTGTTGCACAACGATTTGGTGTGATAGTTCACCTTTTCAGTCAAGAAGGGTTCATCACGTTTTTCCCGTTATGGTTAGCTCCATCGGCAATACCACAACATAATGTGGTTTGTCTTCTTCATATGCCCATGCATTTCGTCAACCTAAGGTTGGATTATCCAATTCCAACTCTAAGTGCGGTTTGGAAATGTTACCGAAATGATGTCGCCGGTGAGTGGGAGACGATTTATCAAGAACGAATCCAACGATATCAATCGATTATAGAAGCAAACAAAGAAGTACACTACCACAGCGAAACTTTGTGACAACGAAAATTTGTATTTATCAGTCATTGTTTCCAATGAAACTTTGTAACCTTCTATAATTAATCGTAACGTTTCGTATAAAATGCATATTAAATACATTTAAATATAATATAATTATATATAATATAATATAATTTTATATAATTATATATATGATATAATTAAATATAATATAATAATATTTAATATAATTATATATAATATAACATTAAATAAAAAAATAAAAAATTAAACCTTTACGCCACGTAGTGGCCACTACGTGACGTATGGATCCTAAATAACCCCCCAAACGCCCCCCGGCTCCCCACAAACGCCCTTCGTTCATCCCCGTTTGCTCTCTACGACACCGCCGAAGACCACTGCGTTTGACACCCGTTTGATCCTCGTTTGCGACTTCCAGGTTAGTTTTCTGACCATGTGATTGATTAGGGTTAAGGTGGATGACCAGGGGTTGGGTTCTTGAGGCAAACGTGGGACGGTTGCCCCCGTATGGACCACTACGGGGCGTTTGCCTCCCAAAATTCAAATCAAACGACCCGTTGGGTCCACTACGGGGCGTTTGCCTCTTTATTATTATTATTATTATTATTATTATTATTATTATTATTATTATTATTATTATTATTATTCTTTTTATTATTATTATTCTTATTATTATTATTATTCTTATTATTATTATTTTAGTTTTTATTATTTTTATCGTAATTTTTTTTATTTTTTCTGTTGTTAAGACATGTCTTCTTCTGATGAGATGGAGTTTGCTGGTGACAATATGGGGCCCATGTTGATGATCTTGAGGTCGAGGCTTTCGACGAGCTTATGACCACCCGTGGTTGCAGTTACCTCAGGGGACGGTCACGTGTAGGAGGCGCGATCGACTCTTGAGGAAGGAGATGGGTCATCAGAAGGCCATCGACTACGATTTACTGGCCGAGCTTGGCCAGCAGGAGAGGATGACAACTATCATTGGCGAGGACACACCATGGTCTCGTCTGTTTGAGAGGACGTATGCTACACAATATCGACTCATCATGGTGGAGTTTCTTTCAACATTCATGTACAGGCCTCAGGCTCCTGATTTCCAGCCACAGCCAGGTCAGCCGCAACAGGCGGAGATATCTTTCAGACTCTGCGGATTCCCGTACCACTTGTCTTTGGCAGAGTTTGGGAGTGTGCTCGGTCTGTACACCGAGGAGGAGACTCACATGCCGATCTACACGACGGCTATTCATGCAGCTGACGACACCGTCGTCAGTGCCTGGTGGCCTCGGATCAGCGACGAGCCATTCGTACGTGCTGCCCGGGTCTCACGTATTCGTGACCCGTTTATCAGGTATTTGCACCGGTGTATTGCCTCGTCTATTACAGGATGTGGCATGAGCCAGGAGTGGTGCACTTCTCAGGATTTATTTTTTTTGTATTGCTTATTGAGAGGGAGACCGTGCCACCTTGCACGGTGTTTGGCGGAGTACTTTTCTACCTACTACCACCGCCAGGAGAGAGGCCCGATCTACAGGGGGTGTATGTGACCCGTATTTCTCGTTTTAACGGGCTTATCGATTTGGAGCCTGTCGGTATGGAGGCCTTTCATCTGGTTCGTTTAGATCGTCGGACGGTGCACGACATGCGTATCGTGCAGCGGTTCCCACAGCTCGGGCTTCGATTTTCGCTCGAGAAGGGGGTCATTTGGCAGCCGAGGCCAAATGATCTCCATTACAGAGAAGACGAGCTCATGCCCCAGCAGCAGCCCCAGCCCCAGCTCCAGCAGCAACACCCACAGGATCCCCCGCAACAGCCCCCACCACATGACGAGGGGGCGCTGTAACATCACTGTACTTCAGGTTGTCCGTACATATGTATGACTTTACTGTTACAACCTGATATGTTAATTATTAATGACAATTAATTATTTGATGATATTATTGATGATTGGTATACATATTGAGAACATATTATTATACGCGTAAACCATGGGAAGTTTAGCGCAGTTAAATTCACTTATGACGGATTATTGGTTTGGAATGGAAAGAAATTAGGAGTTGTTATGGGTTGGTTGCTAAACATAGTCAATGACACATAGTCATGGTTTATCGAAATAGCGGTGGGACGGTGGCTGGGGCGGTTGCGACTGACCCCTACATATGCCCTATACATATGCATATTTCGGTCTATCACGGATGTGTCAGTGATATGGTTTAGCGGGTTTTGGATTGGGATTGATAATATTAAAGTTAATAAAATAATTGGAAGTGATTACGTGATGGTGAGGTTACGAACATAATTTAAACGCGGATGTTAATCCAGAAATATTAATTTAATAATGTATTCGCGTGGGTGACGATTCACACGAATATAATTATTGAGAATAATATTATGAAATGATATTTCATAAATCGTAAATCGAATTGAAATACGATACGAGCATCGGATTCCTAAAGGTGACGATCTTTACGAATACGTACGCAAGTAATGCGTTTCGACGAGATAATTAAATAATATTTAACGATATTACAATTATAAATGAAAATTTAAAAATGTTTATTAGGAATCACAATCTAAAACAAATCTGAGTAAAACGTTTTATTTAAACGGTTAATTTAACGAAACTAAACGGAGACATCTTATTTAGACGATTTTATTTAAAAACCATTTTTATTAAAACGAAACTTATTTATTAAATGTTTTATGTTTTAAAAATATTTAACGAGAAAACTGAACTTATCATATGTGTTAACGCGGAACAAACGAGACCGAACACACGGGGGTTATCGGGACATTTAAGGTGGAAGTCACCACCTTTCCTTCTCATTTCCAATTTCTTACTCTCTCTCTCTATATCAAAGAATCCGCCACTTTCTCTCTCTAAATCTTCTCTCTAGCCTATCTCCTTCAATTCTTATCGGATTCAAGTGATTCTTGGCTCTAAACGACCGCACAATCGAGAGTAACACAAACCCACGAAGAAATCTCGCAATGGTTGTGGTTCATGAAGATGATGATGAACAGGGAAGTCGTGGAACACAGAAGGTCGGCCGAACCTTCACTGGTGCTGGGCACAGGGAGCCGAACCTCCTAAGGGCTGGCCGAACCCTGTGTAGAGCCGCGAACCATCTGGCAGTAGAAACCCACGAGCCCTCGACGTGAGCCGAACCTGGGTGTAGGCGAAGCTTGGCAGCGAACCTGCATGGCCATACACGAACCCTACACTGGCCGGGACTGTTCCAGTCGAAGTTGAGGGGACCGAACCTCCTTAGGCGAACCCATGGGCCACCTGGAGTCACGAACCTAATGTGTTTGTGATGAGCCGAACCTTACCATGTAACCCTGGCCCCACAAACCTTGGGGGCCGAAACCACGAGCAGGAGGCTGCCGAACCCAAATAGCCAGACCTCTCTAAACCCACGAACCCTTTCTCTCCCTTGGGCCGAACCTAGGGTCACGAACCCTCTAATTGGGCCTGCGAATCTCTAGCCAAACCTACCACCTTAGGCCGCGAACCTTGCCCTTATGTGAGCCGAACCTAGGGTGGGAATTAAAATAGGTTCGCTGGTACAATAACTAACAGATCTAAGTGTTTAAACAAAGGCTAGGGCTAAGGATAAGTGAAAGAAAATAGCTTGGGAATATCCATGTATGCATAAGCCATATAAACCACCACCTTTTTACAAGGAGAATGGGTTTTAAAATATGAACTTACATAATTTGAACATTTTATATGAATAACATAATTATTATTTTCTAACCCTAATTTAGAATTTCAACAACCTAAATGATGGTGGTCACCTTGGTTAAACATGCATGGAATTATAATTTTATATATGTTTATGATAAGGGTTATCATCTATAAGTAAACGTATCTATGGGAATTTCACCTTAGGTGTCATAACCTACTATTGTTATTAGATAATTTAAAAACTAACAAGTTAGATTAAATTTTAATAACAATTATCTATAAAACTCCCTAGCGTCTACTTAACTTGGATAAAATAAGCTAAGAAAGTGAAACACTTCATGAAATAAAAGTGAACAATTATGGTCACTAAATTAAAAAGAAACACACGTATTTACAAGTGCAAACACATGGTAATTACAGGTGGTTGAGTTGTTTGGGATTTCATATACGTGAGGGCGCATACTACAAACACTGATTCTAAGGACTCAGGTGAATTCTCATAACCTCCTTTTTAAACTGTTTTGTTTTAAAACTCGAAGGTGAAACATGTATACCAATATCTATATTATTTTGATTCCACATGGATGACACTTGTTTAATTGTTATGATATTCATATTATTGGATGATCATAATCCATGGGTCGTTGTTGTTGACTTCGTCATCTACAATGGTCGCATGTATTGTCACTATTCCGTGGGTTGTTGCTGATGGCTTCGGTCATTCGCGATAACTGCATGTATTGTCACTATTCCATGAGTTGTTGCTGATGATTTCGGTCATTCGCAACGACTGCATGTATTGTCACTATTCCGTGGATCGTTGTTGTTGACTTCGGTCATCCACAGTGATTGCATGTATTGTCACGTGGTTTGTTACCACTCCATGAATCATTGTTTTTTTACTTCGGTTAATTACATTGATTTCATGTATAGTCACTTATACTATTTGAGAATATTGATGTTTGAGATTGGTTGAATGAGTATGTGATTGATTATCTATGATTATCTATTATTAATTGAGATATGTGATTATGTGTTTGTGATTGTGTGTTTGGGGTTATGTGATGGATTATCTCACAGGTGCTCATGTGGATTTTCTCAGAAAAATATAAATATTTATAAACATTTTGTAAAACATTTTTAAATATAAAACTTATGATTACTCACCAACTACTTCGTAGTTGACACTTGATTTTTACATGTTTCAGGGAACGAGGAGAAATAGGTAGGGCAGGATAGCTCTACACTTTTTGGGGACATCGTCACTTAGGTTCTTTGACTTATCTAAATAACTGAAATTATGAAGATTAGAATTTAGTTAGATAGCTATATCTCTTTTGTATTTGATGTAACTAATTAATGATGAACATGATTTTTGTGTAATTAATTTGGTTGATTGAATGATATGTGATGATTTAATTTAGATGCCTACGAGCTTTTGAACAATCTACACATCCCTCGTGGCATCCCGACGTTTCCGCCATCGGTCGGAGTGTTACAGGCGCCGCATCAGGATGTGCCGCATCAGCATCCTGAGCGCGTATACAGAACCGTGCGGCTTCCTGCTCGTGTCGAGGCTTTGCTGCAGGGTATTGCTGATGTGACACAGCAGCTCATTCAGCAGCAGGCGCAGATCCAGCAGCAGCTCCAGCTCACACAGCAACAGCTCGAGCTCAGTCAGCGGCTCGCTCATACCAGCGAGCAGCTGACGCGACGAGTGGATCGGTTGGAGAATCTTATCTCGTGGCAGGTGCATGTCGAGCTTAGGCATGCTCATGCTGAGGGTGTCCAGCTCCCTGCAGTTCCGCAGCCACGAGATTATCCTCCTCCCCCTCCACCTCACGATGGCTAGTTAGTATTTTCAGTTATATTTGTATTTGTTAAACAGACACTTGTATTCATGTTTATGTTTTGTATATATTTGGTTGTTTTGGTTGATTATGCGTGTATATATTTGGTTGTTTTGGTTGGTGATGCGTGTTTATTATTTAAATATGTTTTAGTTGGTGATACATTATTTATCATATTATTCTGTAACATGAATATGTTTAGACAAATAATGTCATTTATATATCAATTAATTAATATATTTAAATTATTATTAAATCTAATAATTAAAAACATTTTTAGATTTCAAAACTAAAAGTTTTAAAAAATAATTAAAAATAAACGAACCGAGAGACCGTAAAAAATGTAAAAAATAAAAAACAAGTTTTAAACAAAAAAATATTAGATTTTTACCAACAAAAAAACACGCGTTTAAAAAAAAACTAAACTTTTTACCGTACGGGAGATACGTCGTCGTAATGTATAAACGTAACGAGAGATACGTCGCAAAATATAAAAATAATTTTTAAACTAAACTACTATATTTTTAATTTTTTAACAAAACAACTATATTTTTACACCCCAAAACCATATCCAAACCCCCCAAAACATATTCAAACCCCCCAAAACTGCAGAGATTAAATTTTTTAACCATATACGCCCCGTAGTGGTCAATACGTGACATATAGGCCTGACACACTAACAACAGAATGGTTGATCGTTTAAGGTTGTTAGTCTGTGGTCAAAACGCCTCCTAGTGGCCATTACGGGACGTATGGGTGGCGGCCGAGGTGTTGAATTAAAATTTTGGATGTGTAGATAACCCCTTCCTTAACCAAGGGCTTCTAGCCTAATGGTTACCTCCTTGGCTTCCCCTGTGGGAGGTCACGGGTTCAAATCCCTCCCAAGGCGAAATAGGGGTCTTTGGGAGGTCAGGGGTTTTCCGGTGCGGTTTCCTCCTGGGGTGGTGGTGGGGTCTCAACGGAGGTTATGGTAACTAGACCTTGGTGACGTGTCCTGAAAATCAGTGATTCACACGTTGAGATCAAATGTCGTTAAAAAAAAAAAAGATAACCCCTCCCTTCTTTTAACATGAAACACTTCACACCTGTAGACTCCCCCTGATGATCACGATCTCACGTATTTCGACAAATACCTAAAACTTTAAACCCAAATCTCCCCCCTCTCCAAAATCCAAATCTTAACATCTTCAAACTACAATAATCCCAATTCAATCGCCACATTAAATCCCTAAACCCTCACAATTACCCCCAATTTCACTAAACTTTACCACATTTTCTGCAACGATCGATCAGCAAGAAGATGATGAAGTGGGAAAAATTGGAGATGCCGAACGGAGGCCCGGGGAAGCGATGGGGCCACACCTGCAACGCCGTTCGTGGTGGTCAACTGCTGTACGTCTTCGGCGGTTACGGAGAAGACAACACTCAGACTAATAAAGTTCACGTTTACGACACCGGTAGGTTTCTTCCTTCTCTTCATGATGTTATCAGTTTTAAGTGTAATTTATGATTTTATATGTGTTTTTATGGTACACATTCTCTGTAATAAATTTGGTTTTTGTTAGGGTTTTGGTGCCCTGTTTGTTGTGAAATGCGAGGTGCATATCAGATTTGTTGTTTGGTTCAAAACAACCAGCAACTTGTGTGAAACATTGAAATTGGTTTTCTGTCATGGTGATAATCAAATCGTTCTAGTTAAACATGGTTATAAGTTGCTTTGGGAACTATGTTCGAATCTGTGGTTTAATTCTTCTGTATAACCATTGATAGTAGCCAAAGTTCCCCAAAAAGTTGGGAAAGCTCTGGCCAAAATCTGAAAAAAGGGTAAATTACTTGTGCCTTGACTGCTATCAGTCCATTTTCATCTTATGTTCCAGTTCAACCTACCTATGCAACAACCTACCCATGTAAGTTACTTATGTTCAAGCCCCCTTGTGTAATGCGCTCATATAATGTATATGTGTCGACAGGGGTAAAAGTGAAATTGCACTAATTTTAACGTTATTTTACTTAATTTTTGTAAAAATAACGTTAAAAGCGTTGGGTTAGTTTGTTAATCAGGCATCATGAGCCGAGGGTCTCATTGGAAGCAGCCTCTCTATTCCTACGCGGGTAGAGGTAAGACTGTCTACATCTTACCTTCCTTAGACCATACCTTACCTTTTCTAATGGGGGAATATACTGAGTACGATGATGATGTTCAAATGTGCATGATTGTGTTTAAAATTGATCAAAGAACTCATGTTAACTCATAGTAGGATTGGCTCAATTTACGTGTTAATTTTCTTTGTTAAGCTACAAGAACTTGGATTGAACCTGATATGCAAGGCACACTGCCAGTGCCTAGAGATAGCCACAGCTGCACCACAGTTGGTGATAAGCTGTTTGTTTTTGGGGGTACAGATGGAAACATACCTCTTAACGATTTGCATATTTTGGAAACATGTGAGTTGTGATATCTCTTACATTTGCATCCATTTAATGATTTATTAATTGAATATTAAGTTTTAATATGATATCACATACTTAGCCACAAATACATGGATGACACCATATGTAAGAGGGGAGGGTCCAGAAGCACGAGAAGGCCATAGCGCCGCCCTTATTGGCAAACGACTCTTCATCTTTGGGGGATGTGGCAAGTCTATTGACACTCTTGTTGAAGAATATTTTGATGATCTATACATATTGAATACAGGTGAGTGTCATTTTACATGTCGTCAGCTTTGTAATGTAAATTGACAATTCCATCCACTTTTTGTCAGAGACAATGGTGTGGAAACGGATGGCAATAACCGGAATTCCACCATCCAAGCGTAACAGTCATACTTGTGTCTCATGGACAAACAAAATTATTGTCATCGGCGGGGAAGATACTCAAAACTATTATTTGTCTGATGTTCAGATGCTTGATACAGGTTTTAAGCTGAACTTTGTTGGCTCAAGGCTATTGATCTGAAATTATCTAATGATATGTAATTTCTTCCTCATAGATACACTTACCTGGACAAAATTGGTAACCAATGGCGAGCTGTTGCCACCTAGAGCTGGTCATACAACCATTGCATTGGGCAAAAACTTGTTTGTCTTTGGAGGTTTTACAGATGCTGAAGACCTTTATGACGACCTATATATGCTTGATCTTGGTGACATATTTAAATATAACCTGCTACTTCAATTGTTTTCTTTCAATTATATATGTTTGAACTTGATCTTTACAACATATTTGCAGAAACTTTTAAGTGGACCAAGGTTATGACAGTAGGAGTGGGGCCTTCTGCTAGATTTTCTATGGCAGGAAGCACTTTACATCCACAGCATGGTGGTGTTCTTATATTAATGGGTGGCTGCAATAAGAGTCTTGAGGCGCTTGATGACATGTTTTACCTACACACAGGTTTAGTAATCTTTATGGGGTGTATATGTAATATGTATATATGCATGTTTATGTGTGCTTACTGATTTGTAATTTAGGGCTTGTAATTGAAAACGATCGAGACGAAAGAAAATTGGAGAAGTTATCTTTGAGGAAGCAGTTAAGACTGAAAAGTCAAGAACAGCAAACAATGAATCCTGTGTGTGATAGTCCAATAGTTAGCATGGAGACAAGTTCTAATGCCAATAAACACATGTCAATGCCTACTCACACACAATTTTCACCGAGTATGAGCTAGAACTTGTAATTATTTTGAATCATGCGACTTTTTATCTTGTTGGTGATTTTTGTGTGCTTTTTGGCATGCCTTACACCAATGTGAAGTTTGAACTCAACTTCTTCATTTTGCAGACACGCAAGATGTTTATATAAATGAATATCATAATGCAAATGGGAAGAGAACCTTTCAAGCAAAAGTCACAAAAAGCATTACAAATTGCTATACGATTGAGACGGTTATAGACGGGAAGCCTCTGCGTGGAGTTCTATTCTCAACTAATCTAGACTCCAAGAAGCCAGTGGCTGATGATTTAAGAAGGTCAACATGCCATTTTGTTACTAACAAAATAAATTATATATACGATAGGTTAATGCATTTATAATTATTTAATCTAGTTTAATTTGGGTCGTATAAATTACAGGAAAAGGGTTGTAGTTGATGGTGGCGAGAAGGGTTTTGAGCACGTTATGATGGACACCCCGAGAAGTCCTGAACACCCGACCCCAGGCACAACCTCAGCTGCTTCAGATTTGAAAACTCCAGCGGCTTCTAATGTGTCTCTGTCTCATGAGGTTAAATTTAGTAATTTATGATAAAATGATAAATATAAAGTTTTAATACATCTTACATATGGTAGGTGTGGGTTAATATAGTGTTGTAACTTATCTGAAGTGTGATGATAATTCGTATCATAAGTTATATTAATCTAATTTTTGAAAAAAATTAGCTAGAAGAAACCTCTTGCCTCTAGGGTTTTATTACCGTCGAAGATAAGTTACTAGTAGGTTCTTCTAGGGAACACAACTTACAATTGTAGCATAATTTCTCCATTTGGCCCATTTTGCCATCTTGGCATTTCAAATTTACTTGGTCTTGTCTCTTTATCTTGGATTTAGCAGGTGTTTGGTTATGCATTAAGATACTAGATAGATAATCATGAATCGTGAGACTAATGGGTTGTGATAGAATGATGTGTAAGAGATAGTGTTTGGATGTGCTTTTGCTTGAGGACCTTGAGGTTGTATAAAAAAACATACCCATTAAATCTTACTTGTAGCATGACTGTGTATAGGGTGTGAGAAGGTTGTGATGTAGGCAGACCTATGCCAATCCTTTGGAAAAGAGAGACTATTTCCTAAGAGAACTTCAGCTCAAGTACATAATTAAGCAAAATACAACCCTATGTAGATAGAGCTACCAATATAAGCGACAAGATGACACAATAAGTGACAACATATTAGTAACATTATAAATAAGATATAATATCGACATACTGTAGTGCGCATACTTGTACATGAAATAAAAAAGAGGCAAAAACATGAAAACATTTCCTAGACGATCTCAATATACTCCCCTCTATTTTATTTGTTACACTATTCACTTATAACCTAACTCTTAAGAACTCAATTTTTATCCTGTCTAACCTTGTTTTGGTCCACACATCCATCTCATCATTCTCATTTTTGCCATCTTTATCTTGCATGCTTTGTCTTTTTGATTACCCAACAGCCTGCTGAAGTTGTAGTAATCTTGATAATTAGTTGGCGAGTAACGAGTTTATTGATAGTTATTATTAACTATGTAAGAAATTGATTGTAAAATAACCAAAAATGACATTTTTTTATGTATTAATGAAGTATTTAGATGTCAAAACATGACAATTTATCCTCTTTACGTGCATCTTTTGAAGGGTACACTATTTGTGAAACAAAAATTTGTTTTATTTCTCGTTAATCTTGAATTTACTGCAAACGTAATTCCTTTATTGTTGGCCATGCTGCTTCTCATTAGAGCAGAGTTGATGGAAGACGTGTTCTGCAACTAATGTGCAGGTTTCAGGAGGTAGAAAATCATCTTTGGATATGAACATGACGAATACATCAGCTGTAGCTGAAGACACTGCCAATTCAATTCCTAACCATGGTACTTCACTATTGTTACATTTGTACAATTTTATAATGTTTTTCTATGCTCTGTAATGTTTGTAAATTACATTTCGTGAACTTAATGTGTCTTGTGATATGATCTCATTGGGCTATTGGCGCATGATTGGTGTTTTTTTGGTTGCAGATGGTCAACTTCAACCTTTGACTACTGAAGAACATGGTCAGTTGACTCCTCCAACACAAGCATGAGTCTTGTTTAGAAAATGACCAAACCTTGGTTTTAAGGTTAGTTCAGACTCAAAAACTAATTGATATTTGTGGGAAAATCCATATTTTCCATACGGGCTAGTTTATGCAATTCTAACTCACCTGGATGAACATGGTCTAACCCAAGTATCTCTCTGGTAGGTGATCACTGGAGTGGCCAAAGAGTCATGGTCAGTAAATAAACACCAGAGTCTCTAATCCGCTTGCATTCTTCATGTTTGGTTTGTTTGGTTGTCTGAGCCGATTGGTTGATGGTTCATTTGCGTCCTCATCTTGTGACCCCTGATAACCAAATTCATAATCATGGGGAGGCATGGACTAACATCACAATAAACTTCAAAAATATTGTACCAACTCTAGTCATATGATCACCTACTTCTTCCTGCAATGGTTTCCAAAATCGTTTTATCTGGCTCATGACCGAAAGTGTTATCAAAAAATGGTTTGTTTTTACTATTTAGAATCTTTGCCATGTCTACTGTCTAGAGCTGTATATCTCAAATCTTTTTGTTTTTAGGTTACATAATGAGATGCATATCAAGTATCAATCTGAAGGGGCTGAACTAGTTCATTTAGAAGTTTCAACATTTCAACCAAAAAATTACGGAATGTTTGCAATGATTAATAGAATATAATATATATTACAAAGTCTAACGGGTAAATTGTACCTGAACGAATTGAAATAAGCCTACCTCTTGTGTATCAAATTTTTGGGACCTAACGAATTACAAACAAGTACCACGTTCCTGTACTGGACCATATCGTGATCCTAGCTAATGTGGTATCATGTATAACTGGCTACGAAACAGGGTGCAAGATTAATTTTATAAATTTTCGTAGTTCCCTAAATGGTGACCTCGACTCACTAGGCAATATGATAACACTGTATTTACTCTCACCAAAATGAATATGTTAATTTGTCGTTTATTATTAGAAAATATATAATTAATGATATTTTAAATCTGTGAAGTTAGAATTTTATGTTTTAAAAAAAATCCCATGCTACAAAAGATGTACTTGAGTATTTAATGTTTCAAATTATTGCCTAGATATTTTTTAACAAGAATTTTAATGCACACTCGACGTTCATCTTGACCTAAAAAGAGTAATGCTCTTAACTTTAATAACTTTAATATTTTTTTTGAACAGTAAACTAGTGTTTATCGTCATGTCTCTTCATAGCCCAAATGGACTGCCCAGTTGTAGGTGAGCACTGAACATAGCAAATCTACCTGCCTTTTAGGGGAAAACCCACTATGTGGTAAAACCTCTACGGACCGCTTTGGTAAGGATTTGAACCATGATCGCACGTAGCCTAAGCCTTATAGAATCATAAAGTGCCATTGAGCTACAAGCTTTTTAATATTTAAGCCTAAGTCCCATCAGGTTTAGGTGATGCAATTGCAATTTGCAAACATACAAACGATGGTTCGCAAAGGTGCATTCAATTGACCTGAAGAGAGTAATACCTATTTTAATGTGTCTATTAAAAATTTATCTTCTTTTAATATGCATATAAACTTTTCATATGATCTGGGTTTCCAAAGTAATAAAATTTTGATTAGATATGACAGTTTTGATTCAAAAATACATATCTAATTGCATATTATGTTTTTCTATTAGAGAATCCAGATTTAAGGATAGTTTAGGCTCATAATTGTGTTTATTTTGTCATGGTTTTCACATAGTACTCCATTGCTCTCATAAAGTCATAATATTGAGGATGAAATAGATAACTGTATATAGAACTTTTTACGGGCTATAAAACTATTAAGAGGTGAGAACAGTACTTGTCCGAGGGCCGAAAGTCATGGTGCAAATAGTAATTCGGGCCGGGTCAAAGGAATGAAGAGTTGTTTTCTTCATGATACTTCAAACCAGATAAATTTCTAATCCTAAAGTAATTTCATAGTTAAGTAGTTAACTATTTAACTAATCAACTTCACACAGTTAACTAATCAATATACTATAATCAATAAATAAACGCAATAACTCGTAAATTTCTTAACACGCAATTCACAAATTGTAATAAATAAACTCAATAACTCATAAATCATTTGACAAATTAGTGAAGAAGAAGAAGAATCGAGCTTGGATCTTGGAACTTGGAAGGAAGAAGAAGCAGTATCAGTGAACGACTGAAACGCTGAAGAAGAAGAAGAAGCAGCCAAGGCGCCAAGCAGGAAGCATTAAATCACTCAAGATCGGTTGAAATTATACATGAAATTTGAACACTTGTAGCTTGAAGTTGAAGCGCACGACGCCAGATAGTCGGACAGGAGCAAAAAAATTTTAAAATTGGAGCCCTCTTTGAAAACAATGCACAATAATGAAATTGAAAATGGGGTATATAATTTTGGCCTTGCTGGATTTTTTTTTAACACAAGGTAAATATATACAAGGTAAATGAGATGACAATTGATACTGTTAACAGTTAAAGATAATGTTAATACTTACAATATAAGATTAACTTTATTATTTTTTAAAATCCAAGAGGGCCCAATAAATTTTAGAAAGAAAAAAACCAAGGGGCCGGGTTCAATACCTATAAACTTTTCACACTGAAAACTATTATATCGGGACTTCTGACCAGAAAAACGGCTAGGGCCGGGGCACCCCTAGCTCTTTATACAATACAAGGAAAGTCACCTATAGCGACGACAAAAGTCGTCGCAATAGCCCAGAATAGTCGTCGCAATAGGTTATAGCGACGACATGTAGTCGCTGTGTGGTCGTCGCTATACATTAGTCGCAATAGCTCAGAAAAGTCGTCGCTACACGTGTCGTTTCTATAGCTTAATCTATAGCGACGACGCCTGACACATTTTCTTTTTTGATTTATTTTTATTCTGTTAATAATTAAAAAAAAGGGAAAAAAATTTCGAAATTACCAGACATTGGTCAAAAAGTCAAACAGAGGGCTATAGCGACGACTGGTTGTCGCTATATATCAAAGTCAAAAAGTCAGACTTTGACCTATAGCGACGACATGTCGTCGTTATAGCCCTTTAAAAAATTTTCAATTTTTTTTTTCATTTTTGAAATTTCCAGTTTTGAACCTGGTTAAATAATCAATACCAGTTTTAACCTGCTGCAAATAAGACTTTATCAAACATCAAAATACATTCACATTCATATGTTTACATCAAAATCTAAAAGTTAACCAAACAACCAAGCATACCAAAGTTATAAGTGTTTTAAAATCCACAACTTCATCTATTCACTTTCATCTTCATCTTCCTCTTGATCTTGACCTTTTTCTTGATTTGTTTCAAATCCGGGATAGTAGAAAGAGCTAGAGCCTTGGTCTCCTTTCATTGACATCAACTTGTTGATTTGTTGTTGCATCATCTCGTTGATGCGTTGTTGCTTCGCCCAGCAAGCATTTGCTTCAGCAATTTGTTGTTGCAGCTCGTTTGCTGCAGGTGCATACATGTGTGGAGGCAGGTCTGGGGTTATACTTTTAACTTTTCTACCAACACCCCTTACATGCCCACGCTGCTCACCCATTGAGCGCTGCAGCACTTCTACTTCATCAACCGGTGTGTCATCACCACCGGATGTTGATTTTGCTTTGTTTAACTCATCAGTAATATTCTCCTACATTAAAAACACAAGACCAGACAAACATATGTTAAAATTTTACAAAAATCCGTCAGCATAACTATTGTAAAATGACTACCCAAAATGTATAATAAATGGCAACAAATCCTAATTCAAAAACAAGAATTCCCAATTCAATCAACAAATATCTAACAATTCATGTTCACTCATCCTATATATCAAAGGACAACTTTCAAATCAAGTTTAAATGAGTAAAACATAATACTAGTGAAGATCTATTACTTACCCAATGTTGCTCGGCTAATTGATTGTACCATCCTGAGCTTCTCTTAAAGTGCATGTCTCTCCAGTCTTCCACATGCTGAGGCACACCACCCTCCTTCACCTTTAAACAATAACAAATATTATTATTAAGATATCAAATAAGAATTAACACATATTTTGATAACACTAAATTATAACATCATCATAACGTCTATGAGCGTATGATTGGGTCCCATGATAACTTTCATACAACTGTTTTGATCTGTTAGCTGTATTCTTCAAAGATCTGTATTTGTATGTAGAAGTTGTAAACAACCCATCAATAATCTGCACCCACTCTTCTGGGTTCATGCCCTTAAGAGGATTCTGCTTGGCTCTTGCTGTGTTGTCATATCCTCCTTCTTTGTCAAAGTGCTTCTTTAGCTTTGTTTTCCGGTCTTTGTACATGTTCGCACAATCAGCTTGAATACCAAGCTTGATTCCATCCCAATATTCGGTATTGTGATATTGTGCCAGATCAAAGTAATGCTATAAAAGTTGATATGATTAGAAAATAACCAAAAATATGATACCAGTATACAAAGAACATTAGTAAGTATACTAACATGGAGAGTGGTCAGAATAGACATCTTGACATCTCCCGAAACCTCCTGCCAGCTCCGATAATGGAATGGGGCATGTCTGTCAACTTCATTAGATATCAACCGTATAAACAGCTGATAGTTTTCTCCAACAGCTCTGTATAGGTTGGATGAGTAATCGAATTCAATTGGAAGTGGTCTGCTTCCATTCTTTTGAAATTTATCGTACAAGTTTAAGTTTTTTCCAGATGATATTCGTTTGGTTGGTTTAGCTACATTAACACATGAAATTAAAAGTTACCAAATTGAATAATATGTTAAAGGAGATTAAAAATATATTATACTAGAAACTTACAAGATTCGCAGCTGGTTGGCACCCTATAAGGATGCCTATGTGGAGGTTCATCACCTCCGTCACCGTCATGGTATCCAGCAACATCCACCATTCCTTGGACAAAAGCAAATAAATGTTAACAATTTTAACAAATGCAACAATACAATATTAACAATATTAACAATTTACAAGAAATACAACAATGAAATAGCAAAAAATGTAAACCATTATAACAAAAGTAAATAACGATCATACATTTATTCGGAATCACAATAATGTTTGTCTATTTCATCATCATCATCATCATCATCATCATCATCATCATCATCATCATCATCTTCATCTTCCTCATCTTCCTCATCTTCATCTTCTTCATCATCTTCTTCTTCCTCTTCATCATCGTATTCTACTTCATCATCATCAATGAAAATCTGATCGTCCACACCTTCATCTAAAGGTGCCCTCATAGGCAACGGGCCTAAGTCGACTGCTAAGTCACAAAAATCTTGAGTTTCTTGCGAGACATTCAACTCATCATTAACAACTAAGTTATAATCAGATGATTGGTTGTCGTGTAATATATCTACTTCATTAACCCCACTCATACTTGGATGATCCCAAAGTTTACGATGATGAACATTTTCTACAACCCTCCAATTACCGGTTGTTCGAGAAGGATCTTGAAGATAAAACACTTGTTTAGCTTGTGTAGCTAAAATGTATTGTTCGCTAACAAACCACTAACGACTAATATCAATTGCAATAATATTATTCTTCTTAACAAGGCGTTTACCCGATGTGTTGAACCATTTACAACGAAATACTACAACTGAGTAACTATTTACATAGTTCAACTCTATAATCTCCTCTAGTTGACCATAAAAGTGAGTACCATCTTCTCCTATTGTAACAACACCACTATTCTAAGTAGTGCGATGGACATCACGACTATGTACTACAAATCTAACACCGTTGACTATACAAGCCGTGTACACATATGCATTCAATGGGCCATGTGCTAATGACTTCAATTCATTGGACAACTCCACGGACGATGACGACGACGATGACATATTTGATTTATATCGAAACCATGAAGAGAATCCTGTTTTTAGATCACGTCCGGGAAATTCATATTCAAATTCACTATACAATTAATAAACATTATAGATTAGTTTACTAAAGCAACTAATATGAAAATTAACCAAGTAAATAAATACGCTTACGATTTGTAGTCTTTAATTTCATTGCAGTTGCTTAATACAAACCATTCCAATGATTTTCTAACATCTTCAGAAAGTGATATTATTTTCTTCTTTGAAATTGGGCGGCATTGTGATGAAAAAACATGAAGATGTCTCTTGGGAATGTCAGCATCTGCGTTTCTATCAGGACGGTTGAATTTGGTTTGCATACCTTCAACATACATAGAACAGAAGGTCAGTGCTTCATCTGCAACATAGCCTTCTGCTATTGATCCTTCATGTCTGGCTTTATTTCTAACATATGCCTTTAGCTTCTTCATGTATCTTTCAAAGGGATACATCCATCTCATATACACAGGCCCACCAAGAATAGCCTCTTTAGGCAAATGAATAAATAAATGAACCATTATGTCAAAAAACGCTGGAGGATATATCAACTCCAAATTACATAGTATCTTGATCACATCTTTATGAGCTTTCTCCATGTCTTTCACATCAAGTGATCGTGCACAAATTTTTTGAAACACAGTGCAAAGATCAATTATTGTTGTTGAAACATTTGGGGGCAAACATCCTTGTACACCTATTGGCAACAATCGTTGCATTAAGATGTGATAATCATGAGACTTTAACCCGATTATATTTGAATTATTAGGAAGCACCTTGTTTTTAAAGTACGAACCAAAACCATTGGGTAGTCTCACTCTTCTAATAAACTTACAAAAACGTTCTCGATCTGTAGGTGTGAAAGAGTAAGGGGCGTGTGGTTGGTAAAACTTGTTGTTATTCTTAGTTAGCCAAAGATTTTTTCGAATACACATCTTCTCCAAGTCTTGTCTTGCTTTAGGCGTGTCTTTTGATTTTTCATTCATTAGTGAAGTACCCAACAAACTTTCACACACATTTTTCTCCACGTGCATAACATTAAGATTGTGTTTAAAAAGAAGGGAAGACCAATAATCTAACTCAAAGAAGATACTTTTTTTGCTCCAATTCAACTCTGATGCAGCTCGCTTTCTTTTCACACCTCCATGACTTGTATGTTTACCCGGAACACGAATGGGAAGGCCTTGTAATTGTTTTAATATTTTTGCATTACTTAACTGTTTAGGAGGATCTCTGGTCTCCTTTTGGCCATTAAACAACAAATTTTCCATTAATTTATGGTTTTTAGTCAAAAATCGCCTATGACCAACAAAAGCTATCTTGTTAGTTATAGAGCACGAGGGTGTGTCTTCGTTACAAGTAGAACATGCTTTATAACCTTGACCACTCCATCCAGACAAGCTACTACGAGCAGGATAATCATTAATAGTCCACAAAAGAGCCGCACGCATCGTGAATATGGTTTCGGTGTGTGCATCTCTCATTTGTACTCCATCAGTCCACAACGTTTTCAATTCATCCACCAAAGGCCTTAAGAAAACATCAATATCCTTTCCAGGAGATTTAGGGCCAGGAATTAGCAAAGTTAACATAAAAGAAGACTCTTTCATACATAACCAAGGCGGTGTATTGTATGTTGTCAACACCACCGGCCACATACTGTAAGTCTGACTCATGTTACCAAATGGATTAAAGCCATCTGCAGCCAAGCCCAAACGAATGTTCCTGGGTTCCTTAGCAAAATTAGGATATCTGTTATCAAATTCTTGCCATGCCTTTCCATCAACCGAATGAGGCATCATACCATCTGTTGAGCGTCCGGTATTATGCCATATCATATCTTTCGCGGTGAATCTAGAACTAAACATTCGTCGAAGACGTGAAGTTAAAGGAAAGTAACGCAATACTTTTTGTGCTACTTTCTTTACCTTTGTGTTTTTGTCAACCCATCTGTTCTCATTACAAACTGGACAATTTTGCATAAGAGAATTCTCTTTCTAGAATAGAGCGCAATCATTAATGCAAGCATGTATAGACTGATATCCTAAACCAATTTTTCTCAGTTTCTTTTTAGCTTCATAATGGGAGGCTGGAATCTTATTTTCTTTCGGGAATGCAACTCTTAAAAACTCTAAAAGTTGGTCAAATGAACTATCAGTCTATTTATTAATAACTTTAATATGCATTAATTTTGCCAAAACGTTTAGGGAAGACATCAAATTACAACTAGGGTATAGCTCGGTATTAAGATCCTTAAATAATGCGTCAAACTCCGTGTCTAAGCCATCTCCATACTCATTTACATTTTCATCATATGTATTCTGCTCACCAATGACATCATCAAGTGCATCAAACATCTCATTATTTGTTAGTGGAGGATTATCTGCGTTCGAAGCGCACATTCTTTCAATCTCTGAAGCATTGGAATATTTCTCACCATGATATACCCATGTTGTATATGACTGTAGAAAACCACGGTCATGTATATGGGCATAAATTGTAGCCAAATTCTGGAGTGATCGTTTATAATTTGCACAACTTTTACACGGGCAATACCCTTTACCTTCACCATTGACATGGTTCTTTGTAATCTCCATAAACTTCTTAAGACCATTTAAAAAATCCGGACATCTCCGGTTTCGTAATTTTATCCAATTTTTATCAACTTACATGTTAGTTATCAACACATGAACCTAAACATGCATATCTAGATGGAATTTATAAACACATAAACATAAATATACTTATAAAAAGTCAATGCTACAAATGAAACATAAACAAGACATACAACATACCTAAATATATGCATACAAATGAAATTCATTTATCACATAAACCTAAACATGCATATCTAGATAAAATTTATAAACACATAAACATAAACATACTTATAAAAAGTCAATGTTACAAATGAAACATAAACAAGACATACAACATACCTAAACATATGCATACAAATGAAATTCATTTATCACATAAACCTAAACATGCATATCTAGATAAAATTTATAAACACATGAACATAAACATACTTATAAAAAGTCAATGTTACAAATGAAACATAAACAAGACATACAACATACCTAAACATATGCATACAAATGAAATTCATTATTAACATACACAATACAAAAACATGGCTAAACATATTCAAAAATACTTATAAACATATTCAAAATACATATTGTAATTCTAATTATATCCCAATTTGAAAAATACACATACACATGGCTAAACATATTCAAAGATCCAAAAACAAAGATCCAAACATAAAAATACATCAATTTAAATCTTAATTTAGCTCAAATCATTTAACTTAATGTTTCATCAATAAATAATACCAAATAAACATGTTTCATCAATAATTAATACAATATCATAAACCATAAACCTAAACTTTACATAAAAATAAACAACATTAATAATTGAAACCATCTTATATGCATATCTAAATGTAATTGAAACATCACATAAACCTAAACATCACATAAACATAAACAACATATGTAAATGAAACCATCTAACATACATATTACCTAAGCATACATGTATAATTGACAAAAAAAGTAACCTACACTTAATGAATCATTTGTCTTGAACATACAAAGATACATACACACATATAAAACTAACCTAGCTACACATACAATTAAATTTATAAACCATAATGAATCATTCAAACATTTACATTACTTAAAACTAACATAAACATATAAAATAAAATTTCTAAAACATAATAAACATCAAATTGTCATTTTACAAAATTAAAATTGAACAAAAAAACATACCTTTGTTGAAAACCTACTCCCAAATCGTATTGGAACACGAAATCAATTGAAGAATAACATGTAAAATTCAATAAAAATATAGAATATGAGAAACACTCATAAAAATTCCATGAACACAACAAAAATTAACTAAAAATGAAAAAAAAATACCTTTGTCAAATAAATTGATCCAAAACGTCTTTGAGCACGAAATCTGTGGCATAACAACATATACAACACAATGAACATAAAGAAAGTGAGAACCCTCATACAAACTACAAAAACACCACAAAAAATGGAAAAATTGGAAAGAAATTACATACCAATGTAAATAATACGCCCTTAACAACTCTTTGAACATATAATTGCCCCAAAATCATCAAGAAACCTTCGAAATCGGCCATGGGAGGGGAGAAAATAGGTTTTTCGGAGTTTCCAGCGAAAATGAAGAGTCTGCGCGTTTTTGTGTATATAAAGTCTATAGCGACGACATGTCGCCGCTGAGTCTTCGCATTATTTGTTTTTTCAGTTTTTTTAATAAACATTTAATAAACGAAGGAATAAGAAAAAAGGGGAAAAAATTAAATTACCTATAGCAACGACATTTAGTCCCTATAGGTTTTCACCAAAAAGCGCCATTCTTGGTCAAAGCCCGCCTTTTTTGGATGAGCATATAGCGACGACATGTCGTCGCTATAGCTCAAAAAGTGGAAAAAGTGAAAGTAAGCCTACTGCGACTACATGTCGTCGCTATAGGCTATGCTACAGAAATGACTTTTGTCGTCTCTATAGGCGAGCCCTTATAGATGCTTTTTCTTGTAGTGATATCCTCCGCCACTTGGTGGGAAGATGATGAAAACAAGCATATACCCTAAATGCGATTTCAAGCCACAAGCTATCATTAAAGTGGTATGTATATATGTGTGTATATATATTTGTCATTATAACATTAAAGTATATGATTCATAGATGTGAATCACTTGTGATTCATTAAAATATTAGCAAGTTTTACGTATTTAGATTGGGTGATTTTCGTTATTGTATTTTATATGAACACTTTTGTCTTGGCTGAGCCGATTTTGTTCGATCAAGTCAAAAAAAAGGTTGAAATTGTTTTTTTGAGCTGGAGGACTCTCACGACGCATATCCAAGAAATCATGATCGATCAAACTTCACTGGTTCATTCAGACATAGACAATTTTCATGCTTGTTCTTCTACGAATTGAATTTTATCTGATCAAACATTAGGGTGAACCACAAATAATTTGATCTGAAAGTGTGATCCGCAACTTTCAATTTATACAGTGATAAAATCGTGTTTGTATTATGTGATAATCTCTACATATCTTTCGTAGATCAAATCATCAAATGATATGTCACAATTAGATAGACTTAATGAGTGGCATATAGCCTGAATGTTATTTCTTTGTAACATGTCAAATGATAGATCAAAAGAAAAAAAAACTTTATATGATACTAAGGATCATAATTTGCAATTATAAATTATAATATAAAAAACATATATTAAAACCTAAAAATATAATAAAATTAAAGGACATATGTTTTTTGTTTACAATTCAAAGAAATACGATTTTGCCACTATAGCATACACTGATACACCTACTCGGTCATCAAACGAGCATAAAACTAGTCAAGATAGTTACCAAAAAATGTAGCCTGCTTCCTTTCTTAAAAAATTAGGCAATGACCTATAGCCTCATATTTTTAGGGTCTCATTTTAAAAAGAGATTTGAGTCACTATAATATGATTTTAGGCTTAAATTTTTGGGTCTTATTATTATGTATTTGATCGATAGTGAGGACAATACAAACAAAAAAAACATTTATTTTTAATATGGATCAAACAAGTCATATCTGGACAAACAATATAGGTGAACGAATCTATAAAGAGTAAGGGAGTTCACAGTTCGGTTTCAAACCGCCAAACCGCCCAAACCGGTCATTAGTTCGGTTTCGTGGTTGGTTTTTTCCCCAAACATTTGGTCTTATGGTTTTTCACTAAAAATCGTTAGTAAAATACCGGATCGGGCCGTGCATGTTTATACATACATACAGACATACATACATACATACATACATACATACATACATACATATATGTGTATCTATGTATGTATAATGTATCTATGTATGTATATGGTTGATGATTTAGGTGTTATTCAATAAAAAAATTATATTTGGGATTGCAATGTGATTGGTGTGTCTCAAATCGTAAAATGGCTAGGTTTGATTCGGTTTTAATTTTTAGCAGGCTCAAAAAGACCAAACTAGAAAGCCGAAACTTAGAAAGTTCAAACGGTAAAACCAAACGTACCGTTAATAACGGTTTGGTTTGATTTTTATTTTTAAATGTTCGGTTTTGGTTTTAATTATTCACAAACCGTTATTTACGGTTTGGTTTAAATCGTAAAAAACGCACCACAAGCACCCCTAATAAAAGGGCCACATAAGTTTGCAAGGGAACAAATGAATCAAAGAGACATAGGGAAAGAATGTAAGTTTTCAAATGAATGAACCTCGGATTTTAATTTCATATAGGACCCTCAAATTGGTTGAGCCAACACTAAATATATTATATGATATGCATAAACAAGAAAGACAAGAATCAAAGGATTCTCAAACATGTTTTTGTATTATGCTTTTATTTATAAAATTAATGACTACATGGATCCGCAACTAGCTAGGTTTACACATCCAAAATTATTGTGTAAAATGGTTCGAATTTCAAGGAATACTAAAGTTGTCCTCAAAAGTTGTCCTAACTTTAATTCAGGGAGGGGTTATCTACACACTCCAAAAACATATTTTAACACCCCGTATCAAGTATACATCTCGTAGTGGTCACTACGCGACGTATTGCCGCCTCGTAGTGGTCACTACGGGGCGTATAAGGGTCCAATCATTGGCACTGAGGGACCAATCATTAGCACTGACACCCGATAATTACCCTCTATACGCCTCGTATTGACTAATACGGGGGGGGGGGGGGCGTATAGGGGTGTGAGGTGTGTCAATAGGGTGTGTGAATATCACCACCCTTAATTAATCTCTTAAGCAATGCAATGGTAGCTCTAAATTGCATAAAATCTTGATGTATAGTAAAATATTAGCTAGCTAAGCTAGTGGCTCCAACTACTTGACCAAACGTAAATCATGATGCGACATGTCATTAACAGTCGATGAAATTTGTGATGTAAGAGGAAAAACTAAATTTGAAGTTAAAAATCATAACATATATCCATGTTAAACCTGTAAAGAATCTTGAACAAAATTTATCTGTAGTAACTATATTAGTTTAAACTAGTTAGTAAGTCATTTTTTCTAAAACTAGTTTTAGTTTCGAGACACATAAAATTACGCAATTGCTATGTGTAGGTTTTCAATACAATTGTTTACTTTTTTCTTGCAAACATTTGCGATCATATATGACTATTTAACATCCACCTATTAGGCTATTAATATAAATATAATAAGTAAAAGTTCTCAAAGACATATGATATGTTTCTAGAGCACGTTAACTTTAATTTTTCATCTCTTTTTTTTTTATTAATACATCTCATAATAATAAAAATATTCAATATATATACACTTTTAAATTAATAAAAGATTATTTAATGCATTAAAAATATATTAATATTAAAATAAAATTTTCAAAACTAGTATTTTAAAACGAAATTTTTAATAAAAGAAACTTTGAAAAAATTAGTGTTTAATTAAATGATATAACTATTTTATTACTTAAAGTATTAAATTATACAAAATATTAATCATATTTTATTTCAAAAATTGTCTTGTACTAAACACGTGTAATATACGAGATACTAACATATCAACATATATCAGCTAATAACTAATTCCTACCATAACATTAAACTATTAGAGTGAGGTTACTCAATCCTCATCATTTAAATTGTTTTATGCATGTGTCTTGGAGGAAAAAAAACTGCTAATCAATTAGCTAGAAACCAAAAAGCAATAAGAGACCATAAAATTTTAATGATCCGACCCATGATAACCTTGAAGAGCTAAGTTAACCAATGGATAATAACAGTTGATTGAAATGCAAATAATGAAAAAAACCATTGATTTGCAAAAGAATCAAGATATATATAACCACAAAAGCAAGGTTTTCCAAAACCTGCAGAAACCAGTATATGTTAAATTCAATAACTAAATTTAAAGATTATGACCCTGCTTTCTAGAAATCAAGATGCCAATACATATAACATTAGAAGGTACGCTAATTAAATTATAGTCTCCATACACACATATACATATATTTTTATGTATTACACTCCCTTAATATATATGAAAAACAAGAAACCATATGTATGTTTGGTTGAAAACTATGAAGGATATGAAGTGATGTTTTTTCCATCTCGTTTAAAGGTGATCGTCGACCTATCATCGTTGTTCTGTGTACAAACCTTGAAATGTGCTTCCGAATCACTCGAGTTAAATAAAGGCATGAGTGAATTTGGTGGTACATGCTGGAAACTTGAGCTTAACAAATGTAAGTAATCATTTTGTCTTACAAGATCATGATTATCTCCTAAATTAGGCATGATAAATGGAGGGAAAGCTGAAGGTGTGATGGCAGTAGGAGGACCCCATAATAATTGGGATGAAGATGGGAGAGCCATTGAAGAATCAGTTTGAGATGAAACTAGTCCTTGGTTTCCGAATTGGGATATTGATAGATTTGAAGTATGTTCCCAATTATTAGAGTAAGGGTTGTATGGATACAAACCTGGATAAGAATATTGAGGAATGGGAAAAAAGTTTAAACCTCTATTTCCATCTCCATTTTCGTGTTCGTCTACCTTGTTTTCAACTAGTGCTTCCTTTCCTTTCGTTCGTTGATGATCTTCGTTGATGTCATGATCATTGTCAACTTTGATTCCTTGCTTTTTATACCATGAAGTTTGATTTCCTACATCTTTCACAAATGTTGCATTTGGAGTTCTAAAGAATTGAGAGAAAGGCATTTGAGGTGAGTTCAAATCTTGAGGAATTAAGGCTGATGGTACTTGATGTAGTTGATCAAAATCTCCAAATAACATTTGGAGGGGTGGAAGCTGATCAATATCATCTTTAGTTGAATCAAGCAACCAATCTATGACCTTGCTAGGCTGGCTTACTCCCAGCCTATCTTGAAGATCATACAATTGAATAGCTGTAGGAATCGAAAGCCTGATTCTTCGGTCTCTTAATCCTTTTACAGTGCAAACCTTGCTATGCCTATCTTTCCCTCCAAAAGCCTTTGATACCCTTACGATTCGCGGGTTCTTAAAGCCTGCCCACTGTCTTGAAGTTGATGTATATTTTGGTAGCATGGGCTCATGGCTATCTTCTTCTTGCTTTGCTTGAAAGTCCTTTCTTCCTGAACTATTGTTGAACATCTTACTTTTTGCATCTTCTGGCTGCAAGAAAGCAGCTAAACTCACAAATGTTCACAACTAAGTTACATGTCTACATCTCAGATTAACTTTATTTTCTTGATTTTCAGTTTAGGTTACAGTAATTAACCTAATAGGTTGATTTAACGCTAAAACTTAGATTTCAAAAACAATTTCATAACTTGTATAAGCAGAAGTGGATCTTCGATCCAGCGTTGACAAATTTAGGAACATCATCACTAGTAGATAAATAAATTTGAGTTGAATATTCCTTGAAGATACAAACAACAAACTAGGGTTTTGTTTTCCAGATCTAGAACTCCTATATTATAACTAGCAATTGATGAAAGCTTATAAAGATTAAATAAACAAGTGAAATTCACATAATATACCCATGTGATGATTACTCAATTAATACCTGAAAATTAAAATTCAATCATCTGTCGAATTACTTTGATTGAAAGGTCTAGATCATATAAATGAACTCACAGTGAGTAAAACTGTCATGTGCCTTTGGATTGCAGATCAGACAACATTCAATTGCAAAGTTTCTTGTTCATAGCTAGAAAATAAGCACCAGGCTCCAAATGGAATGGAATTGATGAAGAATCTGTATGCAAGTTCTTCAGCAAGCTGCATAAAAATCTGATTTCCAATTATGTGCATCAAAAGGAAGCATGGTATGTCTATACCACATATCTTTATGTAGAATTCTTGAAGTTTCTAATATATAGATGTATTATTTTAATTTTGTAAATGTGAAAAGATAATATTTCTTAGAATCTTACCATGTTGCAAAAGTAGAGAAAGGTATGGCGAATTTGCGACCATATGGTGTCATCGTCAGCCGACACATATGTAAGTTTTACAGTTGCATAGTGTATACCACACACTAATCATTCAATTCTGGTTAGTGAAGAAAGTTCAACTAGTCTACCCTTTAGTGATCAAGTAGTTATCAATGATATATGTTGGTGTGTAATTGATAACAACTCAATGTAGACAGTATAAAAAAAATTCAACTATAGCTAGGGGGTGGACCATTCTAGTTTAATTATATAGGAAATGAAAAGAGGATTAATGTTGAATTGAAGACCACATATTTCTAGCTTTATCAGTCTAATCTAAGGTGTACATATGCCTGCTTATTACCCACATTCAAAAGTGTACATAATGTTAGAAGATACATATGTACATGCATGCATACATATGTATAATGCATTGTCTAGAGAAAAGGAAATGGTTTTCAAGAAAGTTGATTGTAATGATGTTTTATACAAAGAATAATGTTACAAAGAATAACGTGACACTTGGATACATACCTTCTAATTAACTATGATATATATATATATACACCTAGTTTTATATTTTTACGCAAACTAATTAAGGACAGGAATCGACTTATAGCTTGGAGTGTAAAGAGAGTTTTCGTTTCGTTTTATGATGGCTAAGGTGGATCTTGGTTGGAACAGTGATGAAAAAACAAACAAACCCAGTATGTTCTCACTTTTTAGTAGGATTTGGTGGGAAAAATGGACACAAACCTTACCGCTGTCCCACAATTGGGATAGAGATACTGCTCCGAAGGAGTGCTCGGCTCAAAATTATCGTTTGAAGTTGATCATCCAACACTTTTAACGTTATTTTCACAAAATAAGTAAAATAACGTTAAAATTAGTGCAATTTTACTTTGGCCACTTAAGGGCCCACACATATATACGTTATACGTGTGCACCGAAAATGGGGTGTTGGTTGGAAAACAGTGATGATGGTGGCTAAAGTTTCAGTGAGCAAGGTGTTTCTACAAGGGTTTCCAGTGATTGTGGTGAGCGGCTACAATTCTAGTGGTAGCAGGTTGTTTTCGCTAGTTTCCAGTGGCTATTTTAAGCAGCTTGTGATGGTAACTAAGATTTTGAAGAACAGGTTGTTTTTGTAGGGTTTCTTGCAACTCTTATGTCATGAGCATGTTATTGTGCCAGCCATTGTTTCTAACAACGGCCGTTGTGAGCGGAAGCTCAGATTTTCAACGACTGTTGTGAACAACAATAGCTAGGATTTAGAAGTGTAGGCTATGTCTCGTTAGGTGAGACATAACCTCTAGTGACAACTAGTGTTTTGGTAATTGTGTGGATAATAGGATTAATTACATATGTGCTCTATATATTGAGAATATATATAATGTCACACTTAAATATCTTCTAAATATGATAATTGTTCAAATTGTCTATTAGTGTCATTTGTGTTCCTTTTATAAACTTAATTTATGGTTGAACCAAATAAATAACATATGCAAGAAACACATCAAGTGAGAAAGGTCCATGGGTACGTGGTCGGACGCGCTGGGTCAAGACATGATCATGAGAGTCCTCAAAAGCAATGTTGTAGAAATCGCTAGGCGCTAGTCGGGCGGTGGGGTGGGGACTAGGGATTAATCGGGATTAATCGGCCAACTAATCGGCCTAGTCGGCCTTAGGGGACTAGCGATTAATCGGCCTAGTCGGGGATTTTTACAACCATGCTCAAAAGTACTCTACACCATATATAGTGTTTGTATGATAACATGTATAGACCCAGCGTGCCCGATCATTATCAAGTCAGTGTCATGGATCAAACCGGCCCGGTGCTACAGTAAACAAGTTTAGTTCTAATTAGAACCTTATGTGGAGCAAGTATGGTCCTAAAGCTAACATATTTAGACATAATGTTCGAACAAATAAAATTCTTTTACAATATTCTTGACAATGAATTTTGAAAAAGAAATATAAATTAATTTATAAAATAATTAATTAATTAGATGAGTTTTGCAGGATGTGGATCTTAGAGAAAGCTGTGGTGCCACAGAAGGATTGCAGCTTAATTAGATAAAGTCAGCCACTGTAAATGTAGAGGAGGGACCAAAGGAATAAACAATTGCTTAGATATCTCACTGTTACATTGCTCATGGGACCACCTCATATTGCATTGCATTGCATTAATGAGATAATACATGATATATAATGAATAAATATAAATTAGTGATTACCTATTAAGTCCTAATTAAGTTAAGTTCTAATATTAATTAATTAATTAATTATTATGAATACTGTCTTCCGATTACAAGTATTTATATTGCATGCTTGTTTAGGTGCGTAGACTGATCGAGATAAAATCGTATATATACTGGTGTTACATTTTGTTTGGGAATTTGATTTTCAAAAAGGATAAACGTTTGGAGGCGTAATATATAAATATACACACACTCTTTTTTTTGCTCCTAATTTTTTGTGTGTTAATTTTTACATACATATCATGTAAATCTTCAAAACAAGAAACCCTATAGAGATAAATAATTAATAGCAAAAGGAGAAACGAAGCAGAGTGATTCAAACCCTAAAATCGATCATTGATATATATGTATACACACACACTTCGATTAGTTTGATAATCATAGATACTATAACGATTTTGGTGTTCTTTTATCTAAGAGTAAATTACCAAGATGATCCATGTGGTTTGCTATTATTTTACTTTTGATCCCTGTGTTTCATACATTACTCATATGATCCGAAATTTTAAACATTTGTAAAACATATAATCTTTATGTGAGAGTAATTTGGTCTAGTATATACGGTAATTTGGTGACCTAAAGATTGTATGTGTTACAAATGTTTAAAGTTTGAGATCATATGGGTAATTTATGAAACATAATTAAGGACCAAGAGTGAAATACTAGCAAACCATAGGGACCGTATCGGTAATTTACTCTTTATCTAATTTAAAATCAGCTAGAATGTAACCTTAATTCATAGATAACATCATTAAATTTAGGGGGGAAAGAAAAAAGAAAAAGACCCCTAGCTCGAATTGATCTAAACGTACTCTAAAATCACCTACTTCACTTATATAATTACTGCAAAAACTAAAGGAATACAGCGCTAAAGCAAATTAAGAAGTGGTCTACCCACCAACTTTGATTATTTTGAAAGAATTTTATATTAAAGAAATAGTTAAACTGTTTTTGAGCAACCTTAATTAAAATCTGAAACTATAAAGGTGCAAAAGAGGTATTATTAAGCTTTTAAATTAACTCATGAAATATATATATATATATATATATATATATATATATATATATATATATATATATATAGGGAATACATAAATTAAAAACCCCACCTTAGCCCGAAAACCTTGAAAACCGATTTGAGTGGACCACATTTTGCCACATCACACCCTTCTTATTTAATTAATTTGGGTAATATAGTCTTTTTACCCACATGTACTTTTCTTCATTTTTTATTATTTTTACACCATACCCTTCTAGTTTTTGAATTTTCTACACCAACTTCCAATGAATTAATGCACAGACGTTACACTGTTTTTACGTTGTTCACTTTTTTTTGTTTCTCACCAATAGTAGAGTTTACATGTTTAGTTACGTAAAGATTACACGCGGTCTGATTATCTTTTTTTTTAATGTGTAACAAGATTTAATATGTATTTTTTTTAACTAAAATGTAATTTTTTTTACATGTTTGTATTTATACACATTTGTAAAGTGTCACCTACGAAGACACACTATTTATTCTCACGTCGTTTTAAATATTTTAGTAACGTAAGCGGTCTGATTATCTTTTTTTTAATGTGTAACAAGATTTAATATGTATTTTTTTTAACTAAAATGTAATTTTTTTTACATGTTTTATTTATACACATTTGTAAAGTTTCACCTACGAAGATCCCTATTTATTCTCACGTCGTTTTAAATATTTTAATAGCGTAAGATTTCGTCTGACCTATATTTTAGTTAACATTTGTAAAGTGTCACCCACAAAGAACCATTTTATTCATTTTTTGAATGTTTTTATACGTTGTTGTTACATTATTATTACGTTAATATTACATCTTTTACGACATATATTACAGTGCTTGTGATTTATTACGTTAAGATTACATATGGTCTGACCTATATTACTTTTTGCTTTTTGTCCTTTTTTTTCTAGAACCAAGGACATATGGTCTGACCTATATATATATGTCACATTCCTTGATCGGGCTTTCTTTCATGTCTTGCTTGTTCACATTCTAACAACATGCTTAGCATTTGGCGAATTGGCAACGCATATAGCTTTTTGCTACTTCTAACATGCTTAGTATCCTCTAGACTTCTCTATATGAGGTATTGTGTTTAAATTCACGCTGAGACATATTTTTCCGAGACAAGGTAGGAGGTTTTATCTAGTTATCAATTGTATGGTTCCTCCTAGAGTGGCTCAAGCATGCGTCCCTAAGTGTCAAATTAGAAGGGACGTTAGAAATCACGACTTTGATTCGTTGTATCAAGAAATACAAGTTTCATATTACAAAATAAGCGTTTTTATATTTTAAACAAAAATTAGTATTTAAGGAATATAACTCTATAACAATTATCCATAAGTAACTAGCTTTATACTCGTCTGGTGGCCGGGTATTTTAATGTCATAATAAATAAGTTATTTTTATTTGAATTCTAAACAATAACATTATTTGTTAACGAAATAACAACATATAACAAATATAGATCTAACAGCCAAGCCATTTTGGGCCATTCACGAGCCACTGAAAAAGAAATTGAGAGGCTAACTTCAAGCTACAAACAAAAGGTACCACTACAAGAATAAGCATCTAAAGAGGCAAAGGCTATAGCGACGTCTAATTTTTTTGGTTTTATGTTCAATCGTTTTTAGATATTGATGCTCCATTCGTTACCCACGTGGACCAGAAGTAACAACCACTGGAGATGTTCAGCAAAGCAAAAAAGCAAATGGTAATATTGTTTTACATGGATTTTACATTTATTATACGTCCCTGTTACGTAATGTTTACTTCAATAATGCAATTTACGTCTTTTTTTTAATATGCTACAAAAGTCGAAGATTTTGAAGGGTGTTACACGTTTCTTACTCCTAACGGTACAAAGGTTTGGTGTTCGAATAAAGGATGTGATTTAAAACCAACTATAGGTGCCACGTACGAGTCTTGGAGTGAAGTTCTTAGAATGTACAAGAATTATGCAGAATGTTCGGGTTTTTCAATTCGTGTTGGGCAAATGAAGAAAAACAAAACAATGAGGTCACACATAAATATCTAAGATGCAACAAAGCTAGTAGGCCTCAGTCCAAGTGGAAATTTGACACATTAGATGAATCTTTTATGTCTGTTAGGAACATGAATTTTCAAGTTACGGACTGTAAAGCTCATATATCTGTCCAAGTTACAGAAGCCACCTCCACATGACAAATACAATTTTTTTACGTTGTATACACACAAATGTAGTTTACATGGTTTATGCATATATGTTACGTTAATATTACATATATGTTATGTTAATATTACATGAAAGTTATATGTTACGTTGGTATTACATGGTAGATACCATGTAATTACATTCGTATTATAACAGTATTAGGATCACGTATTTGTATATGTTTTATTACGTTTACTTAACATAATTTTCGCTCCTTATTTTTCAGGTTGTTACTGGTCCTAGTATTGGGAATTACGATTGTTCCTGCCGCAACTTTACTCGTATTGGTTACCTTTGTAGACACATTTTTTGTGTTTTTAGGGTCAATATAGTAGTTCGGATCCCGGATGAATATATCTCCAAGCGCTGGATGAAAGATGTGTTACCGAAAAGAATTTTTGAAATTCAATATCGTTATGGTGTAGACAATTCTCCTGAGTCGTTGCTGAGGAACGAGATATTTGGTTTAATATATAATTGTGTTGATAGTCTTCGAAATGATTATGATGGTCTTGCTGTTTTGGCCAATAAAGTTAGAGATCTTAGCAGCAATAAAAGTTCGGATCCAGATGATTCTATCTCCAAAATTTCTAATGTTGAAGATATTCAAAACTTGGTTGGTGGTAGCTTGGATGTTGACTTGCAATGTTCGAACCTTCAGGGGATTCGTAACAAAGGTTGTGGCAAGTCACGTCGTTTGATCAGGGCCAGTGAAAAGGCCGTTGAAAAGTCGCTTCAAACACCAAGGCTCTGTCGCACATGCCAATGTGTTAGTGTATTATTTGAAATGGGTGTCTCCCCATATTTTTGTTACCTTTAAAACACTCTAGTTATATGTTTTAAATGATGTACCGTACTAAAAAAACTGGAAGCAAAATGTTATGTTTTTTGGTCTGCGTATGGAAAATTGTTTTATATGTATAAAAAATGTACCGATGACATATTAAGGAAGTTTTATATATGTATATACAACGTTTCAATGTTGTAGCATTCTAGTAACTTAAACGTAACAGCCTAAAAGCAGCCAATGGTCTGCATTTAATTTGTTGTGAGCTCACCAACTACCTTATTAAATGGGCCATCCCTTGGCTATAAATAAGATTGTATTGTTTTGTTTCCCAGATAACTTTGTATGCGGATTTGTTGTGATCTCACAAATCACCATATTAAACTAGAACTATGGTTCGCATTTCAATATGTTGTGACGTCACCTTCTCCATTTCTTAAGAAAGCTTTTTATGCAGATGTGTTTCCATCTCCTTTACATGTATTTAGATTCTTTTTTTCAATTATATTTTTGCATAAATCAATTTTCTGTTACTAAGATGTTAAATCTCAATTTTTTGTATTCTTTTTATCATTCATTTATATGTAAAAGTGTTTTGTATGTACAGATAACGTACCGATGACGAATCAAGTAAGTTTTATATATGTACATACAACGTATAAATGTTGTAACCTTCTAGTAACTTATACGTAACAGCCTGAAAGTAGCCAATGGTCCGCTTTTAATTTGTTGTTAGCTCACCAACTACCTTATTGAATGGGCAATCCCTTTGGCCATAAATAAGATGGTATTGTTTTGTTTTCCCGCATAGCTTTGTATGCGGATTTGTTGTGATTTCACAAATCACCATATTAAACTACAACTATGGTTCGCATTTCCAACTGTTTCCATCTCCTGTACATGTACGCAGATCTGTTTCCATCTCCTTTACATGTATTTGGATGCAATTTTTCAATCATATTTTTTGCATAAATTAATTTTTTGTTACTGAGATGTTAAATCCCATTTTTTATATTCTTTTTATCATTCATTTACTTATATTTCAAATATTGTCCTTTTTTGTAGGGATCTACTATATCTTGTATAAAATCCTCTTAACCATACATAATGTACTTTTTGTAGTACATTCATTAAATTTTGATTGACAACCATCTTCTTTTTTGTTTTTTATATATTTTAAATCTTGTACTTTTTTTAGTCATCATCACACCACATTCCCCATGTTTTGTACTTTTCTATTTAAAATAAAGCAAATTTAAAAATTTACTTAAATCAAAATCATAATTTATCCATAATTTCTTCCACGTCCCAATTCATAGTGTTTTATGACACAAAAACTATAACTATCAACTACGAAGTTACATGTCAGTTACACATTTCGTGCAGCATCTACAACATCATTTCTAAGAGAATTAACTTCTGACTTTATCACATGCACCAAGTATTTTTTTTCCTTAACGTGTTCAGTTGGCACTTTTTTTTCTTGCCATTTGTTGAGAAGCCACAGTTGAATTGTTCATGGATTCTCATAAATTTTTCCATGTGTCGCATCAGAATAACTTCACAATCAACTGCGTTAGTCTTGGTAGCCCATAGGATTTGCACCTTCTGAATCTTTGTTGCATGTATTTAATCCATTTTTGCGTTAGTCTTGGTAACCCAACATGTTATTTATTTTGCAAATAACAACCTTGTAAACACAACGTAAAAACCGCTACCAAAACAAAAACAGACCATATAAGAAGTCTCTATAAAAATATTACGTTTTATGAAAAGACAACGTAACACCTGTGTAAACAATTTGAATAAAGAGACTAACCATGTTAAACAAAAAATAAATTATTCTTAAACACCATGTTTCTAAGAGGTAACATCAGTGTAAAGATAAAATGTGATGAAAAAAAACAATAACCATTTTTCCTTTCTTTCTTGATATGCTAGTGCGATCGCTTTACAGGAAACAGATTTTTTACGGGAACCATTTTGAAAATCGGGTAAAAACCCAAGTAAATAACGACAGAGTAATCACAACGTAACCATAGCATAAACATAACGTAATTAACACAAAATAAAATAAACAAATTTAGTATATGGCCTTTTCAACACAACAAAATTCGACATCTCTAAAAACACGACCATTAGCAAAGCAATGTAACAACATCGTAAAAACTATGTTAACCAGGGCGGTTTACGAAAAGACAACCTAACATCCTTGTAAAAGACAAAATGTGATTAAAAAAACAATAACCATTTTTCCTTTTTTTATCCACTTCTTAGTTCGATAAAAACACAATGAAACCAATCTAAGAACACGTAATGTAACCAAGTTATAAACACAATTTGAAGAACTACAGTGTAAATACAACGTAACCAGAGCATAAAGACAACGTAATTAACACAAAATAAAATAAAAAAAATATAGAATGTGTCTTTTTCAACACAACAATATGACACATCTATAAGAACACAACAATGTAACAAAAGCGTAAAATCAATGCAAATAACAACAACAATAAGCATTTTACCGTTTTCTCTCCCTTTGTTAGTGTGATCCCTTTGCATCAACATTTTGGTAAGAGAGTCGTAAAATAAGACTCATTAAAAACATAAACCTTTTTGCTTCATGTTCTTTTTCCTACCTTGTTTACCGTTGTAGACGTCAGCAGTTATCTTCTTGTTGGGATACTAACCGTCGATCGTAGCCCCAACGGTGTTTTCGGTTTTTTTCGTCGAACACGCCCCCCCCTTTTGAAATCGATTACTTTGCAAACGTGTCGTCCGCACCCCCTGAAATCGGCTCCTTTGCGTCTTCCCCGGCTTATGATTCCGACGGAAAATGGTACGGTGGTCGGATGTTAATCGCGCGAATCAACCACGAAAAAATGGGGTAACTCTATTTTGGGAGGTGAGATTTGATAGGGGAGAATAGGGCTGTAAACGAACCGAACGAACACGAACGAGCCCTTGTTCGTGTTCGTTCGTTTAACTTTTAACTTGTTCACGAACGGTTCACGAACGCTTACCGAACGAAAATTCTTGTTCGTGTTCGTTCATTAAGGATTTAGCTTGTTCACGAACGGTTCACGAACGCTAACGAACACATATTATTTAAACAATAAAATCAACATTTTTAATCTCAAGCAATGGAGATAATCATTTATAAATATAGACATTAAGATATTAAAGTATTAAACTAAAAATAACTTTAAGTATTATGGTATTAAACTAAAAATTGAAAATAAACAACACATTTAATGAATAAATATAAATGAACTTAACCGAACATAAACGAACGTAAACGAACATGTTATCGAACGTTCACGAACACGAATGAACGAACACGACCTCTGTTCATGTTCGTTCGTTTAACTAAACGAACGGAATTTCTTGTTCGTGTTCGTTCGTTTATTAAACGAACGAACATAAACGAACTTCCCGCCGAACGGTTCACGAACAGTTCGTTGAACGTTCGGTTCGTTTACAGCCCTAGGGGAGAAGACTAAATTCATGGAAGTGTACTGTCACTTTTTGAATTTATGTGGGATATATAGTAAAAAAATATTGGTTAAAAGTACAAAACGTGGAATGTCAAAAATACCCTTTATGTACTTTTCTATTAATTTAACAAACAATTAAATAAATCAAAATAAGGATGATTTATCTCAACCACAAGATCAAGAAATCAATGGTTAGATTTAAGGTTTTCATGGTTTTCGCATTAAGAAAAGGTTTTCAAATTATCTATTCCCTATATATATATAGATCTTAAAAAGACCATCATTTTAGAGAAAACTAATCACAATTATTACCAGTTAATTTTTTTTCATTTTTTCTTTTTTATTTCCTTTTATTATAAGATAAGAAATGTAAAACAAAAAAAAATAGAAAAAAAATGCATTTTAGGTTATTATATATATGTAATCAGTGTGTTACAAATACTGATTACATATATGTAACTTTAAAAGTTACATACGAAACTTTTTGAGTTACTTATATGTAACTTTGTGATCTACATATTTTTTCAAAAAAAATTTGTTTATTATAACATTTTATCCTTATAATAAAAAATTATGAATTTTTTTTAAAAATTTATTGGTTAGTATGAGTTTTCTTGGTTTTCTACGAAATGAGAAGTTTTCTTAATTATGAACTTCCTCTCTCTCTATATATATAATACGTATGACACAAGTATATATGTAATATGTTGGGTAATTAATACAGAAAGCATAAAATTGTTCTAAAATGGTGTGAATGTATTTTAATATCAAGTTATTATGAGTTTAAATCATGATGCGTACGTACATGTATGATGGTTTTAAGAGCACAGAGGAGATGGTGTGTGTTTGTGGATAAAAAACCCTAAGGCTATGTTAGCCTATGTGTTATGCAAAACCCCCCATCACTTCACGTAGGCGTCACGTAGGCGCCTCATAATCAACCAACACCATCACTCCTTTATTACTCCACATCATCTTTTCTTATGTTATCCATTACTCCCCCATCACTCCACGTCATCATCACCTTTATTCAATATTTTATTATTTGAATTTTGTTTTTCAATTTATAAATTAAATTAAAAAAACACATAATATTATTAAAAAATAAATATTACAAACTAAAATTAAAAAAAATTACATAATAAAAAATGTGAGTGTTTTTGAGTGGGTTGAATGAGTTTATATAAGGTTTAATTAATTTTTTTTTGTTTTAACGGTTATATTACCGTTTTTTTATTTTACTTTTTTTCTTTTCAACGGTCAAAAGAAGATTTTTTTTTCCTTTCCTTCCAGCCATCACGCGGTGAGGATGCTCACGCCACCACCCTTCACAACCTTATCATGTCCGGGTGTAGTGGGGGGAGGGCGCCACCGAGGCGTGACCGGCCCCTCTCACCCGGCATAACACATAGCCTTATAATAGAATTTGACATATACTAGGAGGAAAAAGTCTTTGTTAGAGGATATTCAATTCTAACACCATATCCCCAAGTTTAGTCATGAAATAATTATTACGAAAAAAGACTTAGGGAGAAAGAAAAAAAAAAGGATAGAAAAGATAAATACATAATATAAATATATAATTTTGTTTTTTATAGTTGAAGAAAAAAATAATAAAAGATATATGAGTTTCAGAGTTGGAGCGGAAAGAAAAAGGAGTGCATGTATTTGGTGTTTGATGATCTAACTCTAGTTTTGAATAGATTGTAAAGAGTCGGATTGCTTCGTGATCTATGCACTTAGCTTTACCTAACATACTTTGCGAGAGAGAGAGACAAAAAAAAAAAAAAAAAAAAACTATTTTCACAAAGTTAACTAATATAATTTCTTAAAACATCAACATCACTAACACAAAGTAGCAACCTAGCTTGAATGTTGGTCCAAGGTTTGTCCTCTTGAAAGAAAATTACAAACTAACGATAATGATCGAATACTATGTAATTTTTTTATATTTAATAAAAAAATAAAATCATTAAATGAAAAACCTTATATTTGATTAGTTTTCTAATTTTAAATTTGTCCGAGAAAAGTTAAAAGGCAATATCATTAAAGTTCTTTCTTTCTTATATTTCAACTTCATTTGACAATATAACATTATAACTCATGCTGTTTTTTTCATATAATTTTACTTCTCTATAGAAAGGACACTAGAACATAGCTTGTGACATTTCGTTCCTTACTGCGAGGCAATTTCCTAAATTCATGAATTAACATTTTAATTAATTAAATCATGATGTAATATGTATATACATGTGAATCTGTGTATATATGTAAGGAAATTACAAGATGAAACAAATCACAAATGACGTTGCGTAGAATTGCCGAATTACGTGAAATTTCTATAATAATAACCAAAAACCAAATTCATGGGTCCAGAACTAAATAAATATAAATTATATGATGAATTGAAGTGAAATAAGTGATAACATAACTAAATCAAAGAATCTCTAAGTTCAATAAGTCAAATTGCGAAAATCTGCGAAAAGGCAATTCGGCATGCGTAATTGGCAAATTCATGACAACTCGAACTTCCTAATCACATTATAATCATAATGGGATGTAATTGGAAGTATCACAAGGATAGTTTATCATTATTAGCAATTCCTGATGTTATACGCGAAAAGCTGAACAAACAATTGCGGAAATGGGAAAAATCAAGCAAACCCTTGATTTAATTTCATTCATATCCTAATGTCCCATGTCTATCCTATCCTATCTGATTAAAATCAGATATTTATGATGAAAATAAGATATTTAAACTTGGAGAACAAGTCATGGCATATAAAAACAAAAATTTTGACTTTTGTCAAAGTTTCTACACTTTTCTTCTTCACCAACCTCTCAAATCCTACCAGGCCTCTTCCCCTCACTTCTGGAACCTTAAACACACTTCAAACATCAGTTCTAATCAGATCCAAGTGGTATCCAAACCCAAGAACAAGTGGAACCAAGAATCAAACTCCAAAAGTTGGATTTTTGGTGATTTTCAAGCCAATCCTTGGCCAAGTAAGTTTTAAACTCAATTCTTGGTTATAATAGTTTCATATGACTTAAACAAACATGTTTGAATGATTGGTGAAGTTTGAAAATCATCAGAATTCAAAAACCCATTAAAAAGGTGATTTCGTTCAAAACCCGAATTTTTCAAAATAGTCGAAATTGAGATTTTTCTTCACCAAACACTAGATATATGTTAAAAACTAGGATCTGGAGATTTTGGCCTGGTAAAAGTACAACAAAATCAATTTTGGCTCGCAAAAACTTGTCATGGCACACTGATGGGCGCAACGGCCTGGGCGCGGCCCGGGCGTGGCCCCAGTGTGGCACGGCGGCTCCAGAGCAGCCCCAGCGCGGCCCATGCGTGGCCTTGTTCCCAGGCATTTGCAGATCGCGACCAAGGGAGGGCGCCGGCCATTCTAGGCCATCCTCAAGCCAAACGGCCAAGGCCGAGGCCACCGGCTCAGACCACCGAGCCACTACCTCAGCCCCATCGAGCCACCACCAACCCACCGCCGTCGACCACCGGTTGCCGCCGAGCCGCCGCCGGCCGCCGGAATCCGGCCATTTTCCGGGCAAAATTCCGGCGAGAGTCGCCGCCGGTGGAATATTCCTGCGAATATTCCGGCCAAAAGGAATATTCCGGCGAAATATTCCGGCAGAACCCTAAATTTGTCCGTTTTGCGTTCTGAACTGCGTTTCGCGCTCCGGTTCGCAATCCGATGATCCGTTTTCAATAAAAAGGACATATTTTGATTCGATTTCGCGTTCCGGAATCGATTTCGCAAACCATTTTGCAATCCGGTGACCCAATTTTTATCTGATTTCTGATTAACACTCTGGTTTCAATACAAGACTTAATTTAAGCATTGATTTTCAATATGAAAACATATTCTCAATCGATTTTGCATTCCGAACTCGATTTTGCAATCAATTTCGTAACCCGGAAACCTAATTTTTGATCTGAAAATCGATTAAGATTCTGGTTTTAACAACGGAAGGCAATTAACATCGCTTTACAATCAAATGAATATAAGAATTTATTCAGAATTCAATCATTAATCAAAATCAATGATTTTGACATTACAAGTTAACTAATAAGCGTATCACCTGGATTCTGAACGAGCTCGTAATTCGGAATCAGCTCGATGATTCGATTTACATTATCCTTGACATCAAATATCAAGGAAAGATCTGATAATCCAATTCAAATACAAAGAACTCATAGAACATTAATAAATTGCAGAATTCACTTCAGGTCTTGTGTGATATTTCATTCACATGATACAAGTGCTCCAATAACACAAGTGAGTTTCATAGCTCCCCTTTTAATGTTTTGTTTTCCAAAACTCGAGGATGTCAATACAATTACAATGTGATTACATTACAATGAAAATATGGTAACATATTTCAATTACAATGGTATACTTACATGATTTCATTACCTGTAACACCAGTGCCGGACGCGTGCCGGAACAGTGTTAGCAACAGTAAACTTGTACAGTAAATCAGGTACACATTACGTGAAACTATGTTTATACTATTGATGCATTCTGATTAACATGAAACTATTAAACGATTGTCTGAATCTGACTGAAATCTTAGGATTTAACAGTCAGAAAACATGTCAGACAACACAGTGTTGAAACATAAATACTTGATGTGATATTATTTGGTGTAAACGTATGTGAGGTTAAACAAAACAAAACTATAACAGTTGTTGTTACGGAATGCTAAACCGACGAGTTATTCGTATAGGTGACGATCTGTACGAATGATTCTGATAGTTTAATGTTCTGAAATAATAACTTAACGGTAGAAAACAAGAATCAGAAAGCCAAACCATCGACGTGTTCGTTCGGATGACGATTCGAACGAATACGCGCGATGGCAACGCGATCTGACGAAACGAAAACGAAAGCGAATAACGATACGAACGATCATAAATTTAAGGAAATAAAATATTTCCTATTTTACAATTTTGAAACTCATCGTAAAACAATTTAAACTAAAATATTTTATTAAATCATGAACAAATCAAACGAAACGCGTAAAATGATAGAATTCGATAAATAAATAAACGCAACCATATTTAAAAAAAAAATTTCCAATAATATTTGTAATCTAAACATCCTAAAATAATTCTTCTTATTTTATTTTATGAAAAACGCGTGTAACGTGCCGGATATACGACGAAACTACGAACCGAACCACCGAAACGAACCCGGATACCCCCGGGGTATATAAACTCTAAATGAGAGAGTTTTCTTATTTATTTCACCTTCTCTCTGTCACCCCCACCCCTCGTCACCTCGTGTATAACCTGACGTCACTGAACCGGTTGCGGAAGCATAGTGGTGATGTCTCCGAGGTGAGGGGTGACTTACTTGAACCGATATCATAAGCACACAGATTAACTTAAAATAAATACAATACAGGGTTTCGTCATTACAATCAGTATCATAATTTACAACTAAGTTTATTACACAACTAACTTATTTAATTACTAGTGTTTGAAGTGCTGCTTCACCGAATGTCACTGTCTCCCTGCAAAAAGATTTAAGTTTGAAACGTCAGCACAAAGCTGGTGAGATCAACAGTTCATTTTAAAACAATATGATATGATAAACATGTTCTCAAAAGTTCAGTTCCGGATAACCATGGGACCTGTATCTAGTTCCTTTCGGACGTCTAGTCTGTCTCAAGATATTACCCGTCGGTACATATCTTAGTGCCTCATTATCTTAATGTCTATCATACCATTAAGAAGTTCAGGAAACAGATAACAAACATTCACACAAGGGGAGATGCAATCCTCCCAGCGAATAGGGTGTCAACCAATAGTACTATCAATGTTTTCTGTTCGGCCACACATGGGTTCACTAGATACAGTTCAAAAATGAGGACTTTCAGTTCCATGATTGAGTTCAGTCTACAGGCAAAATCCCATGAAATCCCACAAAATCACATGAAATCACACAGATATCATTGATGCATATCATATGTTCAGACAACAGTTTGCAGAGTTTCCCCGATGTTTATAAAAGATTAAAAATAAAAGGGGTTGTACGAAACTCACCTGATAATATAGGTGTAGCAGAGTATCACCAAACTGATAGTACAGAGATGATTCTGCATTTAGTTATATTTAATAAGTTATTTATGTTCTAGTTTACTGATTAGATTTTTCTGAACGTTCAATGTCAAAGACATTGCTTAGTAAATCATCAACTCGATACTACTTATGTAATTAATTAATTTAATGTTATATCATACAATGTATGATAATGTAGGAACCTATATTGCATTAGATTCCTAATACAAAGTTGATGACCCTCTTGATTAATCAGAATAATCTCTGATTAACCAGATAGTTAATGTTGTTGATTATGAATACTGTAACAGTTTCTAGATAATTTAATGGCTTAGGAATGATAAATCCTTGTTGTTGATTACCCAAATATCATGAAATATCACAATGTAGCATCAAAATAGGTGTAATAACCAGGTTTAACATACTAATCTGACTGTTATCATAAACATCAGATAATCATTCCAATAAGTATGTTAATGATCGTGATTAGTTTGAAACACTTGGATTTAACCTTGCATTTCAAGGATTAATCCAACTAATCACCTACATTGTTATAATCAAATGGATTAAACCATTATAATCATGGGTATGGTTTCATGCAAACCGGGCATTACAACGGATCAAAACAAGGATTTAACCGTTAAAACTTAGTGTTCTTTGTTTATAATCAATCCTAGCCATCATCTAGGCAATAATCAACAATCCTAACTATATCATTACGTTCAAAATCAAGATCTAATCAATCAAAATCAAACTAGAAGGTTTAAACGGATCGTTACCTAATCTGACGGATATCTGGCTTCAAAACAACGATCAGAACCTGTAAACACGTTCACGGGTGCAATTGATGGAGTCTGGCAGCTTCAGAAAAGGGTTTAGATGCTGGAAATGGTTGTTTGTTCGCCTGGTGGGTCGAGTTTACGCAAGAAGAAGAAAATAACTTCTTCTGCATGAAATCTGATGAAGTAGATCAGATTTCTCCACCGCCACACTCGTCGCGTACCGCGACCAAAAGCCAAAAGGGGCTTCGCGTACCGCGGAGAAATCCGGAGGAATCTTAGATATTTTGCAATCATCGCGTACCGCGGAGGATTCTCGACCCCTCCATCGCGTACCGCGATGAGTCCAGTCGACCAACACTTAGTGATTTTTCTTCGTTTTTCGATTCCGGACAGTCCAGGGCTCCGTTTTGTGCACGGTTTTCGCCCACTTTCATCATTTCTCGCCTACTATCAATCTGTAACAATTACAAGTATTAAAACAAAGTGGATTTCTAGAACGATGAAATGTGTCCACATCATTGATGACGTAATTCTCGTATGCAACTGTCACAGTCTCCTCCTGTTAGAGAAATTTCGTCCCGAAATTTAGTGAAGACTTACATTATGACAATCATTTATGAGAATAGATGTGGATACTTTGATTTCATTTGATCTTCACGTTCCCAAGTATATTCAGGTCCACGTTGCGAGTTCCATCGCACTTTAACGATTGGTATGCGACTACGTTTTAACACTTTCGTTTCTTGATCCATTACCTCTACTGGTTCTTCACTGAACTGAAGTTTTTCATCAACATGAATCTCTTCTAGAGGTACGATCAATGATTCATCAGTTAAGCACTTCTTCAGATTGGATACATGAAAGACATCGTGGATGTTACTAAGTTCAAAAGGTAATTCAAGTCTGTAGGCTACTGATCCAATTCGTTCAAGAATTTTGAATGGCCCTACAAATCTTGGTGAAAGTTTACCTCTCTTTCCAAATCTGAAAATGCCTTTCCAAGGTGACACTTTTAACATTACCCGATCACCTGCTTGAAATTCGAGTGGTCTACGACGATTATCAGCGTAACTCTTTTGACGATCGCGAGCAGCTTTGATTCGTTCTTGAATGAGTGCGATCTTATCAGTTGTTTCCTGAATGAATTCTGGGCCGATGATTTGACTTTCACCTACCTCTGACCAACAGATAGGTGATCTACACTTCCGTCCATAAAGTGCTTCGAATGGAGCGCATTGAATACTGGTATGGTAGCTGTTATTGTATGAAAATTCAACAAGTGGAAGATGAATATCCCAGCTACCTCCAAAATCAATCACACAGCTTCTGAGCATGTCTTCAAGAGTTTGATTTGTTCGTTCAGTCTGTCCGTCAGTTTGTGGATGATAAGCTGTGCTCAAATTGATTTGCGTGCCCAAAGCATTCTGAAGAGTTTGCCAAAATCGTGACATAAATCGACTATCTCTGTCAGAAATGATAGAGATCGGTACTCCATGTCGAGATACAATCTCATTAACATAAAGTTTAGCGAGTCGATCCATAGAATAATCTTCTCGGATGGGTAAGAAATGCGCAGATTTCGTAAGGCGATCAATGATAACCCATATAGAGTCATGATTACGTGATGTTCTGGGTAATTTAGTAATGAAATCCATAGAGATCTGATCCCATTTCCACATGGGAATCTCAGGTTGTTGCAATAACCCAGAAGGTCGTTGATGTTCAGCCTTAACTTTGAGACATGTTAAACATCGATCCACGTATTCAGCTATTTGTTTCTTCATTCCAGGCCACCAGTAAAAATCCTTAAGATCTTTATACATTTTATCAGCACCTGGATGAATAGAATACTTGGATTTGTGCACCTCATCCAAGATAATCGTTCGAGAGTTACCGAATAGAGGAACCCACATTCGGTCTTTGAAATACAATAGTCCATCATCTTTGGTATGGAGTTTCTTATCTAATCCTCTCAGTCCCTCAGCAGAGTAGTTCATTGCTTGCAAAGCTTGTTGCTGAGCTTCTTTGATTTGAGGAATTAGACTGGTTTGAATAGTCATACCTAACGCTTTCACACGTAAAGGCTTGACTCGTTCCTTGCGACTTAAAGCATCAGCTACAACATTTGCTTTGCCTGGGTGATAACGAATCTCACAGTCGTAATTGTTCAATAGTTCAACCCATCGCCTCTGTCGCATGTTCAACATTTTCTGATCTAGAATGTGTTGGAGGCTTTTGTGATCAGTGTATATAATACACCTAGTTCCGTATAGATAATGTCTCCAAATCTTGAGTGCAAACACTACTGCACCAAGTTCTAGATCATGTGTGGTATAATTCTTCTCGTGTACTTTCAGTTGTCGAGAAGCGTAAGCAATTACCTTATCCTTTTGCATTAGAACACACCCAAGACCTTGACGTGAGGAATCACAATACACTGTGAAGTTATCAGTACCTTCCGGTAGTGCCAAGATAGGTGCATTACAGAGTTTATGTTTCAACAGTTGGAACGCCTCCTCCTGTTGAGAACTCCATATAAACGGTTGATTTTTCTGTGTCAATATAGTCAGTGGCAAGGCTATCTTTGAAAAGTTCTTGATAAACCGGTGATAATAACCTGCCAACCCCAAAAATTGGCGTATTTCAGTCGGGGTTCGTGGTGTCTCCCATTGTTTCACCGCCTGAATCTTACTGGGATCCACTTGAATACCGTTTTGATTTACTACATGACCAAGAAATTGAACTTCTCGTAACCAGAACTCACACTTGGAGAACTTGGCATATAATTTTTCACGTGCCAAAAGTTTTAAGATTAATTTCAAGTGTTGAGCATGTTCTTGTTGGTTTCGGGAATAAATGAGAATATCATCAATAAACATAATCACAAACTTATCCAGATAAGGTCTACATACTCGATTCATCAGATCCATGAAAACTGCTGGTGCATTGGTTAAACCAAATGGCATCACTAAAAATTCGTAATGTCCGTATTGAGTTCTGAAAGCAGTTTTTGGAATGTCATCATCATGAATACGTAACTGATGATATCCAGATCTTAAATCGATTTTTGAAAAATAAGTAGCACCTTGTAGTTGATCAAACAGATCATCGATACGAGGTAGTGGATAACGGTTCTTGATTGTCAGTTTATTGAGTTCCCTGTAGTCAATACACATCCTGAATGAACCATCCTTCTTTTTCACAAAAAGAATAGGTGCTCCCCAGGGTGAGAAACTAGGTCTGATAAAACCTTTGTCTAATAGTTCTTGCAATTGACCTGAAAGTTCTTGCATTTCGGATGGTGCAAGCCAATAAGGGGCTTTAGCAACAGGTGCCGCACCTGGAATTAAGTCGATTCGAAATTCAACTTGTCTCACTGGGGGTAATCCTGATATGTCCTCAGGAAAAACTTCAGGAAAATCCTTGACTACTGGAATATCTGTGATTTGTTTGGGTGAAGAATTGTGCTCAGTCACATGTGCCAGGAAAGCAAAACAGCCTTTCCTTAAAAATTTCTGAGCTCGCATACAAGATATGAGACCAAGTTTTCTACCTGCTCGTTCTCCTTGAACTATCAGTGTATTACCGTTAGGTAATGGAATACGGATCACTTTGTTTTGACACACAACTTCCGCTTGGTTATCAGAAAGCCAGTCCATACCAACAACAACATCAAAGCTCCCAAGCTCAATAGGAAGTAAATCAATTTTGAAAAGATGATCATTCAAATTCAAGGAACATCCTTGAATAACACTGTTAGTTTTGATCAACTTGCCGTTAGCAAGTTCAATAACATAAGGAGTTTCTAGATCTACCGTAGGCAATGAAATTAATGATGCAAATTCAGGAGAGATAAAACTTTTATCTGCTCCTGTGTCAAACAGAACTGATGCGTATAGATTATTAAGAAGAAACGTACCAGTGACAATGTTCGCATCATGTCTCGCCTCGGTCGCACCAATCTGAAAAGCTCTCCCCCTAGCTTCATTTCCCAGATTGGTGTTATTGTTTGGACAGTTTCGTATGAGATGGTCAGGGCTTCCACATTTGTAGCATGACCGGTTGGTTTGAGTGGTTTGTCGTGGTGCTTGGTTTTGTGGTTGAGCAGGAAAGTTGCAATATTTAGCATAATGTCCAACTCGGTTACAGTTCAGACAAACAGGACATGGTCCCGTGTGATGGAGTGGACACTTATTGCATTTGGGCGCCTGCCCAGTATAAGTTTTCCTCTCAGGAACATTTGCACCATAGTTCTTCACCGTTGGTTTGTTCTGACTGATCTCAGCTAGAGCCCTTGTTTTGTTCTTACCAAACCACTTTCGTTTGGTACCTTTTGACACATTCGAGGTACCGACATCACTACTACTATGAACCGTCTGAGGTTTCAAAGACAGAGTACCACTCCTTACCGCCTCATTGGTAAGCTTAGTGGTCAACAGAATTGCATGTTTCAGAGTTGTAGGTTCAGCTGCAGTTACCATTCCCCGAATCTGGGGAATCAAACCCTTAATGTACTTCTCGATTAAAGCTGCTTCCGTAGGAAACATACCGGGAAGTAAACAAGTGAGTTCATGGAAACGATCGGTATATGCTAGACAATCAGCACCGATCATTGAGTGATTCCAGAATTCCTCCTGGAGTTTTTGAATTTCAGTGATGGGACAGTACTCTGATCTAATCAGAGTTTTGAAATCATTCCAGCCCATCGAGTCAACTGTGGCTAAACCCAAAGTCTTGGCCTGGGTATTCCACCAGGTCAAAGCTGAGTCTTTCAAAGAACAGGCAGCATAAGACACCTTATGCTCCTCCAAACACTGACTGATTTTGAGCTTGGTTTCCATTTCCTCGATCCACCTTAAAAGACCAGCCGCTCCTTCTTTACCAGTAAAAGTAGGAGGGTTACAGGAAGCAAAATACTTGTAAGTACATCCTTGTCGAGGTGGATCAGGAATAATAGTAGTTGTACCGGTGGTCTGATGGGTTTCTGGATGTCCACCAGTAACGTTTTGTTCCACATGGTTCCCACCAGAACCCGAAGTATTGTGTTGTTGTGTCAGAACACCACAAGCTGATAATTGTTCACGCACAATTCGAGCTATCATAGCTTCATTTGTTTCAGATCCGCTTGTACCAGCAGGTGGAATAATGCCTGCTCCAGGGTTCACTGGTGGAGTAGTATTCGTTTCCAAGTTCCCAGGTGGAACTACGTTCGCTTCCGGATTAACATGCGGATCCGGATTTGATTCAACATTCACAGGTGGGACTTGATTTTGTTCAGGGTTTGTAATGTTCTGAGCAGCTTTCTTAGCTGGTCGACCTCTTTTAGGAGCCATTAATCTGCTCATAAGCAGAGAAATTCAGGTCAGTTTAAGAACATTAAAGATATAACCCGTTTTATCACATAATTTCAATCATATTCAGTTACACTGAAAATTTATATTGAAATGTGATTATAAAGAATATAATATAACTACATGAATTTAGTCCAGACATGTTTGCACTACACACAGATCACACAATTAATCGTAGTTATACTTAGTCCTTTTATTTCAAAAACATGTTAGAGTCTTACCCAGCTCCTTGCATTGCAACACATGTTTTTAGAGATATGTTCATACAGGACTAGGACATGTTCTCACACAAGTTCTCTGATATGTTCTCAGTTCACGCACTAAGTTCTCATAACAACAATAGATATGTTCTTGTACAGTATGGCTCTCGTACTGTACTTTAGTAACAGACATGTTCACAATTAGACACGTTCACAATTCAGACATGTTCTCGTACAGTATGTCTCTCGTACTGTACTTTAGTTACAGACATATTCACAATTAGACACGTTCACAATTCAGACATGTTCTCGTACAGTATGGCTCTCGTACTGTACTTAAGTAACATATATATTTGCATACAGTATTGCTCCCGTACTGTATTTCAGCAAAATATATATTTTAGTTCGATATATTCGCATACAGTATTGCTCCCGTACTGTATTTCAGCGAAATATATATTTTAGTTCAACATGTTCTCATTTTAGTACATTCGCATACCGTTATGTTCTCACACAGAAGAATTAATTATAGTTCATACACATAATTCATTATAACAACATAGTTCACACAACACTCAAATAGTACATTACACAGATCGATACACCAAAAACACCCATTTTATTACATTACTATCGTTTTAATATGTACAGACTACCGAAACAACACAAGGCACTACAAGCACAAAAGAAAAGAACAGAAAAGAGAACTCCTCCATCTACACACTGCTGATCAGAAGATCCCAGAATGATCTTCTGTACATACTCATCGCATAAAGTATGATAAGAAAGAAAGTATCATGGCCACCCCTGACATGACTACCGCCAAGATCATCATCCTGGTCTCGGTACTCGCCACTCCAAACCATGCCAAAAACTCTGTCGCTCTCTCTCTCACCCAAATCCATCGCTCAGTCACTAACGCCACTTGCCGCCAAAATGCAGCAAGCATAATCTGTACCCAGGTCATCCTCAATCTATCATCCATCGCGATCCTCCACACTCGAGTATCGGTGTCCAAAGCCTTCACTTGATCCATTAGGGTCAAGTGAGAAGTGAGGATCTCTAATATGGTCGTACGTGTATCCTCAACGGCAGCCTGACACTGCTGCAAGCTCTGCTGTGTCCCCTGCAAGTTCTGAGTAACTTGCTGCAACTGGGCTCTCAACTCTGCCTGATGGGAAGATTCTCCCACCTCATGTATCGTCGGTGGCTCATCTCGGGGAGCCATCTGTCGTCTCGGGGGTAGGCCTGTCGTCTTGCGAGCTTGGCCTCGCATCCGCCTCAACCCATCCCACTCAGGGACTCTCCGTGGAGAGGAGTCCTGTCTCCTCTCGGCAGAAATATGAACTAAAGGTGAATGGGGTGGACTAGGTAGAATGGGGGCTGATGGTGGTAGTACTGGTGATGGTGGTGGTGGAGTAACAGGTCTGGGGTCTGAAGGTGTATGAGGTCCGGTAGGGGTCGCCTGTGAGGCTGCCGATGATGCCTCACTAGGACCTGAATCTGATCCTGCACTAGAGTTAGGTGTGTCATCCAACCTCAAATAAGGGAACCTCTGATAAATATACTGCTCGGCTGGATCGACCGTCGCTGTACAATCAAAATTTCTAATCAGTATCATGAAGTAAATATTAAATAACAATATTTAACATAAACATGAACATGATATGATGCTTCTCCCTATCTCAGAACAACTATTCGTCTTTATAGTTATGCTTGAATTAAAGTAAACTAGAATCCACACGTGTTGCAAATTTCAGTTATGCTGGCCACTCATAACTGGAATTTGTACCACCTGATTATCCTGGCTTAATTCAAAACAAGTTTTGTTCAATATTAATGTTCGGTGCTCTCTGTGTAACTATACGAGCCTATGGTTAAAGTCTAGGTTTCTAAGTCAACCTAATTCTCTATAACCTGTGGCTCTGATACCACCCTGTCACACCCCCACCCCTCGTCACCTCGTGTATAACCTGACGTCACTGAACCGGTTGCGGTAGCATAGTGGTGATGTCTCCGAGGTGAGGGGTGACTTACTTGAACCGATATCATAAGCACACAGATTAACTTAAAATAAATACAATACAGGGTTTCGTCATTACAATCAGTATCATAATTTACAACTAAGTTTATTACACAACTAACTTATTTAATTACTAGTGTTTGAAGTGCTGCTTCACCGAATGTCACTGTCTCCCTGCAAAAAGATTTAAGTTTGAAACGTCAGCACAAAGCTGGTGATATCGACAGTTCATTTTAAAACAATATGATATGATAAACATGTTCTCAAAAGTTCAGTTCCGGATAACCATGGGACCTGTATCTAGTTCCTTTCGGACGTCTAGTCTGTCTCAAGATATTACCCGTCGGTACATATCTTAGTGCCTCATTATCTTAATGTCTATCATACCATTAAGAAGTTCAGGAAACAGATAACAAACATTCACACAAGGGGAGATGCAATCCTCCCAGCGAATAGGGTGTCAACCAATAGTACTATCAATGTTTTCTGTTCGGCCACACATGGGTTCACTAGATACAGTTCAAAAATGAGGACTTTCAGTTCCATGATTGAGTTCAGTCTACAGGCAAAATCCCATGAAATCCCACAAAATCACATGAAATCACACAGATATCATTGATGCATATCATATGTTCAGACAACAGTTTGCAGAGTTTCCCCGATGTTTATAAAAGATTAAAAATAAAAGGGGTTGTACGAAACTCACCTGATAATATAGGTGTAGCAGAGTATCACCAAACTGATAGTACAGAGATGATTCTGCATTTAGTTATATTTAATAAGTTATTTATGTTCTAGTTTACTGATTAGATTTTTCTGAACGTTCAATGTCAAAGACATTGCTTAGTAAATCATCAACTCGATACTACTTATGTAATTAATTAATTTAATGTTATATCATACAATGTATGATAATGTAGGAACCTACATTGCATTAGATTCCTAATACAAAGTTGATGACCCTCTTGATTAATCAGAATAATCTCTGATTAACCAGATAGTTAATGTTGTTGATTATGAATACTGTAACAGTTTCTAGATAATTTAATGGCTTAGGAATGATAAATCCTTGTTGTTGATTACCCAAATATCATGAAATATCACAATGTAGCATCAAAATAGGTGTAATAACCAGGTTTAACATACTAATCTGACTGTTATCATAAACATCAGATAATCATTCCAATAAGTATGTTAATGATCGTGATTAGTTTGAAACACTTGGATTTAACCTTGCATTTCAAGGATTAATCCAACTAATCACCTACATTGTTATAATCAAATGGATTAAACCATTATAATCATGGGTATGGTTTCATGCAAACCGGGCATTACAACGGATCAAAACAAGGATTTAACCGTTAAAACTTAGTGTTCTTTGTTTATAATCAATCCTAGCCATCATCTAGGCAATAATCAACAATCCTAACTATATCATTACGTTCAAAATCAAGATCTAATCAATCAAAATCAAACTAGAAGGTTTAAACGGATCGTTACCTAATCTGACGGATATCTGGCTTCAAAACAACGATCAGAACCTGTAAACACGTTCACGGGTGCAATTGATGGAGTCTGGCAGCTTCAGAAAAGGGTTTAGATGCTGGAAATGGTTGTTTGTTCGCCTGGTGGGTCGAGTTTACGCAAGAAGAAGAAAATAACTTCTTCTGCATGAAATCTGATGAAGTAGATCAGATTTCTCCACCGCCACACTCGTCGCGTACCGCGACCAAAAGCCAAAAGGGGCTTCGCGTACCGCGGAGAAATCCGGAGGAATCTTAGATATTTTGCAATCATCGCGTACCGCGGAGGATTCTCGACCCCTCCATCGCGTACCGCGATGAGTCCAGTCGACCAACACTTAGTGATTTTTCTTCGTTTTTCGATTCCGGACAGTCCAGGACTCCGTTTTGTGCACGGTTTTCGCCCACTTTCATCATTTCTCGCCTACTATCAATCTGTAACAATTACAAGTATTAAAACAAAGTGGATTTCTAGAACGATCAAATGTGTCCACATCATTGATGACGTAATTCTCGTATGCAACTGTCACACACTCTCTCTAAAAGTACCACCACCGTTCACATTTTCTCTCTCTAGATTTTCATCACTAAAAACCTCCATTTCTTCATCAAATCTTGGCCAAATCGTGTGTTCTTGGAGCCTAAACGAAGATCTCGACCTCCTCTACCTAGAAGTACAAGGGATTTGAAGTTCTAACCACTGAAAACCGAGGTAATGATCGAGAAAAGTTATGAAAAATTAGGGTTTTCATGGTTGTGGTTTGAGCCTAGCAACCCACCGGTCCCTAGCACCACCTGTAGAACCTAGCAGCTCTAGCAACATCTCCACAGCGTGAAACATGGTCCGGTGATGATGAATACAATGGAGGTGATGACACACGAACCAGGGTTCGTGAGCCATAGTCACGGCCGGACCCTAGCATGCTTCTCGCGAACCTGTTAGTCACATGGTTACCGAACCTTCGACTGCTGTACCTGGTGACTCACGAACCTACACAGATGAGCGAACCCTCGTCTTACATGCAACCGAACCCTCACTGGACATCCACCGAACCATTACCCTTGGACGAGCCTTCTGCGAACCCTAATGTTAAATAGCCGAACTCTGATGGCTCTCTGACGAACGAACCTGTTACACCTGCATATCCTACCTACCACCGAACCTTTGGTTCTTTTGCCACCATCATCCGAACCCTAAATTGTTGTGACCGAACCCAAGCGAACCTTGAATGACTATAATCAGTCACGAACCCTTTTAATTGCATGGATCACCGAACCCTTAAGCTTTTGTCGCTGAACTTAGAGACACATGGGACCAGCCGAACCATTTGATCTAGAGCCGAACCTTTATGCATGGTCATAAAATTCTAACCTTAGCCGAACCTTAGTCAAGAAAATCCAATAGGTTCGCTGGTTCCAATCTCAACCGCATCTCAACTGGGTCGGCCCAACAGTAGGCCCAGCCTAGTACCCGGTTTATAGTGGATAGGTAGCTCATGGTGTTGTGTTGGTGCAACATCTCGGCCCAATAAACTAGGAAGTTGGCCCAAAGTCATCTTAAATGGTCTAAGTCTATAGTAGGCCCATTTCTTCGTTATGGCCCAATAAGAACATTAAGGCCCAATACACGTTCCTCTCGTCCCAAGGGATTATCGAATTGGCCCATGATATTGGCTAGGCCCAAGCCTTTTGGTTTACGATCCACACACATGACTTTTAGGCACAATAACACAATAAAGGGGTCCAATAGGTTATCGGCCCAAGGGATTGTCGAATTGGCCCATGAACATTGGAAACGGTAATGACAAATGCATAAAGTATCACTTCAATTAAAGTGATGTTAAAATACAAGGGATGCAAGGTCTTAAACATATTGTTTGAAAGCTTTGATGTACGAGTTGAACATTAATTCAAAGAATTACTATCATTCAAAGAGGTTTAACACACTATTATTTAGCATATGGAATCTTGGGCCGGATAACAAACCAGATTCGTAAGTGTTAGTCAACTTTAGGACTAACACTTACACGCACAACAAATCCTTATAAACTTATACTTATAAACTACAACACTATGAAATCAATACAGGATCGTGAACATCATAAACAGTGCAAACAAAGAGCGCGTGCATTCTTATTCTACTTAGTCAATCACTACGGATACAAGGTGAGTTCATTTGTCCCTTTTCAAACTCATTTGTTTACTTCGGGACTGAGAAGAATGTTAAACATTTTCATAAAAATTATTGAAATGTTATTTAATGCTTTAAACTTAAACTTGATACTTATGTTGAAACTTATACATTAAACTTGTAGCTTGAAACCATATGTTGGATGCTTATGAGACTTGATGCTTATACCTGTGAAACTTTATACTTTAAACAGGAGACTTGATGCTTATACTTGTGAAACTTTATGCTTTAAACATGAGACTTGATGCTTACACTTGTGTAAACTATATGATTAAACATGAGACTTGATGCAAACCTATGGAATTCATGATGAAACGATGTGTGGACACTTGAAACTTTATGCTTGAAACTATTACTTGCGCATGAAACATTGTACATGTATCTAATCCTAGGTTACGTAATTGCTAAACGACTGGTAGTCCAGAGCTTGTACCTATGGATGGAGATATATGTAAAACATAAACGTAACGAGGCTAAGCTATTACCTATATAAGAGACATGTAATTGCTAAACGACTGGTAGTCCAGAGCTTTTGTCTGCTTATATGAGGTATGTAATTGCTAAACATAAACATAACGATGCTAATCTATTATCTATATAAGAGACATGTAATTGCTAAACTACTGGTAATCCAGAGCTTTTGTCTGCTTATATGAGATATGTAATTGCTGGATTACTTGTGTATGCATGGCTTGTGTCTATGTATGAGATACGTAATTGCTAAACGACTGCTAGTGCAGAGCTTGTATCTTGTATAGGAGACACGTAATTGCTAGACTAAGCTTAACTAATCTGTGAGCTACGTAATTGGTAAACGACTGCTAGTGCAGAGCTGGTACTCACGCATGAGATTAGGGACAGCTAAACTATGTGCGTATGAAACTTGATGCTTGATAAACATACTTTGAAACTAACACTTGTGAACTCTATAGACTTGTAAACTTTGAAACAGACAACAAAAGCTTTGATGAGGAATGGGATAGATTGGTAGGTAAAATGCTTAATTATTATTAACAACAGTGTCATATCCGGATTAGTATGTGGTGGGATGGCGTCTGGGCGGGTCGTAGGCTCGACCCAGGGGTATGCCCTATATATAAGCATACCGATCTGGATATTACATGTGGAGTTAATGAGGTTAAGGTTTAACCGAAGGAGGTTTGTTAAAACTATTTTAAACTTATAAACTTTATGAACTCACCAACCAATGTGTTGACTTTGTTTTCTTACATGCATTCTCAGGTGATGAACAGGTTTAAGCTAAGGCTTTTGGAATTGCATACTAGGCTGCCCATATAGGGGACCTAGTAGACTTTTGGGAAGCACATCTTTTGTTGATGATACACATTACTTTCGATATCTTGTACATATACAAGATATTAACATGTTATTCTTTTGATAGGTTTACTTAGTTAAATTGCAGAACATTGATAATGTAATTTAACTTTGTAATCCTAGTTATCATTTGATTGTGCTTTAGTTATTCTTAAACATTGATGCTATGTAAACAATCTGATCATCTTGATTATCACCCATGATATCGCGCCCCGAGAACCTTCCGCCTGACGGGGACTCCGATCCAACCCCGCCGGCTCGGGGTGTGACAGATTGGTATCAGAGCTCAAGGTTATAGAGAATAATAGGTCATCTACTTAAACGGTTTGGCCTAGACTATAACTTAGGGACCCTCATGTAGAGAACTTAAGACATAAGCTTGCATTATGTTTTCTGCATTCGATCACTGGACTAACCATACTTTTGGTTATGATCAGAATGCCGCCGAGAAAACAACAGACTCCACAAGTCTCTGCACCTCACTCTTCGACTCCTACACCACCAGATTCACCACCGCCACCACCTCCTCCTCCACACTCTCCGCCACCAGGCTCAAGCAATGCTCAGACACTAGATCCTACTACCATCGCCTTGGCGACACTGCTGATTACCCAATTGACAAGCCAACTGAAAGATGTCATCCCGGAGATGATAAACCGGATTCAGGGACATGGAAATACTTCTGGCCATACCACCGGGGAAGCTAGTGGAAACACTAGTCATACTTCTAACTGCTCCTACAAGTCTTTTGTAGGATGCAAGCCCCCAAGTTTTACCGGTGTAGAAGGAGCTGTTGGATTAATCCAATGGCTAGAGAAAATGGAGAACACCCTGGACATTAGCAGTTGTCCAGAACACCATAAAGTTCGCTATGCAGCCGGTTCATTCAGCAAGCGAGCTCTAACATGTTGGAACGCACAGATCAAGGCTAAGGGAAGAGACGAAGCAATGACAATGCCCTGGGCAGAATTTAAGCTTCTTTTGAGGAATGAGTTTTGTCCGAAGCATGAACTGCAACAACTGGAGATTGAGCTCTCGAACCATGTAATGAAGGGAGCTGACCATATGACTTTCACCACTCGCTATCATGAGTTGGTAGCGTTGGTACCAGAGATGGTGCCAACATTGGAAAAGCTGATTGACCGTTATGTGGCGGGATTACCTTCTTGTATTCAAAGCATTGTGTTGGCTGCATATCCTGCTACCCTGGAGTCTGCTATCTCCCTCTCAGCTAAGCTCACCAATGTGATGGTGAAGTCGGGAGTTCTGAAAGATGACACAGGGAAATCCAAGGAAACAACATCGAAGAAACCAGAGTACCACCAAAAGAAGAAACAAAAGGTTGTCAAGAACTATGCAACCGTTACCCCTCTGAGACAGGCACCTGCAGCACCTGTCAATCCTGCTACTAGGGGTTATGGTGGAGAACATCCCCAGTGCACTCACTGCAAGTATCATCATCCTCCTGCTGCTCAATGTAGGAAGTGCACTAACTGTGGTCGGTTTGGCCACTGGGTTACTAAATGCCGTGTTGCTGTAAACCAGGCTACTAACACTGCAGCGAGAGCACTACCTCCACCACCACCGCCACAGAATCCAGTCAACAACAACAGAGGATGCTACGACTGCGGGGAAATGGGTCATTTCTCCCGCAACTGTCCAAAGAGAGTGCAACCTAGAGCACAAGCACCTTGCGGACGAGCTTTTGTTATCGGAGCCAATGCTGCACGCCAAGACCCTAATGTGGTCACTGGTACATTTCTTTTACATGAATCTTATGCCTCTATACTATTCGATACAGGTGCATACCAGAGTTTTATCTCATCTGATTTTGCACGACAACTTAGTCTTACTGAGGAAACTTTAGATTCCCCTTATATTATTGAAGTAGCGAACGGAAAGCAAGTTACAGTTAGCACTATACATAGGAACTGCCCACTTACACTCACAGATCACACATTTACCATCGACTTGTTACCGATGGAGTTGGGCAGTTTTGATATCATCGTGGGGATGGATTGGCTATCACTCAATAGAGTTGAAGTCATCTGTTCTGAAAAGCTACTTCGGATTCCAGTGACGAATGATCGTGTATTGGAAGTTTGTGGAGATCAAGCAAAGAGAAACGTAAAGATCATATCATGCATAAAAGCGCGTAAGTGTCTACAAAAGAAATGCATAGCTTTTTTGGCTCACGTGATGGAGAAAGAGAAAGACAAGAAAACGATACAGGACGTGCCGATAGTGAAGGAATACCCTGAAGTGTTTCCTAAAGATCTACCTGGTTTGCCTCCTGTGCGACCGGTAGAGTTTCGTATTGATCTGATTCCTGAAGCAACACCTGTTGCTAAATCTCCTTACAGGTTAGCACCGTCGAAGATGCAGGAATTATCCAACCAACTACAGGAGTTGCTTGATAAAGGTTTCATCCGACCGAGCTACTCACCTTGGGGAGCTCCGGTTTTGTTCGTAAAGAAGAAGGATGGATCTTTTCGTATGTGCATAGACTACCGAGAGTTAAACAAACTAACCATCAAGAATCGGTATCCATTACCGAGGATTGATGATTTGTTTGATCAATTGCAAGGAGCTCAATACTTTTCGAAGATCGATCTGCGTTCTGGATATCATCAGCTCAGAGTACAAGACGAAGACATACCCAAGACGGCGTTTCGTACCAGATACGGGCATTACGAGTTCATGGTGATGCCTTTTGGTTTGACGAATGCACCCGCGGTTTTCATGGATCTCATGAACCGTGTATGTAAGCCGTACTTAGATCAATTTGTTATTGTTTTCATTGATGACATCTTGAATTATTCTAAAAGCAAAGCATAACACGAGCAACATCTTAGAACGATCTTGGAACTGTTAAAGGAAGAGAAACTCTATGCCAAATTCTCTAAGTGTGAATTTTGGTTAAAGGAGGTTCAATTCCTAGGCCATGTTGTTAACAGGGAGGGAATACACGTTGATCCTGCCAAGATTGAGGCAATAAAAGATTGGGACACTCCGAAGACACCGACGGAGATACGTTCATTTCTAGGCTTAGCAGGCTATTATAGAAGGTTTATCTCAAACTTTTCTAAGATAGCCCTGCCACTCACAAAGCTAACACAGAAAAGCGAGCCGTTTGTTTGGGAACAAAAGCAAGAAGAAGCCTTTCAGACTTTGAAGCAAAAGTTATGTGATGCTTCGATCTTATCTCTCCCAGACGGTTGTGATGACTTTGTTGTGTATTGTGATGCATCCCATCAGGGACTTGGCTGTGTACTTATGCAGCGGGACAAAGTTATTGCGTATGCTTCAAGACAACTAAAGATTCATGAGAAGAACTACACTACTCATGATCTAGAACTGGGAGCTGTGATATTTGCTTTAAAGATATGGAGATATTACCTATATGGCACCAAGTGTACCATATTTACAGACCACAAAAGTCTGCAACACATATTTGATCAGAAGGAACTCAACATGCGACATCGACGTTGGGTTGAGCTCCTGAATGACTATGACTGTGTAATCAAGTACCATCCGGGCAAGGCAAACATTGTAGCTGATGCCTTGAGCCGAAAGGAACGGGTCAAACCTTTACGCGTCAAAGCAATGTGAATGACTGTGCAGACAAGCTTACACGACAACATCATACAAGCACAACAAGAGGTTATTGAACGTGAAAACTTGAAGAAAGAACTTGATTGCGGTGTGGAGAAACATTTGGAAACAAAACCCGATGGACTCGTTTACTTCAAGGATCGTATCTGGATTCCTGCAATAGATGAGTTGAGAAAACTTATTTTTGATGAAGCACACAAAACCAAGTACCCGGTGCATCCCAGTGCTGATAAGATGTATCAAGACTTACGGGCGTTTTATTGGTGGCCGGGGTATGAAGAAAGACATAGCTGAGTATGTTGGTCGATGCCTTACGTGTGCTAAAGTGAAGGCGGAACACCAGAAACCATCTGGTTTACTGGAACAGCCTGAGATTCCACTTTGGAAGTGGGAACAGATAGCGATGGACTTTGTTACTAAGCTACCCCGCACTTCCAGTGGACATGATACCATTTGGGTTATCGTTGATCGATTAACCAAATCTGCTCATTTCTTGCCGATGCGAGAAACTTACTCGATGGATAAACTATCGAAGCTTTACATCAACGAGATAGTGGTACGCCACGGTGTGCCGTTGTCTATCATTTCAGATCGTGATAGCAGATTTACATCAAGGTTCTGGCAATCGTTGCAGAAATCTCTGGGGACGCAATTAAACTTGAGTACCGCTTATCATCCACAAACGGATGGTCAAAGCGAACGTACTATACAAACCCTAGAGGACATGTTAAGGACTTGTGTTCTAGATTTCGGTGGTAATTTGGATTCTCATTTGCCACTGATTGAATTCTCCTACAACAACAGCTATCATAGTAGCATCAGATGTGCACCGTTCGAGGCTCTTTATGGTCGCAAATGCCGATCTCCGATCTGTTGGTCGGAGGTGGGAGATAATCGTATCACCGGGCCAGAACTTATTCAAGAAACTACAGACAAGATTGCTCAGATACAACAAAGGCTACAAGCAACACGAAGCAGGCAAAAGAGCTATGCCGATAAACGGCGCAAGCCGTTGGAATTCCAGGTGGGAGACCGTGTTATGTTGAAGGTTTCCCCATGGAAGGGCGTAGTTCGTTTTGCAAAGAAAGGCAAACTAACACCATGATACGTGGGACCGTTCGAGATCATCGAACGCATTGGTCCTGTGGCGTACAGATTAAGCTTACCCGATGAACTTAGTGGTGTACATGACGTGTTTCACGTCTCAAACTTGAAGAAATGCCTTGCAGATGAAACTCTTATCATCCTAGTTGAAGAAATTCAATTGGATGAACACTTACGTTTTGTGGAAGAACCTTTAGAGATTATGGATCGCAAAGTTAAGAAACTGAGGCGAAGCCGTATTCCTATCGTTAAAGTTCGTTGGAACTCAAGGCGCGGACCCGAGTTTACTTGGGAACGTGAAGATCACATGAAGAACAAGTATCCCCAACTCTTTACAGAGGAAGCCGTACCGAATAACGAGTCTTAAATTTCGGGACGAAATTTCTCTAACAAGGGGAGACTGTAACACCAGTGCCGGATGCGTGCCGGAACAGTGATCGCAACAGTAAACTTGTACAGTAACTCAGGTACACATTACGTGAAACTATGTTTATACTATTGATGCATTCTGATTAACATGAAACTATTAAACGATTGTCTGAATCTGACTGAAATCTTAGGATTTAACAGTCAGAAAACATGTCAGACAACACAGTGTTGAAACATAAATACTTGATGTGATATTATTTGGTGTAAACGTATGTGAGGTTAAACAAAACAAAACAATAACAGTTGTTGTTACGGAATGCTAAACCGACGAGTTATTCGTATAGGTGACGATCTGTACGAATGATTCTGATAGTTTAATGTTCTGAAATAATAACTTAACGGTAGAAAACAAGAATCAGAAAGCCAAACCACCGACGTGTTCGTTCGGATGACGATTCGAACGAATACGCACGATGGCGACGCGATTTGACGAAACGAAAACGAAAGCGAATAACGATACGAACGATCATAAATTTAAGGAAATAAAATATTTCCTATTTTACAATTTTGAAACTCATCATAAAACAATTTAAACTAAACTATTTTATTAAATCGTGAACAAATCAAACGAAACGCGTAAAATGATAGAATTCGATAAATAAATAAACGCAACGATATTTAAAAAAAAAATTTCCAATAATATTTGTAATCTAAACATCCTAAAATAATTCTTCTTATTTTATTTTACGAAAAACGCGCGTAACATGCCGGATACGCGACGAAACAACGAACCGAACCACCGATACGAACCCGGATACCCCCGGGGTATATAAACTCTAAATGAGAGAGTTTTCTCATTTATTTCACCTTCTCTCTCTCTCTAAAACTACCACCACCATTCACCCTTTCTCTCTCTAGATTTTCATCACTAAAAACCTCCATTTCTTGATCAAATCTTGGCCAAATCGTGTGTTCTTGGAGCCTAAACGAAGATCTCGACCTCCTCTACCTAGAAGTACAAGGGATTTGAAGTTCTAACCACTGAAAACCGAGGTAATGATTGAGAAAAGTTATGAAAAATTAGGGTTTTCATGGTTGTGGTTTGAGCCTAGCAACCCACCGGTCCCTAGCACCACCTGTAGAACCTAGCAGCTCTAGCAACATCTCCACAGCGTGAAACGTGGTCCGGTGATGATGAATACAATGGAGATGATGACACACGAACCAGGGTTCGTGAGCCAGCTCCTTGCATTGCAACACATGTTTTTAGAGATATGTTCATACAGGACTAGGACATGTTCTCACACAAGTTCTCTGATATGTTCTCAGTTCACGCACTAAGTTCTCATAACAACAATAGATATGTTCTTGTACAGTATGGCTCTCGTACTGTACTTTAGTAACAGACATGTTCACAATTAGACACGTTCACAATTCAGACATGTTCTCGTACAGTATGGCTCTCGTACTGTACTTTAGTTACAGACACATTCACAATTAGACACGTTCACAATTCAGACATGTTCTCGTACAGTATGGCTCTCGTACTGTACTTAAGTAACATATATATTTGCATACAGTATTGCTCCCGTACTGTATTTCAGCAAAATATATATTTTAGTTCGATATATTCGCATACAGTATTGCTCCCGTACTGTATTTCAGCGAAATATATATTTTAGTTCAACATGTTCTCATTTTAGTACATTCGCATACCGTTATGTTCTCACACAGAAGAATTAATTATAGTTCATACACATAATTCATTATAACAACGTAGTTCACACAACACTCAAATAGTACATTACACAGATCGATACACCAAAAACACCCATTTTATTACATTACTATCGTTTTAATATGTACAGACTACCGAAACAACACAAGGCACTACAAGCACAAAAGAAAAGAACAGAAAAGAGAACTCCTCCATCTACACACTGCTGATCTGAAGATCCTAGAATGATCTTCTGTACATACTCATCGCATAAAGTATGATAAGAAAGAAAGTATCATGGCCACCACTGACATGACTACCGCCAAGATCATCATCCTGGTCTCGGTACTCGCCACTCCAAACCATGCCAAAAACTCTGTCGCTCTCTCTCTCACCCAAATCCATCGCTCAGTCACTAACGCCACTTGCCGCCAAAATGCAGCAAGCATAATCTGTACCCAGGTCATCCTCAATCTATCATCCATCGCGATCCTCCACGCTCGAGTATCGGTGTCCAAAGCCTTCACTTGATCCATCAGGGTCAAGTGAGAAGTGAGGATCTCTAATATGGTCGTACGTGTATCCTCAACGGCAGCCTGACACTGCTGCAAGCTCTGCTGTGTCCCCTGCAAGTTCTGAGTAACTTGCTGCAACTGGGCTCTCAACTCTGCCTGATGGGAAGATTCTCCCACCTCATGTATCGTCGGTGGCTCATCTCGGGGAGCCATCTGTCGTCTCGGGGGTAGGCCTGTCGTCTTGCGAGCTTGGCCTCGCATCCGCCTCAACCCATCCCACTCAGGGACTCTCCGTGGAGAGGAGTCCTGTCTCCTCTCGGCAGAAATATGAACTAAAGGTGAATGGGGTGGACTAGGTAGAATGGGGGCTGATGGTGGTAGTACTGGTGATGGTGGTGGTGGAGTAACAGGTCTGGGGTCTGAAGGTGTATGAGGTCCGGTAAGGGTCGCCTGTGAGGCTGCCGATGATGCCTCACTAGGACCTGAATCTGATCCTGCACTAGAGCTAGGTGTGTCATCCAACCTCAAATAAGGGAACCTCTGATAAATATACTGCTCGGCTGGATCGACCGTCGCTGTACAATCAAAATTTCTAATCAGTATCATCAAGTAAATATTAAATAACAATATTTAACATAAACATGAACATGATATGATGCTTCTCCCTATCTCAGAACAACTATTCGTCTTTATAGTTATGCTTGAATTAAAGTAAACTAGAATGCACACGTGTTGCAAATTTCAGTTATGCTGGCCACTCATAACTGGAATTTGTACCACCTGATTATCCTGGCTTAATTCAAAACAAGTTTTGTTCAATATTAATGTTCGGTGCTCTCTGTGTAACTACACGAGCCTATGGTTATAGTCTAGGTTTCTAAGTCAACCTAATTCTCTATAACCTGTGGCTTTGATACCACCCTGTCACACCCCCACCCCTCGTCACCTCGTGTATAACCTGACGTCACTGAACCGGTTGCGGAAGCATAGTGGTGATGTCTCCGAGGTGAGGGGTGACTTACTTGAACCGATATCATAAGCACACAGATTAACTTAAAATAAATACAATACAGGGTTTCGTCATTACAATCAGTATCATAATTTACAACTAAGTTTATTACACAACTAACTTATTTAATTACTAGTGTTTTAAGTGCTGCTTCACCGAATGTCACTGTCTCCCTGCAAAAAGATTTAAGTTTGAAACGTCAGCACAAAGCTGGTGAGATCGACAGTCCATTTTAAAACAATATGATATGATAAACATGTTCTCAAAAGTTCAGTTCCGGATAACCATGGGACCTGTATCTAGTTCCTTTCGGACGTCTAGTCTGTCTCAAGATATTACCCGTCGGTACATATCTTAGTGCCTCATTATCTTAATGTCTATCATACCATTAAGAAGTTCAGGAAACAGATAACAAACATTCACACAAGGGGAGATGCAATCCTCCCAGCGAATGGGGTGTCAACCAATAGTACTATCAATGTTTTCTGTTCGGCCACACATGGGTTCACTAGATACAGTTCAAAAATGAGGACTTTCAGTTCCATGATTGAGTTCAGTCTACAGGCAAAATCCCATGAAATCCCACAAAATCACATGAAATCACACAGATATCATTGATGCATATCATATGTTCAGACAACAGTTTGCAGAGTTTCCCCGATGTTTATAAAAGATTAAAAATAAAAGGGGTTGTACGAAACTCACCTGATAATATAGGTGTAGCAGAGTATCACCAAACTGATAGTACAGAGATGATTCTGCATTTAGTTATATTTAATAAGTTATTTATGTTCTAGTTTACTGATTAGATTTTTCTGAACGTTCAATGTCAAAGACATTGCTTAGTAAATCATCAACTCGATACTACTTATGTAATTAATTAATTTAATGTTATATCATACAATGTATGATAATGTAGGAACCTACATTGCATTAGATTCCTAATACAAAGTTGATGACCCTCTTGATTAATCAGAATAATCTCTGATTAACCAGATAGTTAATGTTGTTGATTATGAATACTGTAACAGTTTCTAGATAATTTAATGGCTTAGGAATGATAAATCCTTGTTGTTGATTACCCAAATATCATGAAATATCACAATGTAGCATCAAAATAGGTGTAATAACCAGGTTTAACATACTAATCTGACTGTTATCATAAACATCAGATAATCATTCCAATAAGTATGTTAATGATCGTGATTAGTTTGAAACACTTGGATTTAACCTTGCATTTCAAGGATTAATCCAACTAATCACCTACATTGTTATAATCAAATGGATTAAACCATTATAATCATGGGTATGGTTTCATGCAAACCGGGCATTACAACGGATCAAAACAAGGATTTAACCGTTAAAACTTAGTGTTCTTTGTTTATAATCAATCCTAGCCATCATCTAGGCAATAATCAACAATCCTAACTATATCATTACGTTCAAAATCAAGATCTAATCAATCAAAATCAAACTAGAAGGTTTAAACGGATCGTTACCTAATCTGACGGATATCTGGCTTCAAAACAACGATCAGATACTGTAAACACGTTCACGGGTGCAATTGATGGAGTCTGGCAGCTTCAGAAAAGGGTTTAGATGCTGGAAATGGTTGTTTGTTCGCCTGGTGGGTCGAGTTTACGCAAGAAGAAGAAAATAACTTCTTCTGCATGAAATCTGATGAAGTAGATCAGATTTCTCCACCGCCACACTCGTCGCGTACCGCGACCAAAAGCCAAAAGGGGCTTCGCGTACCGCGGAGAAATCCGGAGGAATCTTAGATATTTTGCAATCATCGTGTACCGCGGAGGATTCTCGACCCCTCCATCGCGTACCGCGATGAGTCCAGTCGACCAACACTTAGTGATTTTTCTTCGTTTTTCGATTCCGGACAGTCCAGGACTCCGTTTTGTGCACGGTTTTCGCCCACTTTCATCATTTCTCGCCTACTATCAATCTGTAACAATTACAAGTATTAAAACAAAGTGGATTTCTAGAACGATCAAATGTGTCCACATCATTGATGACGTAATTCTCGTATGCAACTGTCACACACTCTCTCTAAAACTACCACCACCGTTCACATTTTGTCTCTCTAGATTTTCATCACTAAAAACCTCCATTTCTTCATCAAATCTTGGCCAAATCGTGTGTTCTTGGAGCCTAAACGAAGATCTCGACCTCCTCTACCTAGAAGTACAAGGGATTTGAAGTTCTAACCACTGAAAACCGAGGTAATGATCGAGAAAAGTTATGAAAAATTAGGGTTTTCATGGTTGTGGTTTGAGCCTAGCAACCCACCGGTCCCTAGCACCACCTGTAGAACCTAGCAGCTCTAGCAACATCTCCACAGCGTGAAACATGGTCCGGTGATGATGAATACAATGGAGGTGATGACACACGAACCAGGGTTCGTGAGCCATAGTCACGGCCTAACCCTAGCATGCTTCTCGCGAACCTGTTAGTCACATGGTTACCGAACCTTCGACTGCTGTACCTGGTGACTCACGAACCTACACAGATGAGCGAACCCTCGTCTTACATGCAACCGAACCCTCACTGGACATCCACCGAACCATTACCCTTGGACGAGCCTTCTGCGAACCCTAATGTTAAATAGCCGAACCCTGATGGCTCTCTGACGAACGAACCTGTTACACCTGCATATCCTACCTACCACCGAACCTTTGGTTCTTTTGCCACCATCAGCCGAACCCTAAATTGTTGTGACCGAACCCAAGCGAACCTTGAATGACTATAATCTGTCACGAACCCTTTTAATTGCATGGATCACCGAACCCTTAAGCTATTGTCGCTGAACTTAGTGACACATGGGACCAGCCGAACCATTTGATCTAGAGCCGAACCTTTATGTATGGTCATAAAATTCTAACCTTAGCCGAACCTTAGTCAAGAAAATCCAATAGGGTCGCTGGTTCCAATCTCAACCGCATCTCAACTGGGTCGGCCCAACAGTAGGCCCAGCCTAGTACCCGGTTTATAGTGGATAGGTAGCTCATGGTGTTGTGTTGGTGCAACATCTCGGCCCAATAAACTAGGAAGTTGGCCCAAAGTCATCTTAAATGGTCTAAGTCTATAGTAGGCCCATTTCTTCGTTATGGCCCAATAAGAACATTAAGGCCCAATACACGTTCCTCTCGGCCCAAGGGATTATCGAATTGGCCCATGATATTGGCTAGGCCCAAGCCTTTTGGTTTACGATCCACACACATGACTTTTAGGCACAATAACACAATAAAGGGGTCCAATAGGTTATCGGCCCAAGGGATTGTCGAATTGGCCCATGAACATTGGAAACGGTAATGACAAATGCATAAAGTATCACTTCAATTAAAGTGATGTTAAAATACAAGGGATGCAAGGTCTTAAACATATTGTTTGAAAGCTTTGATGTACGAGTTGAATATTAATTCAAAGAATTACTATCATTCAAAGAGGTTTAACACACTATTATTTAGCATATGGAATCTTGGGCCGGATAACAAACCAGATTCGTAAGTGTTAGTCAACTTTAGGACTAACACTTACACGCACAACAAATCCTTATAAACTTATACTTATAAACTACAACACTATGAAATCAATACAGGATCGTGAACATCATAAACAGTGCAAACAAAGAGCGCGTGCATTCTTATTCTACTTAGTCAATCACTACGGATACAAGGTGAGTTCATTTGTCCCTTTTCAAACTCATTTGTTTTACTTCGGGACTGAGAAGAATGTTAAACATTTTCATAAAAATTATTGAAATGTTATTTAATGCTTTAAACTTAAACTTGATACTTATGTTGAAACTTATGCTTGGAACTTAGTATACTTTGAAGGGCAATAGACTTGAAACTTATACATTAAACTTGTAGCTTGAAACCATATGTTGGATGCTTATGAGGCTTGATGCTTATACCTGTGAAACTTTATACTTTAAACAGGAGACTTGATGCTTATACTTGTGAAACTTTATGCTTTAAACATGAGACTTGATGCAAACCTATGGAATTCATGATGAAACGATGTGTGGACACTTGAAACTTTATGCTTGAAACTATTACTTGCGCATGAAACATTGTACATGTATCTAATCGTAGGTTACGTAATTGCTAAACGACTGGTAGTCCAGAGCTTGTACCTATGGATGGAGATATATGTAAAACATAAACGTAACGAGGCTAAGCTATTACCTATATAAGAGACATGTAATTGCTAAACGACTGGTAGTCCAGAGCTTTTGTCTGCTTATATGAGGTATGTAATTGCTAAACATAAACATAACGATGATAAGCTATTATCTATATAAGAGACATGTAATTGCTAAACTACTGGTAATCCAGAGCTTTTGTCTGCTTATATGAGATATGTAATTGCTGGATTACTTGTGTATGCATGACTTGTGTCTATGTATGAGATACGTAATTGCTAAACGAATGCTAGTGCAGAGCTTGTATCTTGTATAGGAGACACGTAATTGCTAGACTAATCTTAACTAATCTGTGAGCTACGTAATTGGTAAACGACTGCTAGTGCAGAGCTGGTACTCACACATGAGATTAGGGACAACTAAATTATGTGCGTGTGAAACTTGATGCTTGATAAACATACTTTGAAACTAACACTTGTGAACTCTATAGACTTGTAAACTTTGAAACAGACAACAAAAGCTTTGATGAGGAATGGGATAGATTGGTAGGTAAAATGCTTAATTATTATTAACAACAGTGTCATATCCGGATTAGTATGTGGTGGGATGGCGTCTGGGCTGGTCGTAGGCTCGACCCAGGGGTATGCCCTATATATAAGCATACCGATCTGGATATTACATGTGGAGTTAATGAGGTTAAGGTTTTACCGAAGGAGGTTTGTTAAAACTATTTTAAACTTATAAACTTTATGAACTCACCAACCAATGTGTTGACTTTGTTTTTTTACATGCATTCTCAGGTGATGAACAGGTTTAAGCTAAGGCTTTTGGAATTGCATACTAGGCTGCCCAGATAGAGAACCTAGTAGACTTTTGGGAAGCACATCTTTAGTTGATGATACACATTACTTTCGATATCTTGTACATATACAAGATATAAACATGTTATTCTTTTGATAGGTTTACTTAGTTAAATTGCAGAACATTGATAATCTAATTTAACTTTGTAATCCTAGTTATCATTTGATTGTGCTTTAGTTATTCTTAAACATTGATGCTATGTAAACAATCTGATCATCTTGATTATTACCCACGATATCGCGCCCCGAGAACCTTCCGCCCGACGGGGACTCCTATCCAACCCCGCCGGCTCGGGGTGTGACATTACCCCTTTTCAAATCTTAGGATTTCTAAATCTCGGGGTTTGCCTTACAATAACAATATGGTTATGTATTTCAATTACAGTGGTATACTTACATGATTTCATTACCCCTTTTCAAATCTTCTAATTTCTAAAACTCGGGGTTTGCATTACAATTACATGATGGTTACATATTTCAATTACAATGATATGCTTGCATGTTGCATGTTCATTTCAACTTTTGTCTGATGATTACATGAAAATTGTACCATGCTATCGTAAAAGTCCTCACATAACAACTATAACCAATAAACTCATGGAGGAGCCGAATGATAACAATGATAGTACTATCGGGCTGACAACCCCATTCATGGGTAGATAGCGTCTACCCTTGTGTGAATGCCTGTTACCATTTGTTACATTACAAGATAACAGCTTAATGCAACGATAGACATTAAGAGTGAGGCTAAGGTTTTACTTTCGGGTATTGCCGCTAATTACATTACAGTCACATAGGCTTTGGTTATGGGTTTTCATGGTGAATCATATTCATAAAGTTGTTTATGCCTGCATACTTATTATATCATATTATGTTATATCAAATCATATCATATCAATTTTATTACATCTATGAACTCACCAGCATCTTTGCTGATCTTTTACATTACAAAAACCAATTTCAGGTGAACTGTGAATAACAAAAGAAACAAAGTTGAGGATGCACAACAAGATCACACGTTAGGAAACCTTTGTCTATAGATGAATGTAACACAAATGTTGAAGTTTTAACATATCATGTAACATAACTTATGTTTAGAATGCCATGTATGTGTTTTGATACAACCATATCGAAAGTCACACCCATCTCGAAGACTTTACCACCAAGCTTCCGCGACACGTTATGTCAATTACCGACTTCATATATCATACAGTGATTACATCAGGTGATAGGAGAGATGGAGGTGTGACATAGCTACATAAAAAAATTAATTTATTGATATATAAAAACGTAACCATAATATAATTTCGGTCAAATAACTTCAATTTTAAAGCTAATTAAAATAAATGAATACCGGCGATTTAAAATCAACTTATTATTAAAAGCCATTTTTTTCCCTAAGAAATTCAGCCATTTTAAGCATTGATATCTATCCACCACATGCGTCACTTGTTTAGGACACACCTAGGCTAATTGTCCCGAATAACTTAAATTGATTAATACGTTATTATATATTTATAACCACTTAAATTACACACATTTAGCGGTACACACATATAATATGTGTGTGTGTGGGCCCTCGTAGGTGAAAAGTAAAATTGCATCAATTTTAACGTTATTTTACTTATTTTGTGAAAATAACGTTACAAACGTTAAGATTATTAACTTCAAATGATAAGTTTGAGACAAGAACTCTTTTGAATCAGTCTCTCTATCTCAACTGGGATAAGGGTAATGTTTGCATCCATCATTTATCCTTATACCCTACTGAAGAGTGAGAATATACCGGTTAAGTTTGTTTGTTTGTTTGTTATTAAATGTTTGGGACGGGTATATAAATATAAGAGAATGATCAAATAAGAATAGTTTTTATTTAAGAGTAGGAAAATTTAACATGTGGCATGCTAAAAAAATAAATGAATAATCATTTAGGCATAACATCTTATTTTTTGTACTAGATTTTTATTGGAATTTTTTTTTGTTCTGGATTTTTTGTACTAGATTTTTGTTTTTTTGTAAATGTTTTTATTTTTTTACTGGATTTTTGATTTTTTAGATTGTATTTTTTGTACTAGAATTTTTTTGTTTGATTTTTGTACGGGATTTTGTTTTTTCTACTGAAGTTCTGTCTTTATGTTTTTAACATGTCATATGTCAAACTCATATTAGTTCTTACTTTTATTAAGTTAAATTCTCTTATTAGATCCAATCATGTGTGTGTTGGAAATTAACAACGTTAGAGAAATTAAACATGCAAATTGATCAAAAATGAAAAGAATTAAATCACCTCAAACGATTTAATTCCCTCTATTGATCTCAAAAGCAATTACAAGTGATCGATAGAAATGACATATCAGAACAACACAAAACTACTGATTATTATCCCCGGTCTAACGTTATCACGGTAGGGAGATAAGGCTCATAAGGGGATTTCTCAAATTATTGAGTTTTCTCTATAACTGATGATTTGATGGTAGTTATGATCATTGGCGGAGGTTTTAAGGGGCCCGAGGTGCCCCGGCCCCTGCCGTTTTTCTGGTCAGAAATTTCGATATAATAGTTTTCAGCCGGAAAATTTTATTTATATTGAGTTCGGCCCCTTCGGTTTTTCTTCATAATATTCCTTGGCCCCCCTTGGATTTTAAAAAATAATAAAGTTGAGCTAATATTGTAAATTTTAACATTATCTTTAAGGGGTTTACAGTACAGGTTGTTATCTCATTCTTTAGCCGATCTTGAGTTTAAAGCTTGTTTTGGACCTTAAAAATTAAAATGGACCTGAACTATTGAACATTAACAATTGACCTTGTGTTAAAAAAAAAGGAAATCTTACAACTCAATCGGCCCAAACTTTTTCATCGCGTTGAATTGTGATTCTTCTACCGAGTATTCACATTTTCATCTTAAACATTTTATGTCATATTTGATACATGCATTTTTTTTAGTGAAACTAATATTTTATATTTGATATTTAAAATTGTTTGACCCGACCCGAATAACCATTTTTCGACCCGAATTTTTAGCCCGAAATATAGCAATAAGAAAAAAAATTTGGCCTATAACATTCGGCCCCCTTGGACATTTTTTCCAGGCTCCGCCACTGGATATGATCGGATGGTACTGTTGATGGCATGATGATACTCTGGTAATTAATCCGTCAGTATCATAAAATTTAGCCGTTCAGGAAAAAAAATTTATCCTCGGCCGGCCCTTTTAAATTCTAACTTATGACTGACTTTTAACAAACCGAGAAAATTAGTTTATTACAAAAAAAAATATCAGGAAAGGCCTGACGTATCAAAATAGTTTTCTTGTGGTGCTTTTCTAGTCCCATTTAAGTACTTAAAATCCACATGACTACTTCCTAAGGTTTGTCAAGTATTTGCATAGTTAGATCTGTTTTTTTAACAATAATTTTGTTTACACTAACCCGTTTTCGATTAGACTCGAACTCTTAACCTTAAAAGAAACGACACCTTCATTTCAATAGCTTTACGATTTGAACCGAAACCTGACTTCATTAGATCTATTAACTTCTACGTCTGAGTATTATGCATGTAGTTTAACAAAGACAAGGACATGACATTAGAGAAATGAGTCTAAAGACTTGTAAATGCACACAGAGAAAGTAATTGTAGCAGGCAAAATAATAGAAAGGTTAAGAAGAAAATTAAATGTGGACCCAACCAGTATAGAATCTAGACATATGATATGCTTCAACACATACTACCATTACTTCTTCTGGTGCTAACTGCAGATTACTAATGGATGAATATGAACTCAAGTTACCCCTGAAAGAAGGTCATGTATGTATGTATATGTATGTGTGTGTGTATATATATATATATCTGTCTAATTCAAAAGTTCTACTCATTATAGTTTTGTTTTTTAACTGCAATATTTTTCATATTTTTTTTGTCCACTGCCCATTAACCTACTTTAGAGAGGAACGACTAGCGTAACATCACATTAATTGGTACGTAGCATCATGGCCGGATCATATTATAAAATTTTAGGCAATTGCTTAAGGCACTCAAACTTTTGAGGCCTCTACCGTTCAGGTTATTTGTTTTCTACCGTCCAGGTAATTTGTTCAGTTGTTTTTTGTATGAAAAAACAAAGAGCTTTTATATCTTTAGGTTGTTTTTTACAAGTAATCACACCTCCGTTTTTGTTTCACATTTGTTTGACGTTGGAATAAATCTTTTATTGATGTTAAGAATGAAATAATTTGAACAACTATAAGTAGATGATATGTTTAGAAATTACAGAAGATTAGATTACTTTAATTAGGGTGTCATGAGTCACATACATACTTCATATAATAAAACACTATTGGTATAATATGAAAACAAATACATATGATGCAACATTTGAAATTAATTATACAACTTAATTACATCTACAATCTATATTATGAGTTATTGAATATTATACATTATTTATATTATGAGTTATTGCATATTATACATTATTGACTAACAAAACGTGTAATTAATTTCATGTTGGACCACAATAAGTGCAACAATAAAACCTTATCGATTCAAATCACGCTGAAATTAATTAGATTTGAAGGGTGATTAATGTTTAGCCATAATGTAAAGATTGAAACTAAGTGACATTGTAGAAGAAGAAAATGTTAGATTTAAGCATCAAGTAATTAATTAGAAAATGTTAGATTTAAGCATCAAGTAATGTCAGTAATTAATGTTTAAAATCAAGTCCTGAAAACTCAGCCCAATGGTTACGGCTCTCGCCTTCCATAGTGGAGGTCAGTGGTTCGAATTCATCTGGGGCAAGTTTGAAGGACACCAGGTGAAGAGTCAGTTTGGTGTTTATCACGCGTTAGATCCCAATGCGGTGAGGGTTTGCCTATTCCACAGGGTTCTCACGCATCAGGGGACGTATGTCTTAACTATGCCCGGTAAGTTCGGTTAAGACAACAGACGTGGTACGTAAGAACATCACCGTTCAAGAAAAAGATAATACCCATGCACATGATAGGTGGCATGCATTAACTGTCACCATCTATCGAGAGAAAGTATTAAGAAGCAAAAAAAGATCATCAGAAAAATGATTGATGAAATGATCCCCAAAAATGATGACATTAACAAGAGAGTGAAGTCATTTTCATGGTCAGTAAAACTCATCATCTTTGTTTGTTGCTTTGGCATGGTTAGAATGGCCATAAGTTCGATTTAATTTGCTCTGGTTGATCATATATACGAAACAGAAAACTAAATAAAATAGAAGCATGCATGAACATACAAATTAAATGAAAGTTGAGGGTTAATAAACTGTTACAATGTATACTTTTGGTATTGATGATTGCTTTCCACAAATGTGACACTTGTTCAAATTTTTACAAAGATAAAATTGTGTAATACATGAGAATCAAAAATTTGTTGAGAAACAAAAAAACTATTACAAAACAAATAAATGTAACTTCCATCTACCTTAATTTTAAAATTAAGAAACCTATAAATAAATAATGTTATATTCAAATAATTTCGTATTTTTTTCTGTAATGACATATGTTAAAATCTTTTTGTTTAATTTCTAATCTTTTTAGATATATTTTTTTATTTAAACCTTAATATATTTACTTATATTAATAAATCAATTTTTATAGAGACACAATTTCATGTTTTCAGAGTAGCTTAATTTTAATTTCCGGTCATTCTCTCCTATCAAATAAATGTCATATTAAATAATAATATTAAATACAATTATTTAACATTTTTAAAATAAAAAATAATTTTTAATACATTAAAATTTTATTAGTTTTAAAAAAAACATATTTTTTTAAAAAACCCAAATTATTATAAAACATGAAATTTAAATAAAAATTTTTTAAAATGAAATGTTTAAAGAAACAAACTTTTTGAAAAAAAAAACCTAATATTTAAAAAAAATAGTATTGTTATTTAAATGGGAATATTTCACCTAATAATATTCAAGTTTTCCTAGTGTTTCACTAAAGTCATTCAAATTGTTTTTTATCCTTTTAAAGTTACTCAACTTTCAATATGTAATCCATTCATATGCTTTTTATAAAATTAATTGAGGCAAATGAAACATATATGAATCTTTATTAATAATAAGTGAAATTTTTTTTAATTAACTTTTTCTTGAATAGGAAGCGCCCGGGATCGCCCTGCTAAATAAATCACTCTTTCACCCAATGAAAAAAAAAACATGATAACTTGACTCATCAACTCAGGAGGAAACATACAACTAGAAAAACTCTTGGCTCAACCCAAGACATCTCATAAGAGAAGTTAAAGGTTACCACTAAACTAGAAGCCCTTTCATTTTAATTTGCTTGAAATAAGATGTAATCATGAAAAAACAACAAATTCATGAATTAACAACAAAGTTTCAATAGTTGTTAAATTTAAGCCAAACTGAGAAAATAATAATAATTAAATACTTACAAATATTTATATATGTTTCATTTGCCTTGATTAATTTTAAAAAATTTAAATATTTATAAAAGAAGTTATGTATGATTAGAACATGTGACACAATTTTCAGGTCAGCTTTTATTTTAATTAAATTTTTATTTAATTAATATTTGCATACGTGGCACTAGAATTAGTTTAATTTAGTGTGACACGTGACACGACAAAACAGACGTAGACGCAAACACGATAATTCGGTGAATTATCGAAACACGCACACACGTGTCGAATAAAATGAGAACGTTAGTGAACATTAAACAAAACGAATGATTAAACATTAATGAGTTCACAAATGGTCAGACATCTAACTAAAATGTTTCAAACAACGATACACGATGTTCTATAATCGAGAAAACGAAGAAAAACGAACCAAACGATCGAAATTGGACAAACTATGCTCAACCAGGAGCCTTCGCGGTACGCCAAGGATCCCAGAGTGGGCCTCGGCGGAACTCGAAGGATGGGCGGGGGATTTGAATTCCGAAAACCATCGCGGTACGCCAAGAACATATGGAGACAATCTTGGCGGTACGCGACGCAGTCCAGACGGCAAATCTTTATAAAACCAAGACAAAATCATTACTATCCTATATACACTCATTATATCCGGTTCTAGACGCCATTTACTCGATTAGAACACTCTGAATCACCCCTGTAATCCCTAGAACTCAAGAAAAACCACCATTGTTGAAGTCTTGAAGCATTGGAACCCATAGGAGGCTTGAAGAAGAAGTTGTGGAGCTTGAACACCATCACCTCCTTCTTGTTGCTGCTAAACATGCTGTCCAGGAGCTTTAGGAGCTGCTACAACATCATCTCAGTGCTTACAAGCCTTGTGAGGTATTTTTACAAGCTTATACACACATTCAACACTCCTAAACTCACATGCAAGACTTAAAACCCACATGCACACACTCAATCTCAACATGCACAAAATTTTGATGATAAGAATCTGTGTTTTAATGTTATAGAGGCAGATTTAAAGTTGGTAAGATGATCTATAATGATTTTGTTGGATATTGATAGTTATTTGTTGATATCACTATGAAATGAAGGTTCCTAGAAACATGCATGTACGATCTAGGATGTTTTAGATGATTTTGGATGATGATGAATGATTATTGATGATGTTGGGGATATTTGCAAGGTTCATTACGATTAATATGGTCAAGAAATGATTAGTTGTGACTATTGTTATTTTTAGTAACTTTAAAGTTACAAGATCTTGTTAGATGATGAGATTGATAATACAAACATGTTTAAATGATGATTTGTGATATATGATGATGAATTTCCATAAGAAATGGATTAGGAATATTATTTTAGTCATTTGATGGGTATTTGGGCATAGTTACTATTTTTAGTAACTTTATTTTTGCAAAACCATGTTAAATAATGACTTTGGTGAAATAGATAGGTTAAAATGATGAATTATATCTAATAATGGGATTATTAGCAAGTGTCATGGATTAGTTTGATTAAAATAATGCTTAAGATGGAACCTTCTAATTATAGAAACTTTAATTGGTATTTTCATGAAATAGGAGTATTGGATTCATGCTAGTAGTAATAAACGGCTTAAAAGAATGTAATATGATAACTATTTGAAAAGTTGTGTGATTTTTATTACTAAACCTGCTAAATATAGAAACTTTCTATTTTAGGAAACTTTAATTTCTAAAAACAGTTTGTGTTTATTTGATCGTATGTGACAACGTGCTAAGTGTTAACATGATCACTTAGGAGTAATAAGCATGCTAGAACCATTAAAATGTAATTTGTTGAGAACTTACTAAAAATGGAAACTTACTATAAATGGTAAGCTGTCCATTAACGTGACCTATGTGTTTTAATGCACTACGTGCACGATAATTAAAGTTGCGCGAATTATAACTAACGTAAAGTTCACCAACGGGTCGTTGACTTTGACACTGTCAAACAAACATGGTCAAACAAGGACAAAAACGGACAAACATAACAACCGAGGGTTGTTGAGCACGAACACGAAACACGATCACAAACACGAACTCACGTAAGCCATACGAAATAGGTAACCGGTGACCGACTCGCCAAGAAAGCAGGAGCTTACGCATATCTCTACGAGCACTAAGTGAGTTTACGACCCCTCTTTCAATCTCTTTTACAAGCTTTCAAAATAGGGGGAGAATACATGTTGTTGAGTCAAATATTATTACTTGTACAAACATTTGTGTATGCTGGTTTATTGACAAACATTAAGTGTTGTATCGTAACAAAGTCCTCGCACAGTCTTACCATTAATGTTTACACAACGAGGTAAGTTTAGATAGTACTATTGGGTGTGACGAACCCCACGCGGCGCCAATACTGACCGGAGGTCAGGACGCGTGTAATATCGAACCATCGCGCCATTGTTTTTACGATAGACATGGCGGAGGCAAGAGCTAACAAGTCTAGTTCGGTAGAGTCGCAAGTAACACTTGGAGCATAGGGCTCGGAACAAACATATAATAAATAGCATGACACGTGACAAACATTCTTTTATATACTTATGTATCGATATCAAAACCCATGAACTCACCAACCTATGTGTTGACACTTTTTCTTAACATGTATTATCCGGTAACTAGCCGCTTATGGATCAGGATGCACATATGGCCAACGAGCACAAGACTAAGCTTGCATGCATTCTGTGTCTTTTGAACAAACAAATTTATGCTTTGTGATGTGTATCAAACAACGTAGTGTCTGACATTTTTACTTTCCGCTGCACCTTAAACACTTTACTTTCCGCTGCTTATATACTTTTGATATTCCGCTGCATATTAATTAATCAATTTGGTTAATATTGTTGGTACAAACATACTTTTTAAATGCATATAGAGTCGTTCTATATGACTGAGAGCTGTGATTCTGGCTACGTCACACCCAGCGGTCTGACACCACACGTGAGAATTTGGAGGTGTGACAGAACACCTAGTTAAAATTGAGTGGCTATAAAAAGATAATTTTTTTTTTGATAATTTAATAGAGACACGTAAGAAACTTGATGAGTTGATGATTATATTATAAAGTTACCTCTTGTTATATTATTAAAGTTTTAAATTATATAAATTATAAATTATATTTTATATTAAAAAAATCTTATATTAATGGGTTTTAATTTCACCCTCAAATAAATACGTATCAAAATACCAAACGAATATGAAATGAACAACAAAATAAAAAATAAAAAAAGCGTAATTGTCAAGATTGTACTTTTTAGTCTCTAGATTATATAAATTACATATATGGTCTGAATCTTTAAATATTTGGAACGCATATATTTCTTAAGTACCAAATTATTCCCATATGCTTGACCAATATCATCTAAGAATTATATGTGTTACAAATGTATAAAGTTTGAGACCATATAAACAATCTATGAAACCAAGAGACCAAGAATGAAATACTTGTAAACCACATGATCATCTCGGCACTTTACTCTAAAAAAATGAGGTTCCTCTCGATGTTATCCGCATTAAAATTAAGATCATTATGGGCCTATACTGTATAATAAATAAAAGTTTTGATATGTCATGTGGCACCTTTCTATATCACTTAAAGATTATTTTCCCGCATCTCTCTTAATAAATATTTTTATGCCATTTATTATTAAATTTTGATTTTTTTCATCTTCCCTATCCTATTAAATGTTAATGCTTATATTTAACTTGGTAAATAATATGATTAAATTACAAATCAATTTTTAATTTGTTGATAAAATGTCTTTAACAAATATATATTATGCTATTTCAAACATATAATCTTAAAATTCAAATATTTAACATGTGTAATATATTGTAAATAAAACCCTCCAAGCTGAAAATACATATAATAGCCTCCACTTACCATAACTATCAAAGGCCTTGCTAACCCAATTGAATCCGTCCAAAACACATATCCTTCGGTTTTTCTAAATCCATAACCTCTCCAAACTCTTCTTGCTAAGAAAACACTTCTACACTACTTTACATATCCTTTTTTCCCTGATTAATTAAAACATATATATGTTTTTCTTGATTCTCTATCTTCCCAAATTTCAAAAAGAAAAAAAAAACATAAATATATGCACTTTTTCATAGCTAGAATTAAACTTTTTATTTTTTATTTTTTTTTAGTTTTTATTTTTTTGATTGGCGGATTTTTGTTTTGTTGACCATCTAAAGATCAAATAATTCATATATTAAGGTTAACTAATTACAATATTCAAGTTGGGTTTTAACCAAGTTTTATTCGAGGTTAAGTCCGAAATGTTGCAAGAGGAGAAAACTATATATAAATCTATGTCAAGTAAAATTTTGCCTCAATAGTCATAACTAGTGTGAGAAAATTTAACAAATAAACTGTATTTATATTCAATTTGATTATTTTTAACAATTTGAACTTTAAAATATAAAATGGTTAGAGATATTACACTAAAATACTTCCAGTGATTTGTGTATACATGAATTTTTGGCATATTTGTTAACTAAAAGACGTACCTGTTGCTTGACTTAGCTTCTGTTTTACATGGGATCCGCAGAGGGACCGGATAATATGTAGTTAAATTTAACTCTGCATGCATATTATTATAAAAAATTTACTTAAAACTAAACTTTTATTTTGTTAAACAATTCTAAAGTAATGACACGACAATCACCTCACGTTTGGGGACAAGTTCGAAGTTCATATGTAACAACCGGTTTTTAATAATGAATATATTGTGAATAATCGTTAATTGAACGATTGTGGTTGTTGTGATTTGAAAATATGTAAGAATTACGTCATCAATGGCAAGAACTCATGTGATCGTTCTAGAAATCCACGTTAATTTGATGATTGTAATTATTACAAGTGGATAGTATGCGAGAAATGATGAACGTGGGCGAAAACCGTGCGCGAAACGGAGTTACAGATTGTCCGAAATCGCGAAACGAAGTTAAAAATCAAAAAAATTGGAAAAACCCTCTGGGGCGGTACGCCCCACGCCAAGCATCGGGCTGGGGCGGTACGCCTGGCGCCTTAAGTCGGCAAAAATGGGTTAAATGGATCAGATCGCATCTGGGAAGCATTTATTTTCTTTTTTTCGACTGTTCATTTCTAAACGTACCCACACCAAAAATTAACATCTAAACTCCATTTCAAAGGGTTTTAAACACTCGGATCGCACCCAGGAACGTTTCTGCAACATCTGATCGTTGTTTTGCTACTGAATATCCGTTCGATTAGGTAACGATTCGTTTTATCCTACTAGTTTAATAGTTTGTGAATTAAATCTAGTTTTGATTGTAATACTATGATTATGGGTATTGATTATTGCCTAGTTGATAACTAGGGGTTGTTAGAAACGAAGAACTTGATATTTTGACGGTGAAATCTTCGTTTTGAAGCCGGGATAATGTGCGGTTGATATGAAACCCATATCATGATGTGATAACTAGTAGGATGGGTAAATTGTGGTTTTGAAATATATATGGATTATGATCCATGGATTAAATGATGATTATGATGAATTGATGTTAAAAATTATTACAAGTTATGATCATAAATAAAAATTGAATAATAGAAGTGATTAAAGATCGTAACTAATATAATTGAACATCAATTATTTGATGAAATGCCTAAGTGAGGCATGAAACACGATTAATTGTGATAAATTGACTTTGAGCAAGTCAAATCAGTCAAGTGTGTTGAACTTGATTGTATGTGCGATATGTGTTGAAACTAGTTGTATATATATTTTGCAACTAGGTGGTGGTAGTGGACATCAAACAATTAGTCATAGAGCAGGAAAAGAGCCTGCAGTTGCTAATCTCTTATCTGATCAAGGTAAGTAATCCCACAATTATAACATCACATAATAAACATTGAATTTTGTTGTTGAATAAATTGTATGATAAATATGGTATTGGTGATAAGGGAATGTTGAATAATAAAAGTTCAACAACCTATGATCAATCCAATATCTTGATGAATGAAAGTGTGAGAACTCTATGATGGAAGTACCAGTAGGTGAACATCATAGTAATTTGATTGATATATTTGTGATTCCACAATGGTGGATAGCCAGAGGTGCTGGCAATTGTCTTAGATGGAAGTACCGGTGGGTGAACATCTTAAGACTTAAATTATTTATGACTCCACAATGGTGGATAGCCAGAGGTGCTGGCAATTGTCTTAGATGGAAGTACCGGTGGGTGAACATCTCAAGACTTAAATTAATTATGATATCACAAATGTGTGAATAGTCAGAGGTGCTGACAAATAGCTATGGTGGAAGCACATGAATGTGAACACCGTAGTGTAATATTGATTAAACTATTGTAAGCAATAGTTGATAATTGATAATATACTATTATTATATTGTGAGAGTCAATTCGAATAGAAATGACTCAGTTTGAATATTGATTGTGAAAAATGTATTTTTACATTTTGTTGTTGAGAAACCATTGGGTTTACTTACTTAGTTCTTATGAACTAATGCAAAATATTGTGTGATGTTTGTAGGTCAAACATGATGGACACGGCTGTAAGGATTGAGGCAGATCGTGAATCGAACAAACAAACCTTGTTGCAAACGTTTGAAATTTTATGTAAATAAGTATTGTAAAATGTGTGACATGTTTACGTTTGTGTTAAACTTTGTTTAATATTATTAAATAAAGAAGGTCAAACAAGGTTTTGAAAATGAAAAATTTGTTGGGACCAACTCTGATATTATAGAAAATTGTTAATAGTAACCGGGGGTTACAAAGATGGTATCAGAGCAATGGTTTGAGGGATTCAAGTGTTAGAAACACACTTGAACTCAAATCTTATGCTCTTGATATGTGATTAAACATTCGATTCAAGCCTCGATCATTAAGCCGGAGGTATGAGATCAGTAATTATGTATTGAATTGTATATGTACACATAGTTGTGTGTATAAATTGTGTGTTCTCAATTATGAAATGAAATGATGAAGTTAAGGGCACGAGTGTGGAATAAACATGTTATTATGCCTGGCCAGTATAATAA